>KZ506176.1:10634-41954 GCA_002844005.1 Limosa lapponica baueri
TTCCTCTCTGCCCAACTCTCCAGCCTGTCCAGGTCTCCCTGTATGGTGGCACAGTCTTCTGGTGTGTCAGCCACCCCTCCCAGTTTTGTGTCATCAGCAAACTTGCTGAGGATACACTCTATCCCTTCATCCAGGTCATTGATGAATATATTGAAGAGGACTGGACCCAGTACTGACCCCTGGGGAACTCCACTTGTTACAGACCTCCAACTAGACTCTGTGCCACTGATCACGACCCTCTGAGCTCTGTCTTTCAGCCAGTTTTCAATCCAACCCACTGTCCATTCATCTAACCCACACTTCCTAAGCTTACCTATGAGGATGTTATGGGAGACAGTGTCTGACGTCAAGACAGACAACATCCACCGCCCTCCCCTCATCTATCCATCCATCCAGTCATGCCATCGTAGAAGGCTATCAGGTTAGTCAGACATGATTTCCCCTTGGTGAATGTCTGTTGACTACTTCTAACAGCTTTCTTTTCCTCCATATGCTTTGAGATGATGTCCAGAATGAGCCATTCCATCATCTTTCCAGGGATGGAGGTGAGGCTGATCGGCCTGTAGTTTCCTGGGTCCTCCTTCTTGCCCTTTTTGAAGGCTGGAGTGACATTGGCTTTCCTCCAGTCCCCGGGCACCTCTCCTGTTCTCCAGGACCTTTCAAAGATGATGGAAAGTGGCCCAGCAATGACTTCTGCCAGCTCCCTCAGCACTCACGGGTGCATGCCATCAGGACCCACAAACTTGTAGATATCCAGTTTACTTAACTGTTCCCTAACTTGGTCTTCCTCAACCAAGGGGAAGTCTTCTTTCATCCAGACTTTCTCTGTTTCCTCCAATGTATGGAACTCCTGAGGGCTGGCCTGAGCAGTAAAGACTGAAGCAAAGAGGCATTCAGCAACTCTATCTTCTCTGCATTCTCTGTCACCATGGCAGCCATCTCATTCAACAGCGGGCCCACATCTTCTCTTGTTTTCCTCTTCCCTCCAATATACTTGAAAAAACCCTTTTTGTTGACTTTGACATCCCTTGCCAATTTTAATTCCAAGGAGGCCTTGGCTTTCCTTGTTTCGTCCCTGCACACTCTAACGGCATTCTTGTAATCTTCCCAAGTGGTCAGTCCCTTCTTCCACTCAGTGTAAAGTTCCTTCTTCCACTTGAGCTTTTTCAGAAGCTCCCTGCTCAACCACACAGGTCTCCTGCTTACCTTGCCTGATTTTTTGCTCTTAGGGATGCACCGATCCTGAGCTTGGAGAAAGGGACATTTGAATATCATCCAGCTCTCTTGAGCCCCCCTACCTTCCAGAGCCCTAACCCATGGGATTTCTCCAAGCAGTTTCTTGAAGAGGTTGAAGTTAGCCCTCCTGATATCCAAGGTTTCAGTCCTACTTGTTGTTTTGCACATACTACCCATGATCCTGAACTCTGTCTTTTTGTGGTCACTGCAGCCAAGGCTGCCCCCAAGCTTAATGTCCCCCACAAGTCCCTCTTTGTTTGTCAGTACTAGGTCCAGTAGTACATCTCTCCTTGTTGGCTCCTCTACCACTTATGTCAAGAAGTTACCATCAATACACTGGAGGAACCTCCTGGACTGCAGGCTGTGTAGCCTTCCCAGCAGATTTCAGGGTGATTGAAGTCCCCCATGGAACCAAGGCCTGTGATTGCGAGGCAACTTTGAGCCAACTGTGAAACGCCTCATCAACTCCCCCATCCTGATCCGGTGGCATGTAATAAACACCCACAACAGTGTCCTTCATATTGGCCTGCCCCTGAGTCCTCACCCACAAGCTCTCAACTCTCTCTTCATCTGATCCCAGGGAGGGCTTTAGGGACTTCTCACTCTCTATCCATTCCTTAACATAGAGGGCAACACCTCCACCCCTCCTTCCTCGCCTGGCCCTTCTGAACAGCTTGTAGCCTTCAATAGCCACACTCCATTCATAGGATTCATCCCACCAGGTTTCAGTGATGGCCACTATATCATAGCTTTCCAGCAGTAGCTTCCAACTCTTCCTGTTTGTTGCCCATGCTGTGTGCATTTGTGTAGAGGCACTTCAGCTGGGCTGTTGGCTGTGTCACCTTCTTAGCAGAACACCCCTTGAAGTGTCTCGCAGGTGTTTCTCTGTTGACTTCAACTACCTCAGAAGCTGCTGGTTCACCTCCATAAGACTTTGTATGCAGTGCAGCCACCAGCTTGCCTCAGGGCAACAGGCTGAAGGCCCTTACTAGCACCCTGTCCCTCTAACCCTGATGAGATACCCCGCAGCTCATCGCAGACAAGCCTGATATTATTACCCTCCTCCCCCTTCACATCTAGTTTAAAGCCCTGTCTATCAATCCTACAATCTCTTGGGCAAGAACCCTCTTCCCCCTTTGAGAGAAGTGTCTCCCATTTGATGTCAGCAAGCCCGGTGCTGTATAGGCCAATCCATTATCAAAGAAACCAAAGTTATGGCAGTGACACCAGCCATGGAGCCATGTATTAATAGACTGGATCCATCTGTTCCTCCCAGCATCATTGCCCGCAACTGGAAGGAGTGAGGAAAAAATAACCTGTTCCCCAGATTTCCTCATCAACCCTCCAAACTCCCTGAAGTCTTTTGATTGCTTTTGAACTGCGAGTCACAACTTCCTCCCCACCTACATGGTAAATCAATAATGGATAATAGTCTGAGGACTGTACTAAGCCAGGAAGTTTCCTGGTGACATACCTAACCCAGGCTCCAGGAACACAGTAGACTTTTCTATGAGGAGCGTCCACTCAGCATATTGTGCTCTCTGTCTCCCACAGGTAGGAATCACCAACAACTATAACCCTTCTTTTTCTCCTTGTGGGTGTGGTGGTGATCCAGGGTGTACACTTTTTTGACTGAGGAGGCATCTGTGGTGTAGAGTGCCCATCATCTACTTCCTCACTTGACTGGCCTTCCTCAACCAGAACCTTGTATCTGTTTTTCAGAGGTACCAGATGGGGCAAGGTGGGCAACGGGGGAGTTCATCTGCTGCTTCGACCATGAAGCTGCCTCCATTCCCTCTTTTCATTTAGGCTTCAGTCTGACCCGGGCTGTATACAGGGTTACTAGACCCTGGCCTGGCTGCTTTTCTCCCTAGTACACCTCAACCTTTTGACTTCGTCTCTCAGCTCTGCCACCAGGCTGAGCAGATTTTTGACCTGTTCACATCTCACACAGCAGTTCTCGTAGCTGCCACCCGTTACCAGTGGTCCTCACACTCCCTGCAGCCTGTCACCTGGACAGCCAGTGTTCACCTTCTGATGTGGTTTTTCACTCAGCCACTTCTGTACATGCTGATCCAATTCAGGCACCATTGCTAGGTGTTCAGTGGAGTGAGAAAAAGGAGCCAGGTGCCAAATCTTAAATGGGAGTTTCCCAAGCACCAGGTTACCTACATGCGCATTCACTTTTCACCGAATTTTGCTCCATGCAAAATCAACAAAGATCAACAAAAAAAGTCTGTTGGGAACCCACTCCTGTAGGGTGGGAAGGGAATTCTCCTGAAAGGCAGGATGCACAGAGTCATGTCCCCATTGGCAAGAGTCCCTCACATGAGTCTTCAAAATGCGAGTGTCCTGACCGCTGAGCAACAGGAAAAAGGCAATCTAGCACCAGCTTTTCTGCTGCTTCATATGCCAAATCCTTTAATTCCTTTGCTTTCATTAAAAGTGCCCACCTCAACTACTTTGGAAACACCCAGTGTTCTCAGCATTTCTGTATATTCTTTGCCATTTGTCATTTTGTCTGAAAACATTTGGCAGATCTGTCAAAAACATATTGCACTATCCAAAAGCCACAAGGAAATCGTTCAACAGCAACAACAAAAAACATCACAAAGATACATGGAGGAAATTTTCACCTCAATAACGGAATGATGAGCACTTTCTCCCCTGTTTCCAAAGACACACAGACATAAAGCTAGCATCTGTGCTAGGCAAGCCTATAAATATGTTTATGAGCCTTCACACACACCCCGCACATGTAATTTCATGCTAAATTGCCTTTGTATTTGATAGAGTAGTTCAATAACACTATTCACACACACACACACAAAAGGCATTTGCTTGCACAGCTGAAGGAGCAGTGAATTATGTGGCAGTTTTCATGAAATGAAGGAAGCTATTTTACGTGTAAGACCACTCTTGGGAATAACTGAAAAGGGTTTCAGCCAGGATCAAACAGGACAACTCATCCACTTCTGCACACATTCATGAATTATACTTTAAAATTTATTTTAAATCATATAAACTACGATTGTTTACAGATAATATACTGCTTGAAGTGATAGTGCCAGCTGCAAAGATGGTGAACAAACAGAATGTTACTGAATATATAATAAGCTATTGTCTTCATTAGGACATAGATACACCAAGAACAAGAACCCTACATGTAGCATTACCTGGCACTGTGGATGAGAGAAAAATCAATGCAAAAAGTCCATGTGTTTAAAAGGGTGATAGACTGGCACATAAACATCCTGTTCCTGCCTTAGCAAAGGTATCTGAGCATTTTTCTTAATCAGTAATAGTTATGCTTTTAATTAACAGGATTATATAACTTGATTATATATAACAAGAGAAGAAACTTCAGCTAGAAATCAACAGCAAAAATGTCTAGTAAACAGTAATTACTATAGCTTGATTTTTGTGGAATATTATGATGCCTGCATGAGAACTACAGAGCTGATGTCATCATCAGTAGAACATAAGAAAAGGATTGATATTGCTTTTTGGTGGGAAGACCAGATGGGATAAAATCATTAGTACAGATTATGGGACAAACCTAAAGTTTCATCCAGTAGCAATTACAGTGTAGAACAAGCAAATCTAGAAACTCACACTACCTCAAAATAATTTGTAGCACTGGAAAGAAACAACTACAGATATGAGAAAAATGTGAGGACCGAAATTCCTTTTTTTGCAGGTAACTCCACTCTGTTAAGATAAAATTATTGCACACTGCACAGGGGCAACCACTGAAAAATATCCAAACGTGTAGGCTACTTAACTGCTAGAATTAGTCAGAGTTTGTACCCCACATCCAGGGTAACATTGCAGTAACAATGAATGTCGCTGTCACTCCTTCACAGTGACATTTTCCGCATGGCATAAGTGGGAAAATCAGCCTGTACCACTAGCATCAGTTTGTGCAGCAGAGAGACTTAGTTGCGGAATTAATCTTGCAGGGGACTACTTTGCTCTTTGTCAAAATATTTTTTTTAAATACACAAACAAATAAGTATAATGACATAAGGAAATAACAAAGAGAGAGAAAATGGAGCAGCAGAAAATAAGGTGCACAGGTACTAGAGATTGTGTCAGGCCACATTATTCAACAGCTAGCAGCTTTGTAAAGTCCAGACAGCATTGATCAAATAGTAAGTTCTGCTGATATGCAGCATTTTATGAATAGAAGGCAGCCAGTTTATAAGTTTCATTTTATTTTCTGGGAAACTCTAACTGTCAGTATGAAGGATTTCTTCCATTAGTTAGAGCCTCTCTCTTTCACGAGGCAACAGTGAGACCCTCTAGAAAATGTTAAATAGGAGTTGCCTGTTACATGATATGGCAAGGCATCAAAAGATGCAGTACTTCCTTTTCCTAATGTGAAGGGAAATCCTTTGTTCAAGGAAATAGATCTCTTTTCCTTTCTAAAAAATAACCAACTAACAACTTTTGGGTTCTGACTGAGGAAGAGGCAGATGAGCCGCAGTCACAGCACAGTTCCTAAGGCTGCTGAGGATGCCAACCCACTTATGGTTCTCTTCCTTTCTTTTTATCCCTCTGACAGCTTCCCCTCCTTTCTTTTCCATTACCCAGGAAACAGCACTACTTTCCAGCATGTGGGGATGCCCTTGCATATATATTAACGTCCATGCCCTGCTATTGTCCAGAATACCCATCTGCTTGTGGTGGGAAAAGTGTTTACTGACAAAGGTATTTCTTTACCAGAAAAGTATTTTGATTTCCCTTTAAAGCGGATGTTTGGCTACCACACTTCCGTAGCCTATTAAATGAAATGATGGCTATTAACTATAAAAGTCAACTGTTACCAAATGAATCAGTAAGAATTCAGATCATCCTAGATCTGGTGACCCAACATTTTATACTCTATAAGTCACTAACATCAGTGTATCTCTCAGATCATTCGCAACCACTGAAAGATGTACTTTAGTGACAACTGTAATTAATATGTTAGCTAATGGTCGGGAACTCTGACTTTATTCCCCTCATTTTGCATGGAGAAGGACATTTCTTTTTAGCAATGCATTAAAACAAATGTCCTGAATGAAGAACAACCTTCCAAATAGGCCACTGTAAGATATGAAAGTGAAATCTTACTGCTATTGATATTAATGGGAATTTTACCAAGTAGATGAGAATTCACCCAAAACATTCTCCCACTGCAATCCATTCCTTTTACCTCAAAGCCTTCATGATGTAGCCTGAGTTTAAGGTTTGTTAATTCACTTTCATTTCCTATTTCCTATTTTACAAGACTGACATAATGGACCAAATTTGTCTTCATTGAAACTCCAATTAAATTACATTATGTACGAGTCAGTCTAGTACTTAAGAAGAAAATTAATCTTTACTTCAATCCTTCCTCATTTCTCAAGGCAGAAAAATAAATTTAAAAGATCATGGTGACACTACAACAATAAATTTTTTTTTTAATCTGCTGAATTACTAGAATCCTTTCTCCTTCCTTGGTTGCATCACAGAAATCGTTATTACTTTAGAGCCACTATACTATAAAGTCCAGTCTTAACTGTAAGCTTTAAAGTTAACAGTACAGCTGACTGGCTTCCTTTTTACACTCTACATTTATAAGCATGAAATCTTTATGTTTGAATAAAAAGGGAAGCTCTTACTTGCAGACCCAGTCTCAAAGTATAATAATGATCTCCTGACAGTGCTGCTGCCTTTTTCAGAAGTTTCTGCTCCAGCAGTATTCCAAGAGGACTATTATATAAAAAGGAAAACTAAGGCAGTTCAATTTGCAGTGGCCTTCTCATTGATATAAAAAAAAAAAAAAAAGCTTCAGCATCATTGGAGACATCTTAGAGAACGACAAAGGCATTTCTCGCTTTGAAAAGAAAAAAAAAAAATCTATGAAAAGACATTAAGACATTTTCTGAGATATCTGAATCTATAGCTGCTCATGCACTCCTGAAATTAAGAATGTACATAATGGGTAATTTGGTTTACTTTTAATCCTGATGTGAAACTCTTAGCAAAGATGACAAGATTTTGCTCATGTTTTGGATTTATTTCTTGTTTAGAGAACTTCTTTGCATTCTCCTTTATATTAATTAATATTTTTATGACCTGTTTGCCTGTGAGATTACTTAATGCAGTAGTTACAAGCTTTTCCATTTTTTTGCAATTTTGCATTAATTTCTTAGGTCTATTCTCCCTCCAGCAAATTCACTGAAAATATTATAAATATACTGCAAAAATACTTCATTGGAAGGATTGCAAATACAAACATACATTCTGTCATGGAATTATGCTGAGTCTGAGAGCGATAGCTCCATCTGGTGTATTCACTCCTTCCCCCCTGCCCAAAAATGTTATTAAACAGTAATTCTTATATGTAAAATCCTTGAATATAGTTTCTGGCAATGAAAGATGACTGAAAAAAAAACCAATCAGGAGCCACAGATTTTCTTGGGGAAGGGTAGTATTTATGAATGATCCTTCATAACCTGCACATCAGGATGATGAAGCAGCAAATAGTGCAATGTTGGTGTTAAATATTCAGGTGTCCTCTGCCTCACAGAAAGGTACAGGCTGCAGATCCTGCCATTGTCCCAGGGTTTATGGGTTACCCAGTTATTATTTTGCAGGGGGGTCACAGTTCACTCGGACTCTAATCCAGATGCTCAGGAATCAGCAGGAATTCAGAGAGCTTTAGATCAGCCTTGTAATTCTTTTGACATATGAATTTATTTCTTCACCAGTGGAGGTTAACTCCATCCCCACGAGGCCTGAGCAAATGCAGAACACGGGAACGGGTTCGCCCTGCTGCAGCACAGGGTCTGTTCATGACCCAGCAGCACATGCTGTTGTCCCGCTGGGCACAGCATGCCTGAGCATCCCTACTACACCCTCATCATTTACACTCTGTACTGGGGACATTGAATACCACCACTTCACACTGTGCTCCAACTTGAGAAAGTAGCACGTAATTTTGTCAGATGTAGATCAGAGGAAAACAGGTCATCACCCATTGCTTCAGGATCAAACATCATTCACCAAATAATCAGCCTGCCATTCATAATATCCTCTGACTTACAGCTCCCACTGAGAGATAATACAATATAATAAAACCTTTTTTTCTTAGCACAGTTTTACTTGATAGTGGCAAGTTTGTAATTGCATGTCCACAGATTGCAGCAGCTTTTATTTCACAGGTCCTTCAGAGGTCCAGCAGTTAGCTGATCATTTCCAAACAGCAAAGGTTTTAGTATTTTTGCATTTTTTTGAAGAGGCAAAGTATTCCATCAGGAACCCATTAAAACACACTGCTCTCAGCAGGACATTTACCATGACATTGAATTATTTGTTGAAATGCCACAAGTACCACAACAACAGCAAGTGCTTCACTGATGGCTATTTCCCCTTTAGTAGCACCAGACACTGATACAGAAAATATGGAAGGTCTTTTTAATCTGTTAAAACTGCGCAAATTACTCATGTAAACTTTAGGGAAAAAGGTTTTTAAATTCAAAAATTATATCACAACACAAGTATGTGTGTCTTTAGGTAAAAAAAAAAAAAAAATCAAAAATCAATCACTGTATTCGCACTGAAGGATCTCTTACCATGAGACGATACTTCATTTCTGAATCAACTGGTCTTCCCGCTTCCATGCAGGCTGTGAACCAGGAGATATCCAGTAGTTCAAACCTGGAGCTGTCACCCACAGCCTGTCCTCTCAGCCAGTCCAGCACCTCCAGGTAAGAGTTGTTCTCAGCCACAATATGAGTGACAGAGTCACTGTCAAGAAGTACACAAAAAGTTTTCTTTTTTTCCTGAACCCAACGGTACACAGATGCAGAGCCGCTATTTCCATATTTACTTACCATGCACTTCCTGAAACTTGGAGTATATATTGTATGTTAGGATGTGGGAAGCGTTTTCATATCACAATATACCTATTCCAGTCAATGAATCTGCTTTGAGGAGAGACTTTAGCCTGACAGCTCCTGGGAGTGCAGCATTGTCTTTCAGCATCATTTGCCTTCCTATTACATGTTTTTTTGCAACTTTGAGAATATTTGGCTTTCACAAGCAGTAACGAAAAGGCTGCTTTATGATAACGCACAGCCCCTCCCAATATTTCTGATCAACAAATGAAAGCTTTACAGTATAAAAAAGTCTGATAACAATAATTGTTTAAATCTTTACAGTTAGTAATATCTTTTTCTACGTTTAACTTTTCTGCACTTACATTATGCTCTTTAGATATGGCATTGTCAAATGTTCATGACTTAAATATTACAAATTACACACTCCATCTCAAGACGACTGCCTTGTTACTAAGAGGCCAGTTTCTTACAAAACTGATATCTTAGTTTAGTGAATATAAAATTTACAAATTGAGTTATTGTTCATGATATGATTATATGGCATACATTTCTTAAAAATACAGTAGCACAAAATTTATTACACTAAATTTGGACTGATGTACTACAATAACATTGGAAAGAATCCCATGATACTTCACGATTAAAAAGACACAGTTCTGCACCTTCCACAGGAAAAGAGTGGTCAAGGACAAAGTTATGTTTAAAGAAAAAAAATTACATACATACTTAGGATGATTTGTAAATTTCTACCTGGCCTGCTGATGTTCCTCAGCAAGTTTAGAAAACTACTAACTCAGGAGGAAATCCTGAGTGATTCCTAGAGTTCCCCCTCCATACACATACCAGGAGGGTGCTGTGACCCACAAGACAGTAACAGATAAAGGAGGAAACTCTTCATTTTCATGAAACTGATAGGACCTCAGCATCTCTGAAATACATGCGAAAATTAACTGATATCAGTCAACAGACTCCTAAACTGGGGAAAAGGCACAGACAGACAGTGTCATTGTTTTAGAGAAATAAGCCTAGAATTGGAATATAAATTGTCCTGATGGCAGCTGGCTCTACTTGCAAGCCTCTGTAGCCTCCTGCTAGCCCATGCTGATGACGGCCTTGTGCATATACAGTAAATTTCTAATGGACCTGACTGATTACTTTGCAGCCTTTCTGTAACACCCGGGGAACCTAGGCTATCAACCCGCCCAAGCAGTCAGGGCACCTCTGGCAGAGTGAGCTGGTTAGTATTAACTTTAAAGATGATGGGTGCTAGCTGTTAAAGTCAGACTGCACAACCTTGCAAAACAAACTACTTACGAGGAGGCCAACAAAACCTCTTGCGTCTCTCCCTGTGACCCTGATTCATACCAATAATCACCGATTTAATGCAAAATCACAATGACAAATACTGGAGTCATGCCATAGAATCACGTAACTCTCCAATGCATTAAATGTACTACATTTTGGAATTACAAGAAACGTATTGAACGTATTATATCACAGAAACATGAAAACTGTCATGGGATGGCACAACTTTTTCTCTCTGTATTGTGCATCTTGTAGAGCAGAGTGCATCGGAGGGAAAAAAAAAAACCACCTTTAAAAATTCCGATTTATTTTAACCTGTAAGATTACAAATCTAGGTTAGGTGAATCCCCATAAAATACTATTGATGTTATTATTACTTAACCCTGCTAGGTTCTACTTTAAACTGTCAACATCTTTACTGTCAAATTCAGTTAAAGACATAGGGCTTCTGCTTCCTGTGGTTTATTTCACCTTTTATAAAATATTCATTGTAATGTATCTGTACCAAGCTGCAGACCTGGGAACTTTGCCATCACTGTGCTTGCAGCAGCAGTTTAGCTGCTGTACACCAGTTGCCTCTGGTACCTGTACAGCTGTGCTTTTTTCTTGGCACAGAACATAACAAATATGGCTTTTCCTGTGGTATTTTCAAAAACAAAAATAAACAGTTAAATAGTTCTGTTTTATCCAATAGCAGCTAAGCTGAAATGAAACATTAACACCTGCCCTGCATACAACTTACAGAAAGTCTGAAATATTGGCAATAAATACCTGTGTGTCAAAGCAGCCCACATAAAGCCTCTACTCAGTCCTCAATGGGTTATTAATGTAGGATTCAGAACAGCCCAGTTCACTTTTTTTCCCCTGAGAATTCCATTAGTTTTGTATCAGATGCTAATTGCCTACTTCTGTTCAATACCTGCTTGAATCTTGCTTTACAAATTATTTCATCCTCCCTTCTTCCTCAGGCTTTCAAAGTTGATAGGACTGAAAAATCTGTGGAAATGAGCTTTTATATCCCTTTTATATCCCTACCTTCCTGGACCCAGTTGTATACTATCTGCATACAGATACAGAGAAATGATCAATACTTGGTTTTCTTCCAGCTTCTCAGAGAGCCAACATAATGATCTAGTTTTCAGAAAACTGTATAATGATATAACTAGCGCTCATGAAAAGTTCTGTTTGGAGGAAGTTTAAAATGAGTTGGCTTATTGAAACATCACCAGACAAATCTGTAGCTGGAGTATATTTTCACCCTGAAACGCCAAATTTGTGGTATTTTATTCCTAGGTTTTTTTCTCCAGTGGTCTTCCAGATTGTACCAATGTGTAAGCCAGCAACTTCACATCAGTGAAGATTAAATACTAGAATACCAAAGATGTTCTAGAGAAATGCCCCCCTTAACCCATCACATTTTCCATTCCTGTATATTTAACTTTTTTTCATTTCAGTTTATATTAATCTTAACCTGATTTCAAGGGGGAAATAAACAATGGCTGATTTACATCAGCTAAAGACATGATTCATCAACTCCAGTGAGACTATACAAATGCATAGAAACATATCCTATGAAAAACATGTGCAAGTTCACATCTTACATTTTTTATTTTCCATGTGAGAAGCAGCACACTGAAAAATACAGACATGTTAAAATTGACAGACTTAAGATAAATGAGAACCACAAATTTTAGAGGTTAAAAATTAGAAATTTTGCTAATGTTTGTGTTCTGCCTGCTCGCTGCCCAGAAGATAATAGAAGTGAACTATGCTTCAGGAATGCCCACTGAACTCCTGAAGCATCTTTGCAGTAGGAAGACCAAAGTATATCCACCAAATACACAGGCAAAACCCACAGTCACTTGTATGACTGCATTTACAAAGTCAGAATGCTTCGAGCAGCATTACTACATGTTATTTCTACACATATAAACAAACATTTCCCTACCTTAACTCACTCTCTACTCTGAAACCTTTTCTTCTTGCCAGCTCCATCAAAAAGGTCCTTCTGGTCATTCCCATCTTCCTCTGCATAATAAAAATGACAAGCTTACTGAACTTAATTTCATAGCTGCGGGAAAGGTTTGGGGAATGCATCGCTTTCTGTTGCTTCCTCTGGGAGGATACAGCTGAAGCTCTGCTCCTATCCATGATGCAAGGCAGAAGCGTTTTCACTTGGGTAAAAGGGAGATAAGATGCTTTCTGCCAGGCAGCAGCTGTATTTAATGTCACCACCCAATGAAGTAATTTTCTTCTGTTTCCTCTCTGAAATCAAAAACAGGTGCTACACAAGCAGAAACATCACTTGCTTTCTACCAGCTGGGCCTTCTTGCACAGAAGTACTCCAGTCAGGTGCAAATGTGCTTTAATTCCTTAAAACAGCCGTTACCTATAAAGACTTTATGCAAATAATATTGCTCATAGCAAAATTATCTCAAAACATCAACCAGGTCTTCAGCTGGTTTAATGGCCCATTACATCAATTTCTGCTTTCAAATATTTTCCAAATATTACTTTTCCAAATTGCAGGGCACATTCATTTTCTATTTATTAAAAAAAAAAAAAAATTATTCCTATTGTTCGTTAGGAACTATATCCTAGAACACAACTAAATAACATTATAGCAGTACAGTATATTATAGAATAGCCTGTATGCTTTCTAATTCTGTGTAGTTAATTCAATTTAAAAGGGATAGGTTTTTATAAGAGAGCAAACAAAAAATAAGCTTTTGAAATTAAATTTACAATAAAAGAAATCCTTTGCTGTTTTGATAATAAGGCAATGAAAGACAAGGAGAAAGCATTAGCAAATATACCTTTGGCATGCATTGCCAATATTGCTGTCTACTTTTTTCCCTGAAATACTGCTATCTGGGGCAGGTTCAGTAGGTAAAGGTAACTAACTTCCTGCTTTTAAGCACCCAGTGACCTCCAGACAACAACAGAGGAGATTATGGAGGCTAGGTGCCATTCTCTCTTAGCTGATGGAGTATTGGTAATCAGAGAACTATGCTAAAATTTGTTGCAGACATTGTGTTGGATCCAGGTAGGTATCACTCTGAACTTCCATCTAAGCAAAGTGAGCACCAACAACCAAGTTTACAACATGTGCATCTATTTCAGCACAAATCTCCTTCAGCGGTAAATATCCCCATTTCCATGTCAAGTAGGATTTCTGGTTTTAGTGTAGCAGAGAATTTGGATTTTACCAATCCTTCAAAATGTGTCATAAATGTTATATCTTGCAAATCTCATTGCTCGTGTTCAGGAGAGGAAGTAAGGTAGAAAAATCCTGGATAAGTCAGATCTATCAATTTTATTTTCAATCACTTTATCACGGATGGAAATACAACCTGAGTTATGGAAAAATGAGTCAAAACCTGTTTCCTGCAATTATGGTCATGAGTTTAAAATTGAATTATAAAAGTATTACTGACATTTTCCCAGCCCTACAGCTCTTGCTGATTCAACTGTATTATCACAGATATAAAGAAAGTTTTCATCAGAACAGAAACTAAGCATCAAAAATTAATATAGAGCTTTCAACTCTGGGGTCTTCCTGAGGCCATGAAGAAAATATACACATAGTTCAGTATATAGACTAGACTCCAGTCACTTCTCCCCTTGTCCAAGGACAATCCAGAAGCCAAAACATCTATTCCTATTTCTAATTCATAACATTAAAATTGTCAAAATAAATCATTTCAAGGTTATTTTGAAATTATATGAGGTATTTTCCTAGGAACTGGGAAATGGACAAGCAGATGTTAAGAGGCTTAAGCAAAAGAATAGCAGCAAGGAAGAAAAAAAATTAATAGCGATGGGTCTGGCATGAAGGCTGAGCAATCTGGTTTGGTTGCTCCATGACTGTTTTCCAGACTAGTAATCAACCATTGAACACTGGCCATCTCCCTGTTTAGAGCCTTCCTAGGCTTAGTAAAACACTTTATTTTATCTCAAGCCCTACATGGAATAATGTATTTGAGAACAGATTCTTTACATATGTTAAACAAAGTATTATTTTGTCATAATTAATGCAGTGCTCTCAAACATATAATTTCCCCCAGTGTAACATCAAGATGCTTAGTGCCAGTAAAATCTTTCTGGCATGAAAAACATAAGTTATTATATTCCTTCCTGTTACTGTAATAACTCTTGAGCCAGATTTTCAAGGGTATTTAGGTGCCAAAAAACTGCAGAGGCGTAGTGGGATTTTCAAAATATCTAAGCAACTTAGGCACCCGGCTCAATTTCTGGCTTTGAACCTAATGCAAAGAGATTTTCTCCATCTAATAAACACAGTAGTAAACAACATGAAAAGGTCTCTGCCAATGATGAAATTTTATTAAACACACCTTCTAAAATTAACAGGATTTCCATATCCAGATGAGTGAATAACCTACTCTCCTATAACATTACATAATAATATTTTTGATAGTAACACAGAAGTGGAATATGCATTGGGGAGAGAGCAAATACAGCAGAGAAAAACCATGTGTCTTATGACAAAGGAAAAGAAAACCATTATCTCAGTCATGACACCACATATAATACACCTTACACTCCACCACATATGACTAGTGGCCTAAAACCACAGAAACTTGTAGAAAATTTTCCATCTCAGTACAGTCTCCTGGAGTTCAGAGTAGTTCACACCCCTGGAGGGAAATCTCCAGGGAGACCTTATAACGGCCTTCCAGTACTTGAAGGGGGCTACAGAAGAGATGGGGAGGGACTCTTTATCAGGGAGTGTAGTGATAGGACGAGGGGTAGCGGTTTTAAATTGTAAGACGG
The DNA here is from genome assembly GCA_002844005.1 of Limosa lapponica baueri. NCBI lineage: Eukaryota > Metazoa > Chordata > Aves > Charadriiformes > Scolopacidae > Limosa > Limosa lapponica. The sequence goes on from KZ506176.1 coordinate 25,844, forward strand.
GAGATTTAGATTAGATTCTAGAAAGAAATTCATTCCTGTGAGGGTGGTGAGACACTGGCCCAGGTTGCCCAGAGAAGCTGTGGCTGCTCCATCCCAGGAGGTTCGTGGATTTCACGGAATTGTCAGAGTTGAAGGGACCTCTAGAGATCCTCTAGTACAACTCACCTGCTAAAGCAGGGTTACCCAGAGCACATTACCCAGGACTGCATCCAGGCGGGTCTTGAAAATCTCCAGAGAAGGGGACTCACCCTCCCTGGGCAGCCTGTTCCAGTGCTCTGTCACACTCACCGTAAAGAAGTTTTTCCTCATGTTTGAGTGGAACTTCCCATGTTCCAGCTTGTGCCCATTGCCCCTCGTGCTATCACTGGAAACCACTGAAAAGAGTCTGGCTCCATCATCCTTCAACCCACCCTTTTAGATACTTGTAAACATAGATGAGGTCTCCCCTCAGCCTTCTCTTCTCGAGGCTAAAGAGCCCCAGCTCTTTGAGCCTTTCCTCATAAGGGAGGTGCTCTAATCCCTTAATCATTTTAGTTGCCCTACGTTGGTCTCTTTCCAGCAGTTCCCTGTCCCTCTTGAACTGGGTAGCCCAGAACTGGACACAGTATTCCACTTGTGGCCTCACCAGTGCAGAGTAGAGGGGGAGAATGACCTCCCTTGACCTGCTGGCCACACTTCTCCCTACGCAGCCCAGGATTCCATTGGCCCTCTTGGCAACAAGGGCACATTGCTGGCTCATGGAGAGCCTGCCATCCACCAGGACTCCCAGATCCTTTTCCTCAGTGGTACTTCCCAGAAGATCCACCCCTAACCTGTATTGGTGCCTGGGGTTCTTCCTCCCCAAGTGCAGGACCCTACACTTGCCCTTGTTGAACCTCATTAGGTTCTTCTCTGCCCAGCTCTCCAGCCTGTTCAGGTCCCGCTGGATGGCAGCACAGCCCTCTGGAGTGTCGGCCAGCCCTCCCAGTTTGGTATCATCAGCGAACTTGCTTGAGGTGTTCAAGACCAGGCTGGATGGGGCTTTGAACAACCTGGTCTGGTGGGAGGTGTCCCTGCCCAGGACAGGGGTGTTGGAACTCAATGATCTTTAAGGTCCCTTCCAACTCTAGCCATTCTATGATTCTATGATCTTACAATTCCTTTAGTCAAAAGAGGTCAGTACCTGGGATTCCTGGGCACTGCTACCTACATCAGCAAACCTTGTCTGCACATATGTTGCATGGATCTATTTCTTTATTCCATATTTTTCTCCTATATACTAATATATAGTTTCTTAGAAAATGAGCAAAGTGACCAATCTGGCTAGCCTACAAAATAAACAGAACATCATGCTGTTACATTTGATTCTGGTGTTTAGAATAAATGCACTATTATGAAAGATAAAGAAATGTTGATAAGTATATTCTAGAAATGTTCCGATACATTTAAAAAACTGTTCTCCCTCATCCCCTTTGGTGTTTATATTCTTTGAACTACTAGAACATATTCAGGGGGCAGCTTTGAAGTATACATGCTTGAGTTATTCACATCAAAGATAATAAACTCCATAAAATACCCAGATGACCAAAACTTTTGAAAAACTACTTGTTCTCACAGCTTTGAATGTACTTACTTGGCTGTAACACAGTATTTGACATACAAGATAAAGCAGGCTTAGAGAGGACATGAAATCTTGTAGCTGCCGTCATCAAAGGTACAACGTTTCTGATGTATGTGGTCAGAATAGCTGCTTATTATCTTTTTCTAGCCCCCCCCCCCCAAATTGGAGATGAAAACCTGAACAAGAAGAACAAGAAGAATTTAGCAACATCTCTCCAAAACTGCCCATGTAGAAATACCAAGAGCTGACAGCTTCTTTAACTGACTGTATACACAGCTATCAGGGTTTGTTCTTGTAAGCTCTTTCTGAGGAAACTAGGGAAGAGTGGTATCACAGTGCTGAATAATTAATTATGGTTCTCCCTTACAGCATGGGGATAAGTAATGGGTGACAAATCCTGGCAGAAGCTACTTCCTACCCACATCAATATGCCTATATTCCCTGAAAACTACCATCGTCACTCTTCCTTCAGCCTCTCTGTTCAGTAACAAGGCTTACAACTGCTCTCTTTGGTTCCTCTGCTAATGGTGGCTGCTGCTCCTTGTTGTGATTGTTATTGGACTATTCTTTGATTTTTTTTTTGTGCTGGTGATCAATGGTTTTCTTTATATTGTAGTCTCATGAGAACCTCTCAGCAACAAGCAGAGGCATATCTACATAATCCCATCAATGTACGTTGTCAGGCAAGTCCTTTGACAGTTACGCATCTCTTCCAAACACAGTTTACAAAGGTAAAGGTCTCTGGATATTGACTGCCACTTATTTAGATTCTCACATTCATCTCATTGACAGACGTTCCTGTTAATTAACTAAACAATCTTTCAGAGATGAGGAGCTACACAAATGGTGTTGCATAGCCTATATTTAGGCAGCTGAAAAGATTATTTCTCTCAATGATGAACAAATATCATCCCTATGGACATTTCAAACCTCTTATATAAAAAGATAATACTAAAAATTAATATGCTGTTATATAAGAATTTTTATCCTGCCACCTTCATTCTCTCGTAAAGAAACCTTATTTCCTCCCCCGCTCCTCTAGCAGGATACTAATGTAACAGCTAAATTGATCATGTATCTTCTTTTAATTAGTTGTTATGATAGTTGCTACATGGTAGAATTCAAGCATCTTGCAGTAACACTGCAAATGAGAGTTCTAGATATATTCACATTACAGAATATACAAAGAGCAGTATGTGTGAGATTTATGCCTTCTATGCACAGATATAAAAGCTTGATGCATTTAATAAAGATAGATGTAATAAAAACAGGAAAAGGCCATTGTCATGTTTCACATAAAGCTTTCAACTATACACTTGATTTTCTGTAGTACAAGAAAGCTGCCTTGGCTTGCAGTTCCCGCATCATCAAGCTGAGGAGATAATCAGACCAGGTAATACAAAAGAGAGATGTAACTAAGAGTAAATACCACAGATGAAGTTGTTGCAGAGTGAAGAAAAACTTATGAATAATATTATGTGGTACGTCCTCTTGTTCTCTCAAAAGTTTATGCGAATCACACAAAGATAAGAAAGCTTATCTCACTTTCTGGGTATTGAGGAACAGGTAATGGTAACAGTACAGTGAGTCCTGGCAGAGCTCCTTCTGCACATTCTGTTTCTACACTTGGAGGAAAAAGTCAGAGCCAGCATCAGAGAAATTGAAAGAATTGCTGATGAGCATCACGCTTATCTTCGTGTTATCTCCAGAGAGAAAACAAAACTGATGTTCATCTGAGTAAAATGTTGTGAATTTTGCAGGTGAAGGAAAAATCAATTAGAAGCCTTCTTTATTCTAGAAATTTGAGCTGAAGGAATCTAGAAAGCAGAGTGGAATGGGGCAGAATTCTTACTTTTTTGATTTATTGACGTTCTGAGATCCACTAATGCAGAACTAATTACAGCAGAAGTAACCTAGCTGGATGATTAATTCATAGCATGAAAGAGTTTGCTTTATCCAGATGATTTTTTTTTAATCCGAAACCATTCTTGACACAGTTTCCACAAAAGCATTCTTTCTGTTTCATACTGACTTCACCTATAATTTGGCAGCTGCCCAGGGCATCACAAAATACTTTAACATTTTTTATTTTGCAGTGTGGATTTGATGGCTCTACCTTTCAATACACTGAAAGCTAATTTTTTTTCAACTACATGAAAATTTACTTCTCAAAGCCACTGGCAATTCCTTTTCCAGGCTATCTCAAAATGTGCTCCCTTGTTTCATCTTGCAGAAAATTCAGTATCAGTAAGTCAAACCAAAGCTGCAATAGCGCCTACAAGCCCTGTCCCAGTGTAGCACTGCACACTTACTTAGCTGTGAGCATATGCTGATCAGTCCTTATAAGAAAACCACACTGTTCCTAGATATTTTTGAGAAGACAGACTTCGGAGCCATCTTTCTGACTCCTTACATCACACATATACATCTCATGCCATTATTTTATGATGCACACCTGCTAATTAGGGAATTCCATCCCAAATTTGACACATTTTTATACTACTCAAAGACACAGTATAATTCCATCTTATTGAAGTCCTTGTACTATGAACTCCTCTTTCCCTTGTTTATTGCTGCAGAGAGGATTCAGTTTTAAGAAATGAAAGCTAATTTTCTGCTATGTGACAAGTCAGACTCGACTTACTACACATAACTATGAATGGAGCTGGTAATTCAATAGTTAAGTGACAGATCAGAAGACCACACCGTACTGAAGAACTCTCTGTCCAAAAGCTTCAACATCTTTCTTCCACCAAGGTTTCCTATACCCTTCTAGGTATAGGTAAAGAAAAATTCCCATGCTAAACTAATTATTATCATATATTATGAAGCATGACAGCAGGAAGGATATAAAGCAGGTAAATCTATTTGTGAATGCTGTTCTGTTACAACAATTTACTAAATTTTACTAAAAATACATGCTGTTTATAATTTAAAGGCATTTTAATTCAGTCACTTTGCGCTTCATGATGTTATTAAGGACAATTCAATATCATCGTTTTCTTTTGCTGTTGGCAGATCATTATGAGGTTTACAGTGCACTAGAATTCAAAATGTCATGAATACAAGCATGATACACAGACAAATTTAGCCGCTATTTTTTTTAACACCGTTGAAATATGTGAAATTACAAAGACATAAAATCAGGCCAACTTAGAGGAAAGAAAGGCCTAAATCCTGAGGCTACGCTAATAGTTATGGAGAGTAGGTACCAGAAGATGCCAAAGTTATCATATAGCCAAGAACAATTATTTTCACAGTAATACTACATCCATGTTTTCAAAACCCAAGCAGCTCATTTCCAGCTATTCCAGGTTCCTCTTCTACAAGCTTGATTCAAGTACCATAGAACTGATACCAGCTTTCACTGTCCAAAGCAAATGAGTCAAGTAGGAGGATTTGGAGAAAATCTGTGGATTTTGGTACTTAGGCCAGACCAATGATTTACTTACAGAAAGCACCGGGGAAAATACTGCTTTTTCTCTCCTACAGTCTTACCCACCAGTATGTGCCGTGTAGACTCATTGCACAGAACACCTGGATATCTCAACATAAAATGCACAGCAACTGCAAAATAACCTTCAAAGAATGAGGAAGCGATGGGTGTAGCAACATCTAGACTACAGCTCTGACAGCTGTGACTGTGTATCAAAATTGTATTAAGAAGAAAAAGTCTGTGGAAGAAGATATCTCAGTAGTAGTGAACTACTAAGATTAAAACAACAATGTAAGATGTAGTCATGCTTTTAAATGTATGGGAAAGCAGTCCAAGATGTCCAAGTAACAAAAAGCTTATTTAAGCAAAATCGGACACAATACAGAAACTATATGCACAGATTTGAGTAACGAATTGTAAGTTGTGCATGTAAGTGTCATAATCACTGAGCCATGCAGTTCACTGATAAAATTATATTTTGCTAACACTGTGGTTTTGTATCTGCAGAAAATTTGGTCATTCAGTCCATTATCCAGTGTAGGCATCTAATAAGGTACACAATGTTTGATATTGTACAACCTGCAGAGGGAAAATCCATGTATATTTTCATACATCAGTAAATCCAGAAAATTCTCTGTCACAAGTAACTATACGTAGTGTACAGTTCCCTCTATGCAGACTCAATGGCTTCCGGGTTACTGATTTCACTGGCATACTGGTTACGTGGGTTAAAATGTCGTCTTGATCCTTTCCTGCACATTGTACAGGTGTTGAATACCCAAGGGAGGCCAGCAGGACTGACTGTGGGTGATTATGCTCAGCTTAGAGGGCTGGAAGAAAAAGTTCAGACCAACTCAGCAACAGCCCTTACTGTTCTGGTTGCATACAGCATCAGGAAAGGAAACTGTAAATATTTCTCAATAAATACTGATAGAGGGAGGTTAAAGGAACTACCTAAATGAGACTCTAAGAGCAGATGTTTATGAGAGGTAATAATTGAGGGAGAGAATATTAGAGGAAATAATATTCTTCACTTTGCTGCAGTGAGTGGAAAAAGATGGCTCTGTCCAGGAGAACAGTTTCTGAGTAGGAAGGTTTATCAAATCCTTGGCACGGATGTAGGCATATATCAAGGCCATGTGATACAGGCCATTAACAAATACCCTAAATAGCTATTCTCTGGTAGGCATTGTCAAATAAAAGTTTAAAGGTATCAAAAATACATTTAGAGCATTTGCATTTAATTCTAAATTATGTATGTAAACATATAGACTATATATACATACACAGAATTTCTTATCTCTTTAGTTCCATATAAAATTATTTTGCCAAAGTATTAAAGTTACAGTTCTAACAGTTAGATGAATTAATTGTTGGGGCAAACACTCTTTAACTTTAGCAACCATTTATACACATTCTCTTTGCTACTCACTGGTCAAATCCAAGAGACAAGAAAACACAAACCCCAGCAGCCTTTGTGGTGAGAGATGAAACCGCGGCACGCACTCCCTGCCGCTCCAGAGCGAACCACCACAGCATCACCTCATCCCACCTCCGCAGCTGCACAACCCACAGGCAGGCTGCAGCACAAACACCAGTATAATCAAATGGCAGTACAACGCAGAAGGGTGAACACGAGGGCCAGGAATCAGTTGTTTTAAAGAACTAAGCAGGAAAGAAAAAGTAACTGACAGTACTTCTTGTCATACTCAGCCCTACTATATGTGTTTGGGTTCATAAGATGTTCTCAAGACCGTTTTACATTGCTTGGCACAGCAATTCAGAAGATTCATTGAGTAAAAACGATTATGAAAATAATGGAGCATTATACTCGTAAAATTAACCACTTTCAATATGTAGTACATATAACAGATGGCGTTACAGTTTGTTGTCACCTTACCACTCACAACACAATACTGTACATTTGACGTGAAAATGTACAGCTGAGCTTCTCTGCAAAGTGCCTGAGCCAAAAAGGTCAACTGCTGCACCTGAGTCTGTAACCCACCAAGGCACACTTGCTCCTGCAAAGCCTGAGGAAAGCCAGAGCAATCTGAGGTTAGGAGTATCAGCTGAGAAGGCCCTTAATTAATATGATATTAGAGTCAGTTGCTTTCTGACTTTTTAGAAAAGCTTGTACATCCGCCTGAATCATCTCAAGAGCAAGAAAGAAAGACTTTAGCAATACAGTAAAACAGTGATTGCTCAGGCTTTCTTTTCTTGTTATATTCGAGGATATTTTCTCGTTGCAGTGATGACTGAAGGTCTGCCCTGTTGCTTTCTTTCCTGAAAAGCAACATTCTACAGGCATCCATTTAAATGGATACATTAAAAACACTCAACCTTGTTATGATTGTTTTGGTATGATAAATAAACTAGATACACCTGAACAGTTATATATTGCTTTTCACACTAATTCATTCTATCACTATGCTGTTGATACTCTTCCCATTCCTCACATTTCAAAATAGGCACATATGTAAATTTGTGGCATACTCAGCACTCTTTTTTTTTTTTTTATTTTTGTAAGTGACTAGAAGCTCCAAACTCATTCACCTTCCATTTAGATCACTGCTTTTCAATCTTTTTCAGCTGTGAGAACACAAAAGTTTTCCAGTGCAGTCCTACGACTCAAATACAGCAAGCTTAAGTTATACACATTTGAGAAAGCCTATTTTGCAAATTATTAAGCAGCAATCCGGTTACCTCCAGATATAAGTATTGGCCCCACAATCTTTTGAGATACTGTCTTAACTCTGTGCCTGAAACATAAACCTCAGCCCATCTTGTACAAACCTTGAAGTGAGGAACTGCTTTAATTCCCACTCTAAATATAGGGGAATGACCAAAGCAGTATCAACCTGAAATCCAGGGCAATGGCTTCTGCAGGATCTGATAAGGTAAGCTTAGGACTGTACTTAGGCCAAATTTAGTTTTCTTAATATGCTTTTTACCTCCTGGGCCATGATATTTTGGATAATAAATACTGCTTTTGCATGTTAATAGAATAAGATGATGTTTTGGATAAAGGTTACAGCCATAGCTGGAAGACACAAGAGGGCATAAAAAAGGGTTGAAGTAGGTTCAGAAATCTATATTAAAGTTTGGTTTGTACTTACCCAGAAGAGGTGTTCCAAATGGCTACAAACAAGGGTGGTGAGAACAACCTTGGACTTCGGGTCGCTAAGATAAGAAAACTTACATTTGGGATAGGGTCCAGATCAACAAGGTCAGATAATCAGTATCAAAGGGGCCACCAGACTAGATTTAGTCTGGGCCAGCAGCCTCCATTTATTACGGGTGATACAATATATCCATATCAACAATCAGGTTAGGCTAATTATTAGCTTTTGGGAAAGCTCATTTGCCTGTGTTTTAGACTAAGTATAGAAATGAGAAAATTGATTGAGCGCTTAAGCAAGCAAGAATCTGAAACCTGTGCTTGGATTTTGGCTAAAAGGAATTATTTTACAACACTAATGAACAGGCTGAATCTTTAGAGTTCAGAGTTCAGCAGAATTAAGAGCTGAATTCAATAGGATTCCATGGCCTATATCTAAAAGGACTCTTGGGCTAGCAATTCTGGGCATGCCGACAGTATTAGGGTAACAGGGATCAGGATTGCTGGGCTTGTTTATCCACATTGCCAAATGGGTTTAAGGCTAATTAATTCCTGTGTAAATAAAGACATTTTCCTGTTTGTATAAGTGTGTTAGGTGTGGGGAGGTAACAGCTGTGTTTGGGCTAACAGTGTCTGATAGACTGGAGTCAGACCGGACTCAGAAGAAGCCACCTGGCTTGCCTTTGTGGTTATAGAAGCAATAACTTCCTTCTGCAGAGCTCTCAGCTGAGCTTTTGCACCTCTTCTCTATTTAATCCAACTCTAGCCCTTTTCTTCATCCTCTAAAGTGACTGTATTAAATTTAGATCTTGGGCAAATCAGTGCATTCATGTTGGCAAGTGCTTTATAATGAATGCAGAGGAGCACATACGGTGTAAGAACGCAGGCAGGTTAAAAAAAAGTGTTTTCCATTCATCTGCTGAACAATTGTTGAAAGAAATATTTGTTTGATTGGAAAAGGTTAACATTTTCCCTGAAATGAAACAAAAATGTTTCTCTGTGATTGAAAGGGTTCATTCAACCAAAATTGAAACTCCTTCTATCAATTATCCAAAAAAATTCAACATTCAGTTTAGGTTGAAGAACGTGTTTTGTTTGATGTGAATCCAGGCAACATAAAACAAATTCAGAATACTTGTTTTCCTAATTCCTTATTTTATTTTTAAATTTAGGACTATTTTTATTTTAAAGTATAATTTTTAAATGAGAAGTAAAAAATCCACAAATCTTAAACCAAAGCATTTAATCTATTTCCATTTTTTTCTTCTTCCAGAACTTATTTCCCAGATTTTTCTGTAACGCAGCGCTGAATGCTTGGCTCTGCAGAAGCCAGTGTAACTGTTTAGTTTGAATCCACTGAAAAGAAATGCCTCCATTCTCAAAAAGGTGATTAAAAGACAAGTCAACATAGAAGCCCCTGTCTTAATTAAACACCTCAGAGGTAACACTTCTGAATTTAGCAGAACAGTAGCACTGTTGGAGAATGATTAGTTAGATACAATGCCAGTAAGTTCATCACCCCACCACTTTATTTCACCTCATTCTGCTGATGCCATTAACTTGTTTATCTAAGTTTTGTAAACGTTGGGTCCTGAATGGGCATACGTAACACAAACCTCAGAACAACCAGTTCCATATACTTTATGTTGGATCTCTGGCTTTTGCTAGACTTTCATAATAGCACTGAACAGTGGTGGGGTGGGGGTTGTTTGTGGTTGTTTTCTTTAAAACATATGCTATTGTTTAAAGAAGTAGCAACCATTTCTTTAACTATGATCTTGATTTTTAATAGTCATATCAAGACTGGCCATAATGGGAAATACAGACTTGTCTGTATTTAGACCAATACAGTGTAATATGTTGCTATCTTGATAAATTCAAGCTCTCGCCAGAAACACATGGCTGTTGTAATCCATTCACCTTCATCAATTTCTGTGCAGCTGGATTGTGGCAAATTTTCAAACACTGGAAACTCTTGTTATCAAAGCTAGATATTTTTATGAACTATATGCTTCAGTTTTATCACAGGATATAAAGCAAGAATTTCTTTACATACATCATAATTTCTGTTATGCAAAAGGTCACACTCTATAACGACTGCTAGTCACTTGCAACCTATGAATTTGAGTTGGTCCTACTTTTCTGGAGACAGCATTTGTACATTGCCAAAGATTCAGGACAGCAACTTTTTCCTGAGGGATCCAGAGATTGAGGGGGTTCATAAATCTGGGGCACATTTTCTTTCTATCCAACTACTTATTACTACACTATCCAGGCAAGAATATTATACCATAATATCTTGCATAATGGCTGAACATGTTCCACACATTGTTAAGATATAACACTTTTAAATTCCAGTTTGATTACTTGTAAGATCCCTATCTGTGTCACAGAAATGTTGCTACTATCCATAGATGTTTAATTTCTTTCTTCATAGGATTTGTTTTAGATGTAAGTTCTTCAGGATCTAATCTCATACTTTTGAAGTTTGTAAACCAAATCATTCTGTACATAAAATGGAAATAAATCAAGTAAAAGATGTTGGGTTTTTTTTTTTAAACCAGACTCCAGTGTTAGATTTAACAATATTTATCCAGAAAATGTTTGAACACTAAACTGAAACAGAAGAAGAACTGTTCAGTGAATAATCTGGATCAATTACTTCAACACAAAGGGATGATGTTCCTACATGAGGATGATTCTGTGCTAAGAACAGCTCAGTTAAATTCACACATTTCTGTGATCACTGGATTTGGTGGGAAAGGGAAGGAATGTCAAATGCTTCAATAGTTCACCAGAGAAAGGAGTGAGAACTACTGGCCCTGACTAAGAACACACTCCTTGTTTTCCCTAGACACAAACTCACTGGCAAAAAAAAAAAAAAGGAATTCTTTCAAAAAATGCAAGCATGGTATTTGGCTCACTGTTAAGAGACAAATTTCTTTCAATGTTTTGGCCATTTTCAGAGATGGTTTGATGGAGATTAACTTATCCTTTCCAATATACTGTTGACACACTTCTTTGAACTTGCGAAGCATAAAAATGTACGTGGAATGTCTGTGTTCGATATCACTTAGTCCCAATTCTCTAACTCAGAAATCACTGTTTATTCAATCCAAAAGCAGAGAGAAAATCCATTAGGCTTACAATCAATGGCTGTATATAATCTTCAAATAAAGTCTTCATTTAAGACCTCATTTCAAACTGAACAAATGTTAAGTCCTGAAATGGTACTATCAGCAAACATCTATTCACCAGAAAGCGTATCAAATCCAGAATTTGACATATCGTAATATAGTTTCTATTTACCAGGCGATGTACATACTTTGGGATTATTAGCCCTGCAGACAAATTAGAAGGTGAAACTGAGCACTTGAATATTTTTCTCCTTTTCATATGCTGGTTACAATAAAGAGCAGATTTTGGAAATATTTTCTAGAGTTACCACAATATTCTGCTTATGATGGTACAGTGAGAGGCTGTTGCACACCTCTACAAAGGTCTGACATTGTATTTGTTGTATTTCCACTGCTGACAAATAGGGGAATGTTAGGAACTCTGTCTAACTTCGGTAATTATGACTTAGATTTTGTGAATAGCATTCAAGAAAAACATGAAGCTTCCCAAATAGAAGGCAAAGTACAACATTTTCTTTCGAAAGCGTGGCAGTACTCTACTACTGTCTTCCACAAGGAGTTTGCCAGGGTAAACTAACAGTCAACTATCATGTTAAGCCCCCTCAATACCAAGTGTCAGTTAGCAAAAAAAACATACAATCCTATATCTTGTCATTAATCTGCACTGTCTTTTATCCACAGATCTCAAAACGAGCTAATGAGCTGCCAACCATCTGACAGCTGCAAATGTTTCCTGCAGGAATGTATACTGTGGGCTAGATTCTTATCTCAGTTACAACAGTAATAATAAATGGTCTCTTAGTAAACAATATCAACATAAAAGAAGTGCATTAAATATCTATCATAATATTACAGATAGAACCTGTGTTTAGGGCATAAATATGGGAAAGAAAAAGAAACAGTAATTTCGTATGTGTAAATATTCCCAATTTTACACTTAATGAATTAACCATCCACCAAATAAATGAAGAAACTATCACACTCATTTCCAAGTGACCAAAAAATGCCACTCCATTTTTGAAAACTAATTATAATGGTTCTGGTTCAATAAGGCATTTACTATTTGATTTTATATACATCGGGTGACCTAATTATTTTCAGTCTAAGGCTCTGATTGAAGTGTTCTAGGAAACTGATTTTCATTGTCAACAAGAGTTGAAGAAATCACCCACATTCAGCTGCCTTGCATTAAAGCTCCTGCTTTCAGTCTCTACTCCTGAACTCTTAACAATTCAATGTAGTTGTTAAGTACTCCCCCTGATGGTCTGTTACAACATGGCATTATAATGCTTTGGATTTTTCTTCATTAAATGCTAGCATCTCATATATGCACTGCATATATATCATCAGAGTTCAGCTAGGCCCATAGCATTGCAACTCATGCAACTGTTTCATTGAATAAATCTGTTGTAATGGCTATTTGCAACTGCAGATGATTGTTCATTCTTTTGCTTTGAAATGAGTTTTTGGATGAGCATTGTTAAATTTCAGAATAAATATATAGAAAAAACATATAGGAAAATAATTTATTAAATCAGGGTTGACTGACTAGTGTCTTGCTCTTATTGGGATTCACTCTGGACTAGAAATACATTGTTGATGGGAGATTTGTTACTGAAGTGAATTATTTCAAATTGTATTCGTAAGAAACAAATGCAGCACAGTGAAATGAAATATCATTAAAATGGTACTCAATAAATTTTCCTGAAGAAGTGAAAAAAACTATCCAGTATGTGTATGTAGCCACTGCCACCTTCACTCTGCTGTATAAAAGAGTTTATTTGGTAAGAAAAATTTCCACCTCTGAGTTCACTACTCTTTCTTCAAATCAAGCAGTCTATTTCAAAATGCTCATTTCATAACGTACAGAATGGATTTTCAACTTCATTGTGCAGCTCCTTTAGAAGAAAGCTTTATTAGTTAGACATTATAGAAGATCAACACTATATTAAAAACTGTTGAACATAACATGCCTTTCACCATTCAAAAAATCTTATCCTGTTCCTATTTTCGCCCTAGTGCTGACCACACCCACACAGGCCATCTCACAGTTATAATCAACTGTGATAACTTATTCCTCAATGCAGTTTGTGCTTGTATACATTCCCTGCTCTACTACGTCCTCATCATGTTTATGCATAGTTACCATCAATCCCCTTCACTTCTTTTCAGCTCTAACTCATCTTCTCAAAAAGTACTGAAAAACATTCATTAACAGTGATGTGATTTCACCACCGCTGTGCTCTCTCAGTCCAGCAAAGTGCTCCACTGTCTTGCAAAGTGTTCAGAACTCAGCTGGTAGCTTCAAAGAAAGGCAAGCACTAACTTTTCCCAGAAGATCCTGTAATGTTAAGCAAAGCACATTAAGAATTAAGATCCTCTCTGGAAATAAACAGCACTTCATTTGATTCAAGTTCTTCTCCCTGAACTGTAACTGAATAGTTCTGGGGTCATTTTGATAAAACAGTTTGCTAAAAGGCATCCTTTCTGATGGTGCTTTCATCTTTGCTAACTCAGTTTATAAAAATGAGTGAGTTTATCTGAGATGGATTTACAATTTAAATCTCTAAACAAAATAATCAGCTTGACAATTTTCTGTCATATATTTTGTGAGAGAGAATGTAAAAAAAAGATTCAGAATATTTATTAGAACACGCAAAGTGTGTGAATAGCCCAACAGATACAATCCACTAGGGAATTAGGCAAAAACCTACTAAAATCCCCTGACCAAAAATTAAGCCTCAATACTGACATTCCCATATAGTATTTGAGAAATAGTTCCCAGTACTGTTTTAATCTCCTCTGGGAGCGTAAAAGAGACTCTAAAGATCCATTCTCTACAAGCACATTAAAAGATGCACAAGAATCAAATGGAGGGTTGGGGGGGCAGCTCCATTCAAGAAGCTCATCACTTGATTTTGCTTTCCAAGTTTCCAAAGTCATACCCACAAAAAAAATTCTTCTATCAAGTAAAATTTTTACAGCTAGTTCTTTAAGAAGGTGGCTACCTTCTGAAGCAACGAGGGTTATTCCTGTCAACTTTTCTCCTAAATCCTTCTACTGTTATGAAGCTATCAAATATCACTGAGAGATTTCATATGAAATGCTACATTTCAACTTTGCACTTTCTGAGATTGCTTGTATTTGAACAGACTCTACTTTTGTAGGATGGTGCTCTAGAGTTCTTCTATATGCAGTTGCACAGAAATACTTTTAAGACTTTCTAGGATTGGAGTTAATAGTAGAAACTAATTGTAAAAGTATTTTCTTTGTAGTTATAGGTAGTACAGACAAGAATGTTTCTGTTAGAGGATTAAATGCCATAAATACAAAGGCTTTGTCTTTCAGATGGCGTGAGCAAACACAGATAGTAGATTTTCCGCAACAGAATCACCTTTTTTTTGAGATGTTTCTAATCTTTCAAGAGAGGGGCAACCCCCCCCACTTCCATAGGAAGTTTGTAATCTGAAGGCAGACAAATTGACAGAAACTCGGAAAAAAAGGGTAGCAGAAAGACAATCCTTATGACTATACTGCCTCACATCAGAGGGGGCTTTTTTTCATCAGCCAGCTTTCTATCAGTAGTAGGGTGGAAGCCAGTCTTTCAGAAAGCCAGCCAAAGTTGGCCACCACATGCCTCCTAAGATGTTCCTCGCCCTCTCAGAGATTCAAAACCACACTTGTGCAGGACTGATGTATTTCAGCCTACTTTTTTCTCAGAAAGCCTCTTGGCAAGCAAGTATCTGTGCTCTCGATTTTCCTGGGTGTCGTGGTTTTGGCCAGGTTGGCCAATCACAAGACAACAGATGCTCTCCCCCACCTCTTGCTCCAAGGAAAGGAAGAAGAGAGATAAAGAGATTTATGAATTTAGGAAAAAAACTTTAATGAAATATTAATAATAAAATGAAAATAATGAAATAGATACAGTATATATAAATATATACAAAACTGTATCAAGTTCCCAGGAAGATGTCACCAGCAGACACTGGGGAAGTTCCAGACTGGTCTCAGTGACAATGAACTCACAGATGGAGATCAGAGGCAGAAAAACTGACTCATTGAAGAAGAACCCTCAAAGAGGAGCTAAAGAAGAGCAGCCATCCTGACCCGCTTTGATCCCTCAGCTTTTGTACTGAGCATGGGGCAGATGGGATGGAATACCCTAATGGTCAGTTTGGGTCACTTGACCTGTCCACGCCTCCCCAGAGGTGCAAACCCTACATGGGGTAAACAACCAAGTGAGCTGACCCTGGCTGCCACAGCAACAAGTGTAAGCAAGAGCCTCTCTCACTGAACAGGAGGTTGGCTCTGCTCCACCCCAAACCAGGACACTGGGATATAGGTAAGAAATCTGAAGGAGACTAATCTAAGAAAACCCCCACAAAAATATTGCATTTTTTCTGGCTCTGCTCCCCTGCTGTTTTGCTCTTACAGAGAGTGTTGACTCAGAGGGTTTTGCATGCTGTGAGAGGCACAGCAAGAGGTATGAGAGATGAGTGCAATTCATCTATTGTGAGAATGAGAAGGAAAATGAAAACATTATTTATAGTATATCATGAATTTTCTGAGTTCAGTCCATCCAGCGCAGAACTCCTATTGATGTTCTCTATGCAAAGTAGCTTTCAGTACTGAAGTCTTCCAATACTTCAATTTAAACATCACTCAAACCTGCATTTGCTTATCAAGTCTTGCTAGATAAAGTTATGGGGAAAAAAGTGAGAAAGATGACCAGTAAGGAAAGAAAATGTTTAATTGTCCTGGGTGGAAGTGGAAGTGGAAGGCTGCCGTGTGGAGTCCTACAAGACGAGTTGCAGAAG
>KZ506176.1:43950-59598 GCA_002844005.1 Limosa lapponica baueri
CCTTTGTCTCAACCCACGAGTGTTGCCTTTTTCTTCCCATTTTCCCCTCCGGCCGCGGTGGCGGTGGGGGCTCCGGTCTGTGCGAGCGGCTGCCACCTGGTTCTTTGTTGCCGTCTGAGCCCAAACCAGGACATTAATGAGTAAGTGATTGTGTGGCTTTCCAGATATAATCTCAAAACTGTTTGGTAGTTATTGTCCCTTAAATGTTATTGAACTTTCTTTAAAAAACAGAAACCGTGGCTCTCAAAGCTGGTGTGAGCACTTTGCAAACTGTCAGTAGAAATCCAAAAGCTAGATTGGCAGGGTGAGCAATAGCGATGACATCTCAGTGATGTGATAGGGGCCCTGGATGAGAGTGCCTTCAGCACAAACTACGATGGAGTGTTAACTCTAAATGATAAAACCATTTCTGTGCCTGTAAATCAAACTAAACTAAGGTCAGCCACCCAAGTCAACAGGAAAGAGGAGAGACAAACTACAGTTAAGGGCAATTTTACAATAACATTAAATAATCTGCAATCAGTTATGAGCTATGGGCCATTCCATTTCATTTTGCTGATGCAGGTGTATCGGGGGCCAGTGTATGCTCCCAAAGCCTTTGCATTTACGTGTGCCAATCACATATAGAGCATGTTAAGTGCTTTGGTTACGAATTGGGGCAGAACTGACCAAGAGGTGAGAATTGCCAGAGAATTCAATTGTCTGCCAATACTGCAGAGATGCAAAATTGCAAACAGAAATAATAGATCATGCTCTGGACAGTGGAAAAGATGTGGCAAATAAGGTATAGGATGTCATGCAGAATGTGTAGATTGCAGAGGACTGAAGTCATCACTGCTTCATCTGATTTGTAACTTCTGATCTCAGAGGATAATCACATCATAGTCAACTCTCACTGTTTTGAAGGTCAGTGGTGAGGTTTTTATCAGCCTGACATTTATTGTTGACATTTTTTTTTTTAATATTTAAGTTCTCATTTCATTTCTTTTTAATAACAAAGAAATGAGGACCTGAAGGGTATGCATAAACAACTCCCACTGACTTTTCATAAATTACTTGAATCAAAATATACTTAAATTTATCAGGAACATAGGTAACATTATCAAGGTCTCATTCACACCATAAATCCAATCAACTTTTAAAAACAGGCATGGAATTCTAAGGTAGGGTTGCTTTTGAGGTGTGCTCAAAAGCATAAAACAAGCATATGAAAAAAATTATACCAGAGTACAAAATTTTTATGTCTTCATTTCTTCTCTATCTCACCTCATATGGTTTATGGTTCACTTCTCAAAGTGAAGTTAACTTTCACCAGTAATACAAAAGAGAACATTTCTAGAGAAGTGAAGGAAGCATTCACCACTGAAGGAAAACAGGAAGCTTCTACTTCCACTGCTGTTCAGGTTATTGTCCTGAAAAACCCACTCATGTGGTGTATGTGAAATTCTAAGCAAGGAAAAATCTGACTAAAACCATAATCGAGATACTCAGTATCCACCTGAATAGTAGCTGATCCTCTTTTACATTATCCGATGAAATAGCCATGTTCTTAAATACATCAACATTACATAAATTAATTATACTGGACACTGAGGAAGACATTTTGCAACAAAATTTCTTGTTGTAAATGAAGTTTAGCCAGTGTGTCTATTTCCCATGTTGCTTCCAAGTGTATTCATCATTTGAGATATATCATTCCCATGACAATGACATCACAGGGAATCATGGTATAATGATGTTAGACCAGGCAGACAGAATGTCAGCAGTGTCAAACTGGCAAATATATCATTTAACCAAAGATCAAGAGAGAAAATCTGAAGGTCAGAAATATAATATTTGTAATACTTTCAGTAGATGGATGCATACTGAACACCTCATATCTAGATCCATAAAAAAACTTATCAGAGGAATGTTTACAACACACAAGAGCAGCTGTTACTGGAGTTTTCTCCATTAGGTTGTAATGTGCATGAATATTGAGCCCAGCATGCCCTAGTATATTCCCTAGAAACAGCAAAAATCTTGAGATAATACTTTAATGGTACAGTTTGTCGTGCAAGACACGCACATGCAGCAGTCAGCTACTACCCTCATTCCCAGTAATTCCAACTAGTACCACAAACCTGCCCTTTGGTACATCCCACGTCATTATTCACCCTCTACCTAATTATATTTAGAAGTCCCAGCATTTTTCCAATATGCAACATGTATTTCCTTGGAAATAAACTAACATCGTTAGCATGACTTCTGCCTTTGGAAAAGAGAAGAATAAACTGAAACAACTCTGTTGTCATCAATTCATACTGCAACAAGCCACTTTGGCAAAGAAAATACCTGTGAGAATAGTCTTGAGCATCTCTATGACAATTGAACTGGAGATGCTAAAGCTATGGAAAAAAGGTTGACAAAAGCAAAAGCTGGTTCACAAGAAAAATGGAAAGGGAATGGAGATAACCACACTATATTCTGATTATATTTAGCATATAGCAATAGAAGACTCCTCCAGATTTGGTGTGGGAAAGAATTTGTCACTGTAAGTTTATTCCTTCCATACCGTTCTTGTTCTCATAAGATCATTTTACCTAGATCTAATCCCTTAATACCATGCTGATAGAGAGGTTTGATGGCATTACCATTACCTAAATGATAAACAAAACCAAACTAATAAAGAGGAGCTAGAATAAAAAGTTATGAAATTATTGAGTTTGTGTGACTCAAATGAGAAACATTAAAAATTACTTGTCATTTTTTTCTTGATAGTTCTTTTATTTAAAATTTATTATCATAAACATAATATATCTTGAAATATCCTTTTGATATATAAACTGCAGTGAGAATAAAACCTATAGATCTCTCAGGTCTTAACGTCTTCTTATTTATTGGGATTTTATCATATTCTCTCTCTGTTGACTGTCAAATAAACTCTGCTCATAAAGTTTTATCTATGTCAGCAGGCTAAGGACACAAGACATGTAAAAGCTCTATTTATGAGTCCAAAAACCTTGAGAAACATTCTCTATTTATACAGCTTGTCTCCCCATCACTTCCTTTCTCATTTTCTTTACTTTTTGTACCCTGGCACTTCTACACCCCCTCCCTTTGTCAATCTTTTAAATTTCTCTATTCATCTTCAAAGCCCTCCTTCCCCTTTTGAATTCCTCCTTTCTTCTGTCTTTATTTAGCAGGCTCAGATGTTCATTTTTCCAGCTTCATTTTCAGGGCTCTGTTGGCTGGAAGTATGGAGGAGGTCTGCATATTTTTGGTACAAACAACATCTGGATGCTGGATAGCTGACACATACATTCCACCCTATTCCTCTTATTCATAAAAGTGAATAACATGCTTCCTGGACTCTTTGGGCTCTCCAAAACCATCACTCTCTGCTTCCTTCTTTCCACATGTTCTCTTTATGACAATCAGCAATAACCACCTTGTCTAAACAACTCTGTATCTCAGATTCTCTTCCTAGATCTCCCCTGCTTCATAAGACAACTGACCGCAGTTTCCCTCAGACCTTCTGCTGTCCTACAGAAAGGTCTTAGATTTTGCAGTGTCCTCTTCCTCCATCCAGTTGTTTTCCCAGTCCAGTTTTATCTCAATTGTTTTAAGTAAATGTAAGAGCTAAAGCTATGACCTTTGTGAATTCATCCGGTATGTTTTTGAATGAAACTTGCATGTCAGTAGCACAGACACACTATAATACAGTGCTATAGTACTATACTATATAGTATATATCCACTGTATATACTTTATACTATGTATACACTATAATGATGATACTAATACTGATGGTACCATAACAATGGTACACTAATGCTTCACTATTGTTTTGATACTTCCCTCTGAGTTCCCCAGCTGAGGAAAAACACAGGAGAAATGCCATCCTCTGAACCTGTATGTTAAGCAGGAGGAAATACCTCTTCAAAATAGAAGCAGCTCTCTTTCCCATGACGTACCTTACATTTCCTGTTAACAAAGCATGCTAACAAACAAAAACTTCAGTTATAACTCAAAAATCTATTGTGACTGAAGTTTTTCTGGTTCAAGCCTCTATCAATTCAGAGAACTCGAGTAATACTAGTTCACTGTGGAAATCCACATAACTGCTGCTTGGTAGCTGGATGTACTGAAGTATCACAGGCTGTTCCAAAGGCTACACACACTGTAAGGAGTAAAGTGGAAGCGTGGGGCAAGTGGGGAATGGAGATGCACCTCTGTGCCTATACCTCAAAGAAATGAGTGGTATCTATAGCACTTGAAATAAAAGAATATCTTTGTGTATTTTTATTTAAATCTGGGCCTCCTTTGGAAGTCATACTGGGTCAGATTTCTTAGAAACATCATTTGGAATTTTCTCTAACTACAGCTATCTGGGGTTGGCCAAGTTCATTGCAATGGTAGGGAACTCTGAATCTGGGAAGCAGACACAGCAACGAAACCCCACCGCTCTGGTTCTTAGACGAACTACATGGCAGTCTTCAACACCTACAGGGTCAACCTTCTGTTGAGATCTTCCACTGTAAAATACCATGCAATGAGGCATTAGTACGTCCACTGGGAGTTAAAGTATTAGTTTAACATTTTTTCCATTTATCTTGTATCAAGAGTCATGTGCACAGCAAAAGACCTTTTACACATATTGATGTACAAGCCTCAAAGAAATCAAAGTGTTTAACTAAGAATTCATAATACTAACAAAATCCATCAAAAACATAAAGATTTAAAATACGCAGCAGTCACAGCTTTTCAAATTTAAGATCCCTAGGAATGTTTTTTAAATGACAAGGCAAGACACTGAAATAATATTATTTTTCTGATTTGAAATTTACTCACTAGATTTTAATGAATATAAGTGTTGCCAGACGGAGGTCTGTTCATACACATTTTCCTATATTTTATCAGAACAGTCAACACAGATAAATTTCGAAGAAGGAAAGGTTCTATAAAGGAACAGTATAAAATGTAAGTGCAAACTATACAAGCCAGCATATGAATCTAGAGGAATAGACAGCAAGTTCTGCCAAGGTGTTCAAACAAATAAAAATCAAAGAAGTGAGTCAGTTAAACTGCAAAGAATACCAAGTACTTGAGAAAGATATCACAACCAAGCACTACGGCTTCAATTCCAGCCTTTAAAAAAATCAAAGAGAATTTCTAATGAATAATGTCGCTTTTGTAGCAGGTTGGGTTTCTATTACTGTTATATTTTATTGTACTAGTTAAAAACATGAATTTTTTAAAAGATGAGGAAATCTAGTGCAAAATTCAGGTTACAAATAAACACATATAAGAATAAGTACATTTTTAATGCATGGTTGGATGTGGGAAAATCTCTGTAGAATAATGGCTGGATATGTTGCTAAATTCAAAGAGAAGGACAAACTAACAATCAAAAGCCATATAAAAAGATTTTAGAAGGCTGAGTGACAACATAAAGAGAAACTGTCCTTAACACAATGGTTTTTGTGCTGCATATCCAGCCTCTGTCACACAAAACAAGCAAACAAAAAAACCGTAGCATTTGGCAATAATTAAAATTTAGCTGAAACTATATGCCCCAGGAATGAGCTGAAAAACAAGTGAAATAAAGAAAGAAGCCATATTTATGCAGCAAACTGGATATAGAGGAAGTGATTTAAAGATGGCAGGTTTCAAACCAGCATACAATCATAGTCTCCTCGGTACAGCAATGCTGCTAACCACTCTTAGCAAGGGGCTCTGGGTCTGGTTTTTTGTGCTTTTGTTCTCTTCCATTTGAAGCTTCTTTGGGTCTCAGTCTTTTGTGATCACAAGAAGGAAATGCATTTTAGAGTTACTGTTTAGGGCTACGCAGAGAGAGACTTCAATTAAGTAATGCAAATAGATTCTTTCTTTACCACGAATGGTTATTTATTTTTCTTTAACATAGTCTAGATGATAGAATCCTCCAATAAATTTTATGATGACTTGTGAGATAGCTGCTTAAAGAAGTTCTACAGATTATTGCTCTGTATTACAACTTGAAACAAACAGTACACAAAATGAACACACAGATAGTAAAACTGAAAAGATACCGTTTACCGAAAAAAAACCCCACAAAACAGAAGAACAGATATCTAACAAAACCCACACACTCACTTCATAACATGAAAGCTTTCATAACATTTGGGAAATCATTGCTATATTAAGGCTCCCTATGGTTCTCCCTGTTACAGTACTAAATCCTCTCACGGAAATAGAGATGGAAGAACACACTAGGACAGAAAATAAGTAGATTTGCAAAAATCCATGAAGTATTTAGGCAGCCAGAGTTCCCTTTGGCCACTGAAAGACTCCCTAATTGACTTATCTGCATCATAAAAAATAATCTGCATCAGTCACAAAGGGAACCCAAGACTCTTGAACTTCTATTTCCATGCCTCATATAATTGGCTGGCATAATGTGAAAAAAAATTAAAAATGCAATTACAACTCAAAAAACAAAACTACGTGTTGGCATTGTTGCAGTATGTTGTCATATGGAAATAGTTATAACTCCTAAACCCCATTCCTTCTGCAAAACCAGGAAAATTTTGCTGAGTCTGCCACATTCTGAGTTACAATCAAGTTACGAGACAGGTCACACCATTATAAAATCTGTTATGAATTTGGCATTATGGTTTTATTACTGTAAGAATAGATGTCAGTTTTAAGCAATACAACATTGCTGTACTGTATAAGTGATTTTGAATATCTTCTTGTAGAATGATTTTTAGAATTTCAACAAGAAATTCCAAAAACAAATGTTGAAACCTAAAAAGCAACTTAATGATAAAGGCACATGTCAGAATGCAATTAACCTAAACTGTCCGAAGTACAAAAATGTTTCTACAGAAAGTAGTTTTCTAAGAAACTCCTTCCCTTAGTACCTACCTGTGGCACCATTGGAAAAACCTGGGACACTTCCCTCACTTCCAGGTTAATCCAAAGTCTATTCAAGTCACTGTGGCTCCCGAAATATTAGAGAAAAACAGAGGGAATTACAGATCCACATCTTCGTGGAGAAAAAAAGACTGAATAATAAATATGGGAGAAAACTGAAGTATTTAGTTAGTTTTCACAGAAAAGACTGTGACCAGATGCTTAATTTTGATAGTAGTCACAGCAGGATCAGAGTATTTATTACCAATATTAAGGTGGATTAGAAATTTAAATAAGAATGACATAATGATATTCTCAATACAGATTATGTAAAGAACTAGCCAAAGCATTATTCTTGAGCTCTGAGTGACTTGAATTCAGCATATAATGTAGATCAGTAGCTAAAGAAGAGCAAACATCCGTCCTTTAAGATGAGGGGGAAAGGACTAAAGAAGACAATAATTACTTATGAAGAAATGCTAAGGTAAGTGGGTTTGCTTCCTCAGGAACAAGAGGAAGTCTAGGTTCAGCCCTTCTGGTTGGTGCTGAGACAACAATTAGCCTTATCGATGGGCACTTTCTCTGCAGCAGTACGACACAGAATTATTAGACTTCTTCCTCCTGCTGTGCCACCCAAGGACATGGTGAACCCGATGCTACCCCAATAACTCAGTTAGAAAAAGGGGTTACCAAACTGATTTCTAAGACTGAGCCAATTTGCTCTAATTGTATTTGATCCTGCCTCTCTGCTGAAGCCCTGCCTAGATCTCCCAAGCTCCCTTCCAGACCTTATGAGATTTCTGTTGATTGTTATTTTTTTATTTCCTGTTAAATAAATAATTAAAAAAAAAAGATAAAAACAATTAGCGAAGTTTTACCAAATGTCTAGACAAATAGCTGTAAGGAAGTCTTCACTTTCCAATGTTCTCTGTGAACTTATTCAGGCTATGACACTATTCCATCTTTTTATTTTAAGAATGTTTCTCTCCCACCCACCAGGAATGCCAAGCCTGTCAATCACAGTAACAACAACAAAATACATATGGGACAGCTTAAAGAGGAAGAGCAGACATGAGAAACTGCTCCTTTAACTTGTTTGGAATCAATTCCAACCTTTGCCTGAGAGAAGAAAAATGAGTATATGGTAAGTCATGTTCCTTTCATTATTTTTGTATAAAATGCACAAAAAATCAGTGAGAATGGCTCACATTTTATATACAGTAATACTTCACTGAGGTATTTTGCTCAAGTGTATTTTCCCCAAGAGCAGTATTCCAGTGTTATATCCAGTAATGTAAGTTGCACTCACCTTCTACGAATTTTTTCAAAGCAGAACTTGACTTTGAAAGTTTTGAAATAATTTAACACATTCAGTGCTTATGTTCATAAAAATATATAGTTGCATTTAGTAAGAAATGCCAGTAGTATGATTTAGGAATCAGGTTTTATACTGTTTATTAACAAGTTCTATGAAATGGCAAATTGAGAACTCACTTTATGAAACTCCAAGGAGCTGTAGCCTATAAAAACATGCCTCTACGTGGCTTGCGCATGTCAGACTGTAGGAAGAAAATTAATTCAAATATATACTGTAACGATGTGTTAACTCTGCTTTATGTACAAGTTATGTATAAGAATGACTTTCTGCTTAGACGTTAAATTACCTGGTGTATAAAATGCACACATTAGCTAAGATTCCTCTGTAATTTGGTAGTTTTCAAGTACCAGATGTCTTTTTTGCTAAGGGGTCCAGAAAAATGAGATTTCATAATATACAGAATCAGATTTCTGCCTTTTTTTGAGGAGTGAAATTGTAAACAGTACGGATGAAAAGTGTTAATGTCTCCAGTTACATACAAGTTTAAAATAACATATTATACTCTGTATATGTACCCAAACACAATTTTAGGTCTGCCAGTGTCTATGCTAGATCAAGAGGCTCCAGGGAATATTCAATAGCAAATGAGCATGAGCTGCCCAAGGCTAGTGCTCATTCTCATTCATGTCTCTATAATCTGCTTGAAACTTATGTGTAGGCACCTGGCCCTTTCAAAAGAAACAGCATCTGTGCCTGTATTTATCTGGAAGGCTCAATATTCTGCTCAAGGATGCCCCACTGCAGCCTGCACAGCCAGTGTGTGTTCAAGTGCCTGTATCTGCTTGGATTGCTGTGAAAGGTGGTACATTGCATAGGGCAATTGGGGTGTGAGTAAGCAGAATTGATAACCAAATCCAGGGTCCTGAAATAATCCCTGTGAGGGTAGTGGAAAGAAGTGGAAGTGCATGATAATATTCTCCATTTTTGCTGCACACACATGAGGAAAGAAAGCTCCAGCATTGATCAAGCCAACATCAGTATCAGCATCGAGAGATCAGCTGCAGGATCCCAGATGAGTCCCCCCCACATCCCTGCGTTTTTTTAGGGGTTTTTTTGTTGCCATCTTTTTTAATCTGATTAAAACACAAATGGCAAAATACTTCTTTCAAGGTCCAGTCCCTGTGGTTCAACCACCTCTGCCACAGTCCCTTTGGGAACACAAAGCTGAACATGATTTTCCCAATAGATCTGTCTCATTCAGCGGAGAGAGGTGAACTGCATAAACACTGGCCTCCTGAGAGTACTCTCCTAAAAACACAGAACACAAATTAAGGCAGTGTCAACACAGGCAATGGTAGGAGAATTAGCCAAAACTTAGTGTTGGGGGAGAACCATCAGAGAGGAGCAGGAGGCCGGGGCACAGAGGGGGTGAGCTGGCAGGGCAGAGCCTCGGCTGGCGCTGCAGCCACCAGGAGCATGGGGACAGAAGAGCCAAGGGCAGCCAGGAGCACCTCCCTGCACGCCAGTGCTTCTGAAAGTGCTGGTGGCCCACTGAGCCATGGTGAGAAGAGGAGTAGGTGCTGCTAGCAGCATGCACTGAATTCCAAAATCCTTAAAACACTATTTTTAATCTGCCTTTGAGATGTTCTGAACTAGAACTCCTTACACCTACTCAGTAACCAAACTCAGCCTGTACTGCAGAAATAACACTATTGCTGTGCTTCACTTTCTTCATGTTTCATAGCTGATGCCATCAGTTATTTTGTTGTTTCCCCCAAGCAGCCATTAAACCAGTAACACAAACGCATCTCCCACCCGGCTGCTTCCCACCTCCACCACGTGTGAGGACCCTGCAACTGACACAATTACTCCTGAACTCAAACTAGGCAAACAAAATTTCCTAAGGAAGGCATGCGACTCTCTCTTCTGTTCCTGCACGCGGTGAAGGACCCCTCTGGTCATCCAGGGAGACGTTCCCCCTTGGAACAATTCGCAGCCAAAACAGTATGAAATATAACATAACTTTTCTTGTAGTGTGTGCAGCCAGGAGCCTGGAGATTACCCTCAGGAGGCAGAGTTTAAGACGCAACAGCTTTTATCTCAATTCTGCATTTCTGAAATTCCAGGAGCTGAGTTTGCCAGATTCGATGTTCTGCAAAGTCACAAGACAGTAAAGAGTGAAGACTGTTCACTGGCAACAACTGACCTGTCAGTCAATCTAACAGCAACAATACACGCAGGGAAATTTGAAGAAGGACAGTAGATGAGACAGTTCAACTTAGCTGAAATCCATTTTAACATGTGCCCCAAATCCATTTTGCACTGGGAAATGAAACAGGAAGAGCAATTGGAAAGCAGAATATGACATTCCTTGGTCTCTGGCCTTTTATGGAAGCTTTCATATTTCTACTGTTGTGGTGACTCAGAACTGCTGAGCAAAATAATCTGGGTTTGTTTCAGCAGCTGGATCTCTGCAATTTTATTGCCCGTTCTACAGAGCCATGTCTCTCAAACTTTTCCCCCTTGCTCCATTTTGGAATATGCTCCCTGCCCCCGTCTCCAATTTAAGAATGGCATGTGCCGCTGCTCTCAAGGGGAGGTGCATTCTGCCTTAGCGGTGGGACCAGGGAGGGATGCAGCTCCGAGGAGATGGCTGGAGAGGCGTGGGAAGGGGCAGAAGGGCTCATCCTCTGCCTCCTGGGCTCTGCTCCTTCTTGACTTGCTTTGAGCAACCTGGTCTGGTGGTGTCCCTGCCCAGGGCAGGGGGGCTGGAACAAGATGATCTTTAAGGTCCCTTCCAATTCTAACCATTCTATGATTTTATGACTCTATCTGAGCTCCAGGCCCCACTGAAAACATCTGTCTTCCTCCTCCTGCAGCACAGGAGCAATTCCTGGCTGTGCCTGCCCAGTTCATTGTGCATCTCCCTCCTTAAAGGATAATGGTCATGGCTCCAAATCTGGGAATCATTGGCATATGTGATATATATGCACGCAGCATGTCTAGAAACCATATCTAGGTGAGTAAGTCCCTGAGCTCAAACTGGCTAGAGAGTGGGAGAATACTGTGGAAGTCTTACCTGCTTGCCCTGTCTCTATACACTTTCCTGGGTAGCTCATTTCTGACCACAGTCAGAAAAGAAGATGCTGGGCTGGATAAGCTTAGGTCTGACTCAGTACAAACATTTTATGTTAGCCCTGCCTTTTGAAAAGATAAAATAGCACTGGAATGAATTTGTTGACAATTTGTTCTTTAGCAGCAATAATAATGACAGGAGAAAAAAAACCCAAACAAAAAAACCCCAAAACTTTAGATCAGACATCGCCAAATTGAGTGATTTATTTAAGCCCAAAAGTATGATGCCTAGGCTTGACATAAAAAATGAGATTATATGAAGAGAAAATATGGAAGTAATAGTTCTGCAACTGAACTCTATTTTATCTGTCTAAACACCACATCACAATATGTCAAAACCCAAAAACAAGTCAAATGCAATCTGAAGGCAGATCCAAGCACCTGGATCAATAAGTTCAAGGTAGGCAAGAGAAAGCTATCAGTAATTGGTTTTGTAATAGATACGAAAAATAGTTTCCATATTTAAATATCTGAGATGCTGATGACTCAGAAATATTTTATACATCGAAGTTCAGCAGAATTTCAGTGATTTCAGTAATGACAGATATTTGCATATGTTGATATAATAACTTACAGTTTCCTTATACTGGAAAGAGTCACTCATAGAAGAATACTGGTACTTCCTACATCACCCTTTATAGGCGTTCACTTTAAGTGAGCAAACAGGAAAAAAGTTGCAAAAAGGACTTCCTCCTAGGATTTCTACAGCAGCTCAGTAATAAAACAATGAAGCAACAGTTGAGTGTTACTCAAATAGACCAAGTCTTTCTCACTGGATAGCAACATGGCCACAAAACTACCCTCTCACGAAGAATTCGAGAATTGGACAGCTTTTCAAGTTGCAAATCTCCTAAGACAGGTACTGAATGTGTACGTAGTCCTTAAGACTGTCCAGTCTGTATTCAGCTAACAGAAATTCTTACTGGATTTACCTTTGAAAAACAGATATCTTGTCCTAAATCTAGCACAGATATTCAAAAGTACTGAAAATAATTAGTCAGCAATTGTCACCCCAAGAACTTATTAATATTAAGTAAGTTTCTTGGTGCTCTCCTGTTTTTTAATAGAAATTTATTTCATGGTAGAAGCTGCTAGCTAAGATCACCTACATGGCAAATCATATAAAAATGTTTGCTCACAGGGATATTTCTTATAATAGAAAAGATATTTCATGCCCCAATTTATTTCCTGCTGGGAAGAAATAACGATTTCACTGAGGGTGGGTCTACATTTTATATATGAATATCGCTTTAAAATTTACAGCTTGTCAATAAGAATTTACTGTTCATCTTTTCTTCTCAATGCATATATACCCACAGTAGTTGCTAGATGTTGCTTAATTTTAAGGTACTTGAGCTTGTTTTGCTTTTATTTTAATCATTCCTTTGTCTGCTTGTACCTTTCCTAGTTCTGCAATGCAATTGCACAAAATATTCCAAGCTTGTCTTCAGTCATTCTTCCACTAGTGGAATAATGTCCTTCAAGACATGTAAACTGTATCCTCCACGATAAATCATTTTTTTGATATCAGATTTTTCCTTGTAACTTACTGAATACTATGACTCAGGTTTTAGACTTCTACCTGTAACTAACTTACACAATGAAGTCCATTCACTGCATTTTGAAATATAGTCTCATTTTACATTCCTTTTGTTTTTTTTTTTAATGCAGGTTTCTCGATATAATCTTATATATAGGATTCTTCTGTCTTGTGTTCATCCTACTTCTAACTGTAGAAGCACCAATCTTTTCCAGTACCTGCTTTACACCAATAGTGAGAATTCATTGTCACTAAGGTCTCTCATCCTTTTCACTTGAAGGAGCACACAATCTTTTTCAAGGAAAATAGTAGCATTATGAAGTGTTTCTATAACAGTTCCATTTGTTGCCACATAAAAAGTAGGCCAAAGTTTAAAATGTTTGGGTTTTTTGTTATTATTTTTCCATTTTGCTTTGTGCATAAACACATATGCTCATGCATGTAAAATTAAAAAAAAAACCAAACCACAACAGTTTTACAATGCAGATGTATCACGGGTGGACCATTGTCCCCACGCTGAGAAAGCTAATCTGTTCCATGGAATTGCTTCATACCATAATGATAATGTGTCGATTAAACTGCAAACTTATTACTGTGAACAGCTACTCAGAGGATTAATTAGCTCAAAGCCTTTCAGCTTAAAGGAAATCAGACTAATTAATAGAAGATACAATGATTTTAAAGTACCCTGTAATTCTACAGCAGAATACACGACAGAAAATTAATAACAATTGTTCAACAACTTGGAGGCTTCCAGGGAAATTTCAGCAGGCACACCATAACCACTGGCTTCATACTTGATCAGAGAGACTCTTCCAACTTCATAAAAAGCTGTTAATGCCCATGCTTACACTCACACCACTGATTAAAGCAGCTAAGTGATCTAGTTACTACAGTATAACCAGCTTTAAGTGCTTGGCCATTCTGTCTATCAAGGACAAGCACTGGGGAGCAACAGCCTCTTTCCCAGGGCCACCACGTACAGAGCTGTTCAGCTCCTGCTACCAGAGCCTGAGCACCAGGTACCACCATCCTTCCCACAGTCAGCCAATGCTCCAGGCGGGCTGTGCTGGATCCCCCCGCACACAGACTGGGCATACACATACATGAACCCTAAAACAATGCTCTTATGGTTGCAGAAACAAGTAGTCAGTGTTGCAAGTGATGGAAGTGACTTGGGATTAGCTCTATAACCTAAATTTACCACGTTTTACATATGCATTATGATAGTCTGTAATTGCTTCTTTGTGTGCTGCCTTTTCCATTCATAAAAATCTGCCTCTTTCAATGCAGAGAAACATGTATGTTTTGTGCACTGCTCTGGACCGTTACAGAAATTGTAAGGTGCACAAGGCCAGGGCTTGCTGAAAAAGAGAGAATGAATTCATGGCAATGTTGATTCAATTCAGCCTTGAAATATCAGATCCTGTCACTGCCCCAGCTCAGCATTTTTACCTGAAGCCATGCAAGTCACCCAGAAAAAACATGACATTCCCTGAGTGCTTGACTTGAAATTCCAGGCTCTGATTTGCAGAAGTGGTGAAAGGTGGGCGTTGCAACCATGGTGGCAGCTCTGCTCAGAAGGTAAAAATGCCAAAATATTGAATATGCAGATATACATATATATCTCACAGATCCTAAATAGCTGTAGTTAGGCGTCCAAAACCACTGGACATTGTATGAGTTTTATTTCTCACAGTTTTCATCTCACAGGGTAGTCTTAGAAGCAGTTAAAGTTTCGGAAGCACTAGGACAATTTTAGGGAGAGTGCTGTAAAACAGCTCAGAATAAAAAAAAAAAATCATTCCGAGTTCAGAGGAGGTTTGAATACTGTGTGATATAGGTGTACAAGATAGCAGACAAACAGTGAGCACTGAACAGAACACAATATATTGAACAGCAGTTCAGGAAAGTCACATCAGCTTTTATGCACTGTGACCGAGCCTGGGTCTTCTAGAAGAGGTATACTGAGGTTGATGCCATAATATGTATGTATAAGGCATATGTACATATGTACAGTGCAATTTTAGCATTTCCTTAACAGTCTTAATGATGTTTCCAAAGCATATTTTTGTGTGTGTTTTAAGTACAGAAGTTATTAACTAGCCATTCTGCACTGAGTAACTTCAGTAGTGAATAACTTCACTACTAAAAAATAATTAACCCTATTGATTTTGCTTTTTTCCTCATAAACAAGCATAGATAGTAATGGAAACTTGTTAGCCACGTGCATGTACTTCCCTGTTATCTTGCATCTATGCTATAATTGCAATAACACTGAGATATTTGATGTTGCATTCAGAGTTTATCTACTTGGTCTCCATTTGCCACGTAGGCTAGTCCCTCTCCTCAGAACTGATCTTAATGCTACGGAGTTAACATAAGAAAATGAGAGGTTGAGTGGTCATCACTAAATACCAGTAGTGAGACGTCTGCTTGTCTGACAAGCTAACCATGTAAAAAGATCAAATTTTCCCTTACACAAAAGTTACATCCTTGATTAATAGCATAAGGCAAAGCACAAAACCAGCTCATCATAGCCAGTAACTGGACATAGAGCCGATAACTTGAGATAGATCGGAAAAAGCCAAGAGCAGAAACCATGCATTACCTTGGTTCTTTACTCTCCAGCAAAATCAGTGCAACTGATGTCACAGAATCACACAATCTTCATGGTTGGAAGGGACCTTTCAGATCATTGAGTCCAACCACAAAAAAAAAAAAAAACCAAACACAAAACAAAAACACAAACACCAAAAAAACCACACAAACACAC
>KZ506176.1:59880-73981 GCA_002844005.1 Limosa lapponica baueri
GCTGTGATCTATTCTGTATTGCAAACAAGCAGCGCTCTCCCAATCATAGTATAAATGAACAATTTATAAACTCAAGCATATTGGCTTATAGGCCAAAAAAAACCTGCCTGAATATGAAATTTTCATGTCAAAAAAGTAGATAAAATACACTTTGAATGTTTTTAGGCATGATGAGTTTAAGTATTCTAGAAATAATTACATTAGAAAAGCAACATAAATATTTCTATGAGAATAATTTATTTTCCTCAATATTTCTCTGTTAGTGTCCAAGTTGGTCATTATTGCTACAGAAATTTACAGCTAAGCATTACAAATACTAAAACTCACTTCAAGAGTGGTACATCCTTAAAGAAAAGATTTCTAAATTTTTTCCCACTTTCCATGCAAAACAGTGTAATTTCTTTGAAAAGCCAGATGAAACTGTCAAACATACAGTAAGATTTTTAGTAAGGAATGAAGCGTGGCCAAAGATATCCTACTTTTTAATAAAGGGAATCCAATGTGTTCACTTTTTTTCCAAATTACTATTTAGTTTCTGTCATAAAGAGAAACTACTTCTGGACGTTCCTGTTTCATTTTCATTTATAATCAACACCAACTTTCTTAAAAGACACCGCCACCACAACCACATTCCAGAAAAGAAATCCTGTTTCTGAACCTGAATTCTTTCCAGCAATGCCCATCTATCACGAGAACTGCAAGACACACTTAGCCCAAACATCTGCTTCTGGAGCAAAGTAGCATCCAGTGCATGCAGGGGGTTGGTAAACAGGCACATAACAGCAGAGCTTTCTCTTAAACAGCCTTCCTTTCCCAGGAGTCAGTGGTATAACCATTTCCCGAGGTGACTGCATGCCTACTGATCACTTTTGTCACAAGCTACGTTTTAACCTGTTTC
This sequence comes from Limosa lapponica baueri, assembly GCA_002844005.1. Classification (NCBI taxonomy): domain Eukaryota; kingdom Metazoa; phylum Chordata; class Aves; order Charadriiformes; family Scolopacidae; genus Limosa; species Limosa lapponica. Next base: position 60,779 of record KZ506176.1, read on the forward strand.
TAATGCTGGCCTCCTTTTATCTCATAGCAATTAAAGTTCCACAGTATATTTCAGTTGTGCTCCTTGTTCCATTAATGTTACATTTGATGCTTCATAATTTCCTCTTGTCTACTCCATTCATTATTTTATCAGACCTTATCCACTGTAATCTTTCTTCCTAAGAAAAAGGTAATACTGTGTCTTATCTCTTATGTGGAAGTCACTATCTATTTCTTACCATTATTGCTGTTTTGTCCAACATTCTTTTTCTAATTATAGAAATACAGTATAAAGATTTCCACAATCCCAAGTATTTGAGCATGGAAATATTAATTATTTTGTTTACAAATGTCAAGTTTCATACTATTGCAATAATTCTGTTTTTTCTTACCTCAGTTTGGAATGCCTGAATCTGCTGTGGTTGTAGAAAAACTGGGAATGAATGGATCTCATTTCTTGGTAAGCAAATATTTCATAAGAGCTATCATTCAAGCAGATTTCAGCATGAGGCCTGTATTCCTTACAGCACCAGGAAATCATCCAACATTGTCTTTCTTCATACACACTTCATCAATTTTTCTGATTTCCCATTTTATTGGGTTGATTTACATCTCGGACTCAAGGAACTCCACTGCACAACAGAAATCTCACACAGCCCTTCTCCCCCTTCGGAGAAAGCAGAGATATGTAGAATGAGCCATTAACACACAACTGTGGCAGGGAATGTCTCATGAAATATAACCTAGAGAGGTTTGGTTTCTTTTGTTGGGGTTTTTAAGAAAATATATATTTTAAAGCCATTGTTTACGTAAAAGCTTTTCATAAAACTTGCATGATTAAGAACATTTACTAGTACAGACTTCTTCATTAATTTTATAATAAGAGCTGACAGATACCCAGAACAACGCCTGAAAAAAATCTGATAACTTCCTTTGTTGACCTCTGTAGAATATTTTACATAAGAGTGCGGTTAATTTATTGCAACTAATTAGAGGAGAGGAATAGAATAACACCTTGAACTGGGATGATTCCTCTACCACTAATTCCATTTCTGTAGCTATTGAAGTCAAAGGCCTTTAAGATCTATTTTAAAGGTAAAATAATGGTTATAATGTATTTATGCACTGCAGAGAAATCATGTTTGCTTGGCTCCATTGCTCAACAAAGCTGTTTTCCGGATGCATTAGGTGCTGTATCTGCCGTTCATGTTAACAAGGGCTCCGATCCTGCAAAGTTATTCATTAGAACACAGCTACTCACGTGTGTGCGGGTTCACTTTGTTTAAAACTGCATGGCCACAGAGTAAAATTGTCTTGTGACACACGTGCAGCATTTCCATATGTCTCCTCGATGTTAGATCAATAGTTAAATGCAGGTCTGTCGTTCTTCTCACCATAGAACTCCTCCAGCCCAATGCAAACCTCTGCTTCCCTGCCGTAGCACCCACACCTTAGGCATACACAGTGCAGGCTTTTTGTATCAGTGAGATATGCCAAAATTTGGAGAGGCCATGCCCCTCGGGGGCAGGCAGCATGCTGCCCTGCTGGTGGGCCTCGCTGTGGGTACGTTTCCTGGAAAGCAAAGCTGTCGGCAGCACGCTGCACATTTACCACAGTGTGTAACCACCAGCGCAGCAGACGTGCCTCCGTTCCCTGTGTGGTTTCAGCAAGGACACTCATCTTTTTAATTTTTCCAAAGAATGTTGTCAGAAGTTAGGGGAATGCTGCAGAAAATAATTATCCTACAGCTCATCACTTAAGTAACACAAAACTTCTTGGGGGGGACTGCCTGCACAACATGTCAAATGTTAAGTTCCAATTTATACGAAACAGAGGGATTTATCAAGACTAAAATATTTTTGAAGTTTAAATTGTTCGAATCTGAGTCATGCAACTGTCATGGCACTGTAGACACAAAATAAGTATAAGTTGACCACAACACCTTAAATCAATTTTGACTGATTTCAGAATATGAATAGAGTAATCAATATTTATATATGATCATTTCTTTGAACATTTCTTGTCTTTGAGTGGCTAAAAGAGAATCACTTTTATAGCAATATTCTATTCTGTTTTATAAACATACCACTATCAAAATTATCTTTCATAGGGAACAAAATTACATGCATTTTATAAAAATTTAGAAGTAATAGGTCTTCCTTTATACTTCTGTAGAATCTAAGAACACAAAAGGGGGGTATATTAGATCTGAAGTGTACCGTGCAGTCTCATTTTTATCAATAGTACTAAACTTGTGATAGTTACTCAATACACAGGTCACACTGGAATCTGGTCCTACTGTGCAAATGGGCATTTAGCCACAGCTGTGTTGCATGGAGCATATTATATTCTCTTGCTTTTTAATGGCTGAATGTGCTACACTGTACTCTGCTTTTCAGTTCCCTCTCAGAGTAGGTTTCGTGTATTTCTCCTCTTTCTCACTATTTCAAAATGTGTTTTGAATCACATGGCTGGAATATGTGTGCCTTGGAGAAAAGCAGTCTCATTTTCTTCACCAATACTCCAGTGGGGTTTTTTTCAGTAATATTTAGAGAATGGAACCCGTGGCTTCCTGTGGGAGATTTGTGTCTCCCTGCCAGCACAAAACACTGCCAGAGCTTGGCAGGTTCCAACCACCAAGTCCGTACTGTGACACCCATGTATGTCAGCACTGCTACTGAGAAAAAGCAACCCTCATCTCACTCAGATGCTCCTTCCCATCCCTGCAACGCAGAAGCAGCAGACAGGAGAGGACAGGAACCACATCTGTTTTCTGTAGTGACCACAACGACCGAGCACACCACACCTAGAGCTCCCCTTGCTGTGTGAATGCTGCAGAGTCCCACAAGATGTTAATCACTTCCCCAGTTTCAGCTGGTTCAGCTGAGAGCATTTCCTGATACTGCGAGTGGTATTTTAGCAGCATGGTGTAGGGGAATAGGTGGAAGGACAGATTAAAATTGGTTTTGGCTGCTTGGATATCTGTTAGGAAAGAGCTAACCAGCATCAGGTTCTGTTCAATTGGATCTGACATCCATCCCTGTGTACTTAGTTTTACAAATAAAAGTTGGACCATGAATGCCTTGAGTTTCCAGAGGAAAATATTGTTTATGTCCTACATAAACAACAGAAATAAGAAATTTAAACAATAGAAATAAGAAGCTTGCTAGGTACTTCTTTATAACTTCATTCCTCTGTGAAAGGGCCAAAAACCTCTTGCAGTGTTTTCCCCAGGTATCAAGCAAGCACAGAAAGCTTGCCTATGGGTGAGGTCCAGAGAAACTTGATGCGAGTTACAGGTACTCTTGAGTCGCTCTCTTGGGCTGGCTGTTGACAGCTAAATGCCACAACCCCGTAGCCAGAGTTTAATACTATATAGCTTATCTTAGAAAGCCATAACAAATATTTTTTTTTTTTTACAATCACATAAAACCTCAAAACCCCAATACCAACATTTTAGGGTGCCCAAGTGTTTTGTGTGAGTAGAAGTGATGTAAAATGTAGAAGACATTGTTTGTCCTGCCTTTGGCAAGCACACAAGGTCCCCATGGCAAAATCCAACAATTGTTCACCACAGAAAAGTGATGTTACGTGATTAGGCCACATACCTGCATTAATTTAATTGCCCTTTTTTTTTTTTCCACAATTTCTATTCTTCTGACATTCCTTTCTCCTATTCACATTTATCTACCATCTGACATACCCCCTCTCTCCTTTCCCCAATACACTTTGCAGGGACTAAGCTGTGCCCCCTCCCCTTCACACATCCTTGCCTTAGGTGCCTTCCAACACTTAGTGCTTTACTTCTGCTTGGCTTTTAGCCAGGGTCCTCCTTCCCCTTCCTCCTCAATTAGGTCCTATTATTCATGAAAGGAAATTTCTCCTGCTGATATTTCTCATGGATTTGCAGTCCTGCGGGTTTTCCTCATTTCCATCCTTCTCAGCTGTAGAGATTCCCTGTCAGAGGCACCTGCCTCAGATATGAAAGGTATTTTTCTCAGAAACGCCTTCAATTTCCAGGTATTTCTGAAGGCTCTGGGCTCACTTTCTCAATGCAAATCCTAGACAGCGGTAGGAGCCAAGCATATTAAGAGCTTGAACCCTTGTGCAAAGACAAGCGATGGCGGCACCTATCCTACTGGAAGCGCTTTACAGGCTTTGAAACCCTGTTAAAACAAAGCTGTTTAAAATTGAAAGTTTCTCAGAGGTGAAAATAGTTTCTCCACAAGGGAGATGGATGCCAAGCATTAAAATGGAGGGCAGAAAACATAACAAAGAGCAGAGAAGTGCAATCTTTGCCCCTTAGCAGTTCTTGCAGAGCGACGCAGGGGGGCTGCCAGCAAAGGGACCTTTAGCATCAGCTCCCTGTCTTCATCCGCTATGGGGCAGGGAGGGATTCCGTTCTGTTTCTCGCTGTTTCTAACCAAATAGGAAACTGTTTCTAAAAGCAGAATCACAGGTACTTACAGCAATTTCAAAAAGAGGAAAATTATAAGAACATACCATAGAAAGGAGGCAAATGTTGTTAAACATGTAAAGTAACTAGAATCAAAGAGTGACCTTAAAGAGACGAGGACTAAAAGGGAGAGATTTCATGGCTTAGCGCATCTGCTGTTTATCAATCATCTTCAATTAAGTAGGAAGGTACAAGGGCATTACGTATTCATGTAACTTCAACAAAGCATAAGACATCTGTAAAGTAAAAGCAAAAATTGCATATTTATCCTTATGCTTCAAAAACAAACCAAAAGATAAATATGAAGATAGGTTACTGAATGTAGATACAATTTGTGAAACCTAGGGCACCATGAAGTTATGCATCATTATCTGACACGTAAGAATACCAGTGATTTTAGCTATCAATTTATTAATTTCAAAATATATTGATATTAGTAAAGAAAACACTCAAAATATTAGACTAAGATATAAAGTCAAACATCATTATCACCAGGTTCCCATGAATGTTAGCTTAGAAACTGAATTTGTATCCAATCATTTGGAATTATTTTCCTGCTAAGTACTTTCAAATATCTCGAACGCAATTTAATAAAACTGTCTAATGCCATGATCTAGGAATGTAATCCTGTAGTAAGAAATCCTGACCCAGTGCAAAAGTATTCATTTGCAGGAGTGGCCCCTAATTTTTTCTGTGACAGAAGGTCTAACATTTCTATTCATGTTCCAAATGCTGCTGCCAGAATGATTTGAACATAAATTTGCTTGGTTTGTGCAGTGGCTGCGAATGATGGGAAGTGCTTGTCTGCTTTCCAGTCTTTAAGCTCTGGCACAGAATTATCCAATCAAATTCTAAATGTCAAATTATTTATAATGACATTAAATATGGACTAAAGGAATGTTTTTGATGCAGAACTCTTTGTTCTTAAAGTTTACTAATAATTTTAAAAGTTACTAAAAATATCCTTCAAGTTCTGTGGACCTTTCAAATTCAAGGAACATGAAAAAGAATGAGAGAAGTTGTGGAAATTTTTAAGCTATTGTGTCATACTTTCATTGACTTTGTAAGCCCTGAGCTGAAAAATAGAAAAACTGCACAAGGTCTTAGGCTTTCCAGTTTTGAACTTCCTCCTGTTTCTGCTTTATTCAAACATCCTGGTTATATAAATGCACTCCCTCTGAGATCATTTTAGGAAATTGTCCTTAGAGACAATTTGTGATTTGAAGAATCTTCATTTTGGGTGCTTTTGTACTCCTTCCATCCTGGAAATCAGGAGCTTTTGCAATGCATGCAAGTTGGAACGTCAATACACTAATGCCTAATACCATTAATCATTTTTAAAAATCTAGCCAGAAACTATAACACTCTCCCGTTGTTAAATACCAGCTGCTAACCATTTAAGAAATCTTCCAGAATCCCTAAAATCACAATTTAGTACTTTTGATTTAATATTAGTTTTCAATACAGGGCTATAAATTCCTAATTCTCCACTCTATTTGATGCTTGAAGAGGCAGGTGAAGATGGAAAGCTGATACTAAAAAGCCAAGTTCATTTTTTCATTGGTTATCTTCTGTACAAGACATATCTTACAAAAAAAAAACAAAAACAAAAACCAAACCCCACACATTGGTAGGCAAGCATATTGTAAGTTACATAAAGATTATTTAATGAAGTAATTATAAGTTTCAGTGAGCAAGTCCTACAGGAAGACAGCAAAGTATCTCAAGCAGAAAAGACAGCAGTTTTTCTCTTCTCCCAATATATACTTTTCTTATTAAAAGTACTTATACAGATATACACATATCCGAGGGGACCAACTTTGTCATTACACCCCGATAGCTGCAAAGCTACCAAACTAGACAATGATAGACAGTTATGTGTGTCTTTGTCTGAATGTCACTCAAAACTTAAGAGCAGTTGGAAAGCATTAGCCAACTGTGCCTTGTAGAAGCATTTGAGGAAGTTATACTTCATGCTTTTCTATTAACAAAGAACTAAATTGGAAAAAACCAGTGAGAATTTCCCTGAGAAATTTAGACAAGGCCATATTTATAAGATGGGCAGTCTACCCTTCTGGCAGAGTTGAAGAAAATAAAGATCAAGAATGCAAGTTTTGCAGGAACACTTGGCTTTTAAAAGTTAAAAGACTATTATTTTATTTACAGAAGAATGAGAAAGACCTCAACTAACTGGTGGGAACACTAATCTGCAAGTAGCATTTCCTATCAATGCAAAATGAACAAAAGAGATAAGAGAATTAAAAAAGAAATAAAATCTCTTTTGCTTCTTCTGTGCATCCACAGCAGTTATGTGTACAAGCCATTTTATCAACAACAGAGCCTATGCTGGTTCTGCAAAAGGGTGTTTTACATCAAAATTGCAAGTACAGAGATATGAAAGCAAAGCTGAAAATACATCAGAAGGTAACAGGTGTGTCCACAGAAAGGGAAAGCCTAATCTCGTTTGATTTTGCCAGTCTCACATCTATATGACATCTCACATACATATTTAGTACAATGATGGAAATAATAAAGAACTTATGTCCTTTTTGGTCGTCCAATTTATTTCTCAGAAATCTTTTTTATTATTAGAAATTTTAATTTCTAAGACAATTTACTCTTACAACATCAATTTAAAATGGCTGTAGAGTTTCTCTACGTAGTTTTTTTTTTTTTAAGAATAAAAAGAAATACTGGAAATATAGTAATCACATAACAGAAGAACAGCAGTAAGGAAATTAAGTTACACATATATGGACCTCACTGGCCAGACTAAACTTGAAACTTATCATTGCTTACCATCATGAAAATGAAAAGAAGTTAACAATAAAGGCAAAGCAGACACAATCTCAATGTAATTAAACCAGGAGTTGCCAAGGGTAATACATTTGCACTGATTTAACTGCCTTGATGAGGGGGACCGTGATACTCTTAGCCTGGAAGATATTTCTGAAGGTTTCTAGGAAAATACTTCTTTCTGCGGCAAAGACTAAAACCAGCTGAATATTACTGAGTCTCATGAGAAGGCATGAACAAGGTTAAAAATCAACGTTGTAAAGGAGTTTTTCTAAGATTGGGAGAACTCTTAGGGCTGTGTTGGTTTGGAAAGGTGAATATATACAATTCCACTGAAAACAAGGAAATCCTGTGAGAACCAGACAATATAGCAGGGAGAAAGGGCTCCCTGGGAACAGGCCAGGGAGAGTCTGAAGTTTTAAGTTAAGTTGTTTATTTCCACTGGCTTCAGGAAGGGTGGACTTCATCAATTGTCTATGTAAATACAGGATTGCATTAAATAATACAGCTGGCTTTAGCATAAGTTTCTCTTCCAAACAGAGGGAACCTGGAAAGGCCCCAGATATTAACATGCTACTTGGGCCCATGTGTGATGCCAGTGCCAAAATTAGATCAATTCTGGGGAGATACATTTCAAACTGCTATTCCTGATGAATCAAAGCAGAACTAATTGGAGTCCTGATTGTAGAAATGAAAGATAGCTAGAAATAATTATTAAAAAGTAAATATCAAAGGAACTTTAATTTCCCAAAAGAGCAGAGAAAGACGTATACTTTTGTTGAAACAACTAAACCTGTCTGGATATTGCTATTATAAAGCTACTAAATGTAAAGTGGCACGAACCAAAGCAAAAAAGTACTCTGTTATTCCCAACAAGACAGCCACAGGGGTGTTACATGAGGATGATTATGCCAGGACAGTTCTGCTGGTAAATTTTTCACACAGACATGCCTGTAGCCTGAAAGCTAGCTATAACCCACAACAACCTGAGCACATTTTGCAAATGCTGACTGAGCTGCTATGGCTGCATTAAAAAGCTTAACACAACTAAAATGAAAATCCATAAAGTCTGCAATGCAAATTTATAGAAACAAGAAACACTGAGGCAGATAAAGACCAAGTTACCAAATGTCAGGGGGTTTCCCTTAGTAAAATAAAGCCATCCCATTTTCTTTTACATGATGCCATCTGCTCAGAATAAGCATGATGCCTGGGGGAGAAGCAAACAAAACAGGAACAGCAAACCTGTAGATTGTTACAAATGTAGTGACTGCTAAATTTCAGTGCAATATTGTCTTTAATTAAAAACGATCAGCAGATGGCTTGCACAACCTGTCAGTTACCAACATACTGTTAAGAGCAACGAAAGCTTGTAGCCATTCCTAGAATGGCTCAGAGGACACTATTAAATATTTACCAACCTCTCCGTATCTAAGAACTACTGGAATTTGCCCACATTAAGGAAAAAACAACAACAAAACAAACAAACAAACAAAAACAAAAAAAAGCAAATGCAATTGCAGAGATCTTTCATTATTGAGTTTTCCCAGTGCCAATTCTGTGCATAAACACAGACTTTATCATTAGGGAATCTGGCTTGAAGTTTGGGTTGCATTGCTGGAAAGCCACATCCCACGCTGGTGCTCAGAAAGAGGCATATTGGAAAGAAATTAGAATTCCCAGAGGTCCCACAAAAACAGTGCTTAGAAGAATAAGAATTTCATTCATTTCACATGCTTCAGGCCTCTGGAATACTGTAGGGTAAAATCTAGCTAAAATTCACATTAGTGTGGCACACGCAGAACCACAGCTTCTACTTGTAGGGCACTGGGTTTCTTGTAGGTACTATTACCTGAAGTATTTGAGTTTGCATTAGTAAACAAATAGGCATAAAATTCCTATGAAAGATATTTTAAATTGTTAATTAATATTCTTCATGCCTGTGTAGAATGCTTTTATTTTGTTTCTGTGCTTTTCATTTCCTCCACTGTTCCTGTGCAGCTGGGCTTTTTCAATTAACAGTTTAACTATTTTCTCCCTTGCTACCTGAATGCAATCTACAATTTTTAAAAGTGTTATTGTCTGCATTCATTGCAACACAGACCGTGAAAAGTGTAAGATTGTGAACTTTTACAGCCATAAAAATGCCTGGGGTTGATTTGTCATGGTATGACCCTGATAAAGTAAAAACTTGATTTTCCATTAAACTTACTTAAAAGTCCCAGAATACTAAAACAACATCTGATCAGCGTAATACGAGTAGGCAGGATGCTTAACCATCTGAATGGAGGATAAGGTAGAAACAATTAACTATACAGGTTGTACAATTTTTGTGTTCAAAAAACACACAGGCACTAGATTACAAATGTATATTTGATGTTTATAGCTGACAATCTATTTCAATTGCTCAGAACTCCACGAGCAAAATGTTGACATTTGCCCTGAACCCCTAGTTCCCGGCGAAGGGGGAAATGCAATGCTTCATTTGTGCATTGGATTGTCTGGTCCTGTGGTATATAAAAAACAGATTAAAGAAATGTCTGTATGTGCCAGCATCATCTTGTAAGTGAAGGAGACTCTTCACTGGACTAGAAAAACCTCAAAAATTCAACCTTTTACCTGAATGGTTTTGATTCAGGTGGTTCACAGAGTATCTGAAATGCATCTGTACAAACACAGTGCTGAATTTTGAAGAGACAATAGGAAGAAAAGCAAATAAAATCTGTAAGGAGGAGGGTATCGTCCCCAAAGCCTGGTGTTGTATTTGGTCATAGCATATACACTTTCCCAACAGAAAGTCCTCTACCAACAAAATTTCAGTCTTTTTTAGAACAGCAGCATGCATTATTTATGGTGTTATCGTTTCTTCCTTTCCCCTGCCCAATTAAGTATTCTTGAACTTTACAGTGTAGCGCTATATTTTCTGTTGGGTCTTGAAGGATTTTTGTTACTATGCTCATGAATAAATTCAAGAGCATAAGAAACTGAGGAACTCAACAATTAGGTCATAGGAGATTTTTCTTTTAAATGTTTTCCTATGTTTTTCATCATAACACAAACCACCACGTTGGTTCCAAATGGGAGAATATCCATTTGGGCAGCACAGATAAAATGGGTATAATCTGACATTTGCAGACAATAGCTGGATTTCCACAATGTAACATGAAATATGGTCTCAAGGCCAAGAATTTCTTCAATATGATTTTGTCTTTGTTGAGTTCCAGTTTGAAGTAACCCATATTCATGAAATCTTGGATATGAATTTTAATCAGCTCGAGCCAAGAAGAGCCACTTTTGCTAAATGCTAAATGGTATCCGGTCCACAGACACTCCACAGAAGCATGGCCATCAGTCAGAAGGTCTACAACTGTCCCAACATCCATCATCTGAACATGTGTGTGCTCACATACACATCTGAATGCAGATTCACTCTTACATACAGATAACAATGGGAAGCAGTATTCATTTTACAAACATGTTAGAATGGGAAATGCCAGGGTCTTTTACTCGGCAGGTACTGCAGTACAAGAAAATAAGGGAAATAAATAAAACTTTTAAGTACTTTAGAAGGCATGTGGTCATACTATGCAGGTATATTACATGGCTGGGTAATTACAGTCACATGTAAAAAGCAGTAGAGTTAAAGAGTACTAAAGGAAAAGAAAATGGACTCTTATTACTTAATGTTTTATTTTTCTGGAGTAGAAATACAATACTTTTGTTTAGGCTTATGTAGGAGGTGCACACCATTATGGGTTATTTCATTAATTCATAAGGAGAAATTTCTAAATGGATTTTGGTTTCTAAGTCTGCATGTCTGAAGTTTAAAACCTATTCTTCCTTCCCCTCCAATACTGGAAAAAATAAGTGAAGATAAAATTTAGATTTAGCGACAACATCCATTATGTGGCCATCTTAATTTATTAAGGAGATGGGTTTTTTTTTACATTTTCACATTTTAATTGCACCAGAAATAGCTGTATCCTATAATTGAAGTGATATAATCATTGCTAGTAGCTTTAGCCACTAAAGTGAATGTGGAAAGCAATGCTGAAAAATAGTACTTACAATATTTATTGAAATATGGAGGAAACTTACGTAATCAAAATTGACTGGTTTTATCCAATAAAGTTATTTTATTTTGCTTGTGGCCACTTAAAAAAGGACTGGATTCACATTGATAGGTAACTCATTAGAAACCTTTCAGTACAGTGGTGGATTAACTTCTAATACACATGCAAAATTTGTTAACATTTGATATTTAATTAATTGACCCATATCAAAATTCAAGTGTTTTTCTCTTTTCCTGTTTTACAAGTGTATGTGCCTAGTTGTAAGGATGGCTGTTTTATATTATATGATCATTGTCCTTTAGTGCCTTTTAACTTTCACAAATCCATCAAATCACTTAGAGCAGCATATGATTTTTATACTAGTGCTCAATGTTCATTCGATTTCTAGTTTCTTTCTGCATGTAGACAATAGTCACTCTGCAATACAAATTGGTTCAAAACCTTGATTAAAGCATTTTAAATGGCATGTAATCAAAATGGAAATATTCATTCTAAGTTAAATTTTAGTGTTAGTGGTTGAAGGGTGAGAAAGGGAGAGAAAAAGTCAACCAACAGAGACTTTTCCTAAAAAGAAACTACTCCCACGCACAAGGCAACTGGGGTTGGGAGACTAATTTAAAATTAACATATTAGTCTCTTTTGTGCTAGCATAAATATCACTGGCTTTCAGATACCATTATAATTACAGACTAATATTAGAACTCATTGCAAATATGTGTATTGTATCCCTGGAATGAGTTTATTTTTGAAGCCATGTGAATCTTCAGAAATTGCTAGGATGTGAAAGGACACTTGCATGCACAGTTTTGACCTCTTCTCTTGCTCTTTGCCCATTAATGTATCTCATCTGGTTTGTCTTTTAACATTCCAAAACTTTCAGTAGCTTTCAAAGCACAACTTTTCTCAAAGAAAACATGCTGCTTTTCCTTTTTGCCTCCCGCTCTAAACTCTGCACAAGCTCGCTAATAGATTTAAAGATATATTGCTCTAAAATGGTTAGGTGGTACTGGACTGAAATTCAAATGTTAATGTTTCATGAACTGCCAGGAAAGGAAACAGTGTCTGTATCTCAGTGAAAAGTTGGAATTTCTTGTAAGCGTTTAAACTTGGTTGTCAACAAGATGTTGGGTCATTGACTTGTAAAGCCTTGAAACAAAGATTTTTATTTTTAGACATTTTAAATATGTATCCTACAATTTCTTTCAGTGCAAGAACCACACTTGCTGGCTACTGTAATTTAAATTTAAAAAATTGGTAGAAACAGATTTTTTCTAAAAGAGAGTCACATATGCTTATATATAGCAGAACACTAATTTCAATGACATTTGGCACCATTTTTATAACCCACTTTTTAATTGCCTTGCTCACAAATAACTCGGGTCACTTCAGGAAAGAGCCAAAAGGAAGTCTGTTTCATATCCATTCCTGAACAGTATCTAATGCTATAAAATCAATGCAGAACATACCAAGAGCCAGATTATACAGTCTGAATACTTAGAAGCTTTGAGAACTTCAGATGTAGACATGAACTTCCTTGGCTAACATCAAGCATCAAAGAAAAAAGACTGTTATGTACATTTTCGAAGATTCACAGTGCTGAGAGGGAAGGGAATGAGGTGCACACTGGGTGCCCCAGGACCTTGAATAAGTACTCAGGTCCAGCATGAAATCAAAATAAACAAATGTTTGTGTATAAAGACCAAGTAGCAATACAGAAGTAGAAAAAAACCACAAATACTATATTGTTTATGTACCGATATTCTGCAGAGAAATCACAGAATCATAGAACTGTACAGGTTGAAAGGGACCTTTAAGATCATCTAGCCCAACCATCAACCTAACTCTGATAAAAAAACAACAACCCATCACTAAACCTTGTCTCTAAGCACTATGTCAACCC
>KZ506176.1:74739-106835 GCA_002844005.1 Limosa lapponica baueri
CCCAACTTGGTGTCATCTGCGAACTTACTGAGGGTGCACTCGATCCCCTCGTCCAGATCATGGATAAAGATGTTAAAGAGAACCGGCCCCAGTACTGAGCCCTGGGGGACACCACTCGTCACTGGCCACCAACTGGCTTTAACTCCATTCACCACCATCCTCTGGGCCCGGCCTCCAGCCAGTTTTTAACCCAGTGGAGAGTGTTCCCATCCAAACCATGGGCAGCCCGTTTTTCCAGGAGGATACTGTGGGAGACTGCACAGCATCTATCTATCTATCTAAATACATATATGCACACAAACATTGACAACTTTGTTTAACCTAACTAATATAATGAGTCCTATATCCAAAACTAGATCTCCTTTTTCCTACTGAGATACAACTAATAGTTTTACATGTACTGGATAGATATAGATCACTTGACAAATGGGTCATTATATTGTTAAATTTTCATATAATACCAAAGGAGATGAGAAACTTTCAAAGCACCTTTTCCTTTGCTTCTTTCTAACTGCCACTACCTGTTCAGCTTATGATAGGCAAAGTGAAAGGAAATCAAACTTCTCAAATTAAGTTATTTACCTTTGTAGCTGTCCCTACAACAATCTATCAACCATGTTGCACTGACATAAGACACTTTGTTGCAGTGGACCATAAAAGATTTTAATTAAACCATTTAAGCATACTAACAAATCTAATGGCATCCCAGAAAGGCAGGGAATTTGGGGGTGTGGGGGAGGGAGTATTATATTTACAGGCTTTCAAATTTCCAAATTGGGGGGGGGAAAGAAGATGCTTAAATCAAATATCCTTAAACTCTTTGTAGCCGAGTACTTACCAAGTACATTTCTAAAGCTCTTTGTGTCACTGGTAAGCATTGACTAATACTGTACTAATCTCTGGCTTTGCCCCTTCAAGAGGTGGCTGTCACAATTCAGGGCTTCCCTGGCCATAAACCACAAAGCAGCACCCTCTGCACAGCACCACAGAGCGGGAGGGAGGTTGCTACTCCATGCTATATGCATCTTCCACCACAGCTTAGAAGGCCTCATCCACACTCACCATGCTGTGACACAACACAGATCATCTGTGACAAAAGGTTCATGCTGTGAATGAAGACATTTGCTGACATGAACAACTAAACATGTCTTTCTCCAGTGGCAGAAATGCTTCTTCTGTTTGAACCAGTGCCGCACGCTGCATGCCGTATCAGCAGCTGGTCTCTCCAACACACAACAGTCAGGAAGGCTGAGTTCTTTGGGCAGCTGAGATCTAGCATGTACGCCTTACAGTAAGGGATCTTCATTGTATTGGATCTTCATAATACTGCTGCTTACCTAAAGTACTACAAGTGTACATGGTGTTCCTTCTCCTACTTGCAATGACCTGCCAGCACCTTAAAGTGTACCTTTTCACAAAGTTTTTTCAGCCATTGACATGCAGCAGTCACCATCTTGCTGATGGACCCAGTGATTACAAACTATTAACGATGTTGCTTACTGTGGCTGAGGTAACGTGATTCAAGCAAATTACTGCTCATTTTCAAGACACCTACAGATATACATACATAATATTTTCATGACTGTATGAACTAAAGAGTATCTATAGCAGATAGCTATAACCATTGTGATTATTAAAATGAAGCTAAACAGTGGAACAAAGGCACTACCTCAAGAATATAAACCAGTATCTAAGAAGGTACAGCACATCTACCTCACTATACAAGGGGTACTTTGAAAGTTAAGTAGCTCAGCAGTTTTCTGGGTGGGCATACAAAATTGTTACTTCAATGTAAATGTGCAAGAAGCTGAGGAAGTGGTTTCTTTCCAAACAGAAGGTGGCCAGCCACTGGAGCATTTGGAGCTGTCAGGTGTATACGAAGTCACATTTGCTTTCTGATTCAGCAAGGGCATTTATTCTTATCATTAAGATTAATGAATGAAATTTATGATGAAATTTAATGTGCTTCCAATTAGGCCCATGATCTTTCTTAATCTTTTGAGAATACTCTCATGTATAGGTTTTGCTTTTAAGATAGCTGCTTCAGTTTTAAGATTGCTGGCCATTTCTGCCATAGCATTTGCCCTGAGGTGAGACTCTTCTCACACCCTGTCTGTACAGCCTTTTCAAGCTCAGCTGTTTCCCAGCGCTTCTTGTTATAATGAGTGTTTTTGTCCAGATGCAGGACAGCGGAAGGCGCCCCCCCCGCAGGCCGTGTCAGCAGGGAGCACTTCTGCACCGTTCCCAGGCCCTCGGCCAGCGGGGAAGAGTCGAAGGCTTAAAGTCCCCCACTCTCTGGAATTCTCAAAGAGTGACCCCATTGCTCCCAACATGCTGAAATACCTGCAGAGTTTCTCTATGCAATTATTTGTCCTGTATTGCAGCATTTAAGTAGGATTATGACTTTCCCCAAGTAACAAGGGTCCTTGCCAGTCTCACCCATCAGTGACCTGAGAATTAATTCCTGCTGTGCTGTTCCCTGCTGTCATTTTCAGCCTCCCTCGTAAGAGCAGGATAGAAACTCTTACACCCAGAAAACAGAGAGAACTTTTGTTTTTCAATCCAGTGCACAGAGCGTTTTCCACTGAGACAGCCTCTGCTGTCATTTCAAGACAGTACTCTTCCTACAGAGCCAATATTCAAGCACTGAAAATGCCGCCACCACAGCCATTTTAGAGCCTCCAGCCTCCCTCCCTTTCCCCAGTAAGCACATCACGTTAACTGAAGGGACAGTCTCAGAGCTGGTTGAAGGGGCAACGCTCCCCTTCCTGCCTTCGCCACGTGTTCCCATTGCACACACACACACACGCTTTTGCAAGCACTAGCTCTCATGTGGCCACAAAGGTGGCGCATCGAGGTTTTATCCAGATGGACCTTTTTTTCTGGTATGGTTATTTTTCAGCCAGACCACTTCCACTGATCCAGCTCACCAGACCCTGCTGGTGACAGGGTGGAGGTGGAGGAAGCACAGTGCCCAGACAAGACACCTCTCCAGGTGGTTTAAAGCAGCTGTGAAAAACAGAGCTTCAGTGAGAGATTTCACACAAATCCGGACAAGTGAAGAGGCTGCTGCCAAGGACAGGGGTGGGTCTCCTCACCAACAATTTACACACACACACACACCCTTTTCTAGCCAGAAGCACCCCTTGGTTCAACGCCCTTGTTTCATTTGCAGCTGATTCAACTCACAAAAGGGTCAGAGAAGCACCAGAGTCAGAAGAGGGATGGGAGGCATTCCTCCATGGCAGGAGCTGAGGGAGAAGCAAGGGAGCAGGACTGGCCCTGGCAGCCACACTGGGACATTCAGGTGCCTCATACCTTCCCCCCAGGCCCTGCCTGGTGGCACCTTGCTGGCGTGGGGGACAGAGCACCAGAAGGGCTCCATGCTAGCTGCCTTTTATCAAACATCCACCCAGAAACAGGATATGAGTTAATTAAAATAAAACTTGCTCAGGTTATCGGGGGCAAGAAACTCTGTCAGAGGCAGGGAGGATCCCGGAAGAGGCCCTGTACTCCCACCTCAGCAAGCGCTTGGCACACAGGCCATGGCGGAGAGGTGTGCTCACTTAAGGATATACCAGGTAGAAAAACCAGACTATTTAGGTAGGAAAAGATGAACTAGAAAGAAATTGCACGTAACCACATGGTGAAGGGAGAGTCTTGTTTTCACACCAGCGTTGTTTTAATCAGCTAGATGCAAAGGGGCACCACTTGGCCCAGATCACCTGCACGCAGCTATTGGAAGGGGACTCAGGATGCTGAGTCTGGCCTCAGACATGGTGCAGCTCTGTCGAAGAGCAAGATTATTAAAAGAAGCTGACCATGTAGATCCTGTTAGATGTCACTATTAAAGTCTGTCCAAAACTGGTCAACAGCCTAGTGCATTCCCTTGGGCTGAGTCCTGAGGAAAGGTCAACTCCTAAAGCACCAGTTCTGCTTCCAGCAGAGCCCTGTGCTGAGGACATTTCTGCAGCATGTCCTGCTTCTTGGAGATCTCAGGTCACTGGTATCTTGGCTACAGATTAGAAATACTTTCCAGGCCATTAATTCTTAGATGTGGCTAAAAATGGAATTTCTAACACTTCAATATTTCCTTTTGTTCTGAATCAGAATGAATAATTGCAAGTTTCCCATAAAAGTAAAATTAAAATGTTTCAGAACAACTGAAGCAGTAGCACTGACATGCTTCATTTGGACCTTTTACCTTATATTAAAAACATCAACATAAATTGATTCAACTTTGCCCATTTTTTTAATACATTCTTCATCATTGATGAAGAGAAAGGAACCCTGCAAAACAATCTGTTTTAATTGATGAAGCACTTTTAGAAATAAATGTTTCTGCTAGAAGACTTTCACCTGGCTCTTCTGAATTGTTTTCTCAAAAAAAAAAAATCCGACTTCCTATTCTTGCCACCCACATCAGCAACAGGCTCTGCTGGTTTTGCTGAGGCTAAATGTCTAGTGGTCATAGTTGTTATTTCTATATGTGGTGGCTTGTTTCCTTTTTCAAACACTAAACCCCATTTTAATTTGCTTAAGCATATAGCAGTGCATCGCTATAAAGATATGGGAAGTGAGTTTATTTTCTGTGTTCCAGTAAGCGTCCTTTCAATAAGACATGCAAATACAGAGCTCAGCCCACAGAGCGCTATACTGTCAGTAAGGAAGACAGTATAATTTTTGAAAGAACCTTGGAAACCCCTTTGTTCTCTATCAGGTCAGCCTAAAACTAATGGGGACACTCACGTTCTAGGAAAAATAACACGAACTTTCCCGTTGCATGTGCTAAAATGACAGATTTATGTTGCAGATCAACATAAATGTCTTAGACCAAGGTCAATTCTGCAGCCAGATTTCAGGGAGGGGACCATTGATTCGGCATATGAGATTGAACATGGTAGGTTCAAAAAAGTCTTGGACAGCCAGGTGTGAGCAAGCAGCTCCTGGGGTATAGAATGGGCTGGAAACCCTGGGACATAAACAGAGAAATCATAGACCGACCCACTCATAGCATGTATGAGAAAGGGTCAAGTAGTTTAATCTTTCATTGGAGCTCTTTCAAAGCAAAACTGGTTAACCTTAAACGTTTGCCACAGTTCCTCAAGGCAGTTCCTCAAGGTAATGTAAACCACAGGGATTCACTGAGCTACTACTGCAGAAAAATATCTTTCTCTCGAAGAAAAAACAAGTTTCTAACATCTCAACAGTTACATAAATGTGGCAGGATATATAGTACAGACTCCTCAGCCTTGGATTTCTGGCAAAACTGTATACTAGTTTATTGTATACTAACCCTAATTAAATCATTCATTTAAAAATGGCTTACACTTGAAACGATAAAGCATCAATACTATACACGGATCTCCATCAACGGTGTTAAAGTAATCCTGATTATCCTAAAAAAATGTAAAATACTCTATTGTTCCTTCCAGCATGATCTCAAATTCCCCTAACATGTTGAACACAGCTCTTAACACATTAGATAAGCAGTTTTGTTTAACTAAAACCATGCCTGATGACAAAACAGCAGCACACTTCCTGATGGCTGACAAATCCACAAGGGGCCAAGAAATTCATCACCAACAATCCTATTTACACGAAGTGTTTCCTGAATATGTTCCCTTGCTACTAACACTGCTACCAACACAACTTAATTTGTACCACGTGAGGTCCTATGTAAACCAAATGCAGAGATGGCTGCTGTGAAATATCATGTATAAATGAATATAAATGTAGAAATGTTATGATGTGAGATATCATGTATATCAACAATACTAGCACTACTAGCATGACTTATCCTTATGCTTTCACTGCTTTGGAAAAGCATCAGTGTCCAAGCAGTAAGGAGAAGCCCCAGTGAGTGAGAGCAGACAAAGCCAGAGCGACTCTGCATGTAGCAACGGTCATTGCAACTGCTCCCACTCAGATCTGAGAGGTCAAAAGTATGTTAGAACTGTTAAGCAGCCGCAGTGGATTACCAGCTTCAGGACAGCTAAGACCACATCCCCGGCTCAGGCCAGCACAACTGTGCACAACTCATCTTGTCCTTACAGGGCAGCTCTGCAGCAAACAGGATTGCTACTGATCTCTGCTCCCACACGAAAGCACTAGGCTTGCCTATATGAAATGACAGCAGCTGTTTCTCAGACCACTTCTGTAACTGTCACTTTAGTTTCATTGCAGAATATCAGCATTTGTGTTCAACAAATACCATTCGCCATGTTTTGAAAGTAACAGAGATGGAATGACAGAGGGAGCATAGCGTGATTCACCTAAGCCTTGAGACGCCATGGAGCTGTTTCACTAGAATTATGCTACCAACGTTTTTTACCTCTGAGAGACTTGCAACAGTTACTATGAATTGAGAAGACTGTAAAATAGACATTTACAACCAAAAATCAGCCAATATAGTTTGATAATTCTTGCCACAAACTGCCAACCCTGAAAAAAGAAACTACGATTTTTATTTTCTCTTCTCTTATTTTTGCCCACTTCTAGTTACCTTCTCACTGAAGCACATGCCCTTTCCTTCTTCCTTCAGATTTGTCTGTCTTCACCCAGACTTCTGTTGCTGATCTCTTCCATTTTATTATCTTGAAGATACATTTGAATGGTGCTTTTAAATTTTCCTACGTTTATTTTAAATTGCATCCTTTGACCGTACATATGGCTCCCCTATGCCATATTTTTAAATAATTTTTAAAATAATTAATTTTTACCTTTGCATAACATTGCTCTTTCTTCCCCTCTTTGTTATTAATTTATCCATTATATATATAATAGCACTGGATGTAAAGCTAAATTAAAGCCTCATTGGGGTAGGTATAACAGAGTTTTAGCAAGGGTTTTTCCTCAAAGACACTAAAATCAGAATAAGCTAGACAAAATGTGGAAGAAAATAGAAAAGAAAAATATTTTTTAAAATGCTATTTGAATAAAACTATGACTGGAAAATGTGGACATCGACCATGACTCAGCAAAACAGCTAAGCGCAGACTGCAGGAAATGAACATAGCCTCTCGCTTTAGTGGGAATGACTTCAGCACATGCCCAGACCCTCTAATGATTCACACCCCACACATCTTGTCTGAATTCATGTGAGATCTCAGTTTTGGCCATAAAGTACTGCTCCCTCCTCCAGAGAAGCTTGCACTTGTAAGTGATGCCATACCTGAGACACGCATCACAGCTCTGACGCCTGACTTCTGCTGGTTATTCATAACAGGTCTAAAATTGGTAGCTGCCGAACAATTTCCTCAGTGACCCTGCTAAGATTCTTTAACCCTTATCCTCAGCTTTTTGGATGGGAATATTTTAATCATAATGCCCCTTCCAACTTTTTCCTCTCTAATGAAACCATTCATCAGGAATGACAGTTCTCTAGCAGGAGTCCATACGTTCATAAAGATGAACAGACACCACCACCTTGCTTCACACGAGTGAGATATTACTAAAAGGAGCAAGATTTAATTTGAAAGGCTCTGTAACGCAAAGAAACAGAATTCGAATTAGGCTGAAGTACAGAGATTTACAATTTCAGTGTGTAATACAGTTACAGTGTGTTAGTCTGTCCTTGCAAACCGGTTTCACTATAAAGCCACTTTGCTCTTGCTACCACTAGGTGTCAGTTTTAGACACTTTAAAGTGGATAAATGCCTTAAAAATAGTAATTCTCCATTCACGATCGAAACATATTTGTTTATTATCCCATTATTTCTGGACTGACCTTTGATTTTAAGGATTCCACATATTATTTACCTTCTTCTCTTCTGCTTTTCTCCCCCTGTGGGGCACAGTTCTCCTTTTTCCAAGAAAAAGCTCTAAAAAATTTCCACTATGCATTTATTGCATGATTTACTCAGTCTGAGACACTGACAGTTTTTGCCAGATATCACTGGCAGAAGTCTATAGCTCAGGTTGTATTTCTAGAGAACATCACTGAGATCTTACTCTTATTCCATAAGGACCACTGAGATCATATTCTTATTCTATAAGAACATTTCTACTAAGAAATGCCGTATCTTCTCTGACTAATTACTGATAGTCTACTATGCCAGACAATAGAGGATATCATTAACATGTATTATTATAATTCTACGGTTTTTCAGGGTTTTTTTACTTATATTGACTGCCTAAATGTAGATCATTTTTATTTACACTCCAAATTTCTGTCTCTGAGAAATAAAAACGTAGCTGCAGATTCATCCTAATCCTGGCTTCTTGCACGTCTTTTTGTCAATACCAAACAGATTCCATAAACATAAACAGGCTTTAAAGAAGTTGATCATTCTGAATACAGAGCTTTTGTAATATATTATGCATTGACTTTGCCATAACAACATGAAATTGCTTTACATCAAATAAATCTGAGTCTTTAATCCCCCCTAAAAAACTGAAGAAAATTCAGAGGAAGTCAAATTCATTATACCATATAATATTCAAATATATATATAAATATATTTTATATATAAAATGTAATTTTTATATATACGCATACACAGAGACACACACAAAAAATAACAAACCCATTTCACAGCAAATCTCTCCGTCTCTTCCATGCTCAGAAATGGCAATGTTACAGAATGGAACTCAACATTATTTTAAGGTAATGACAAGACTGTCACCTTACACGCAGCTTTACTGCTGAGATATTGACAGCTTACCTAGCAACACAGTATGTTTGTTTATGAAAGTCAAGGGATTCCCCTCATCCTCATTCACATCAAAATTTGACCTTTTCAGACCCCTGCTGATTCTTCCGAGCTCTCCTGGACTGGTCAGGTATTTTGTTTGCAGCCATAACCCTCTTACGCAGGTGTCACCTACGAGGAGGGTCTGAAAAGGAACAAAGGGGAAAGAGATGTGCTTATATAAACTCCAAAATATAGTTGAAAAGATTTGTATTCTATAATCAACTGTATTAACAACCTTCCTCAAAGACATCTAAAAACTTTTTTTGAGGCAATAACTCCATTAAAATATCCCTTAGCACAACCTCAGCTAGGAGCCGTGAGGGCGTGACAAAAAAGTCTCCAAAGCAAAGCTGGAGGCCAACACAGGTCAGGTCCCACAACTCCCGAGAGCTGCGTCCCCGACGTAGGAGCCTTCCTCAGAGAGGTGCTGCCCCTGGGGCAGGTGAAGCTGCCGTGCCTGCTACACGCTGCAGGACAGCGCTTTATCCCACTTAGGAACCATATTCCCTTCACCTTCCTGCCACACTCAGCTTCCTGCCGCCAGGACTCCATTTGCACGCTGATGATCCACCTACAAGTGGTCCCCTGTGTGTCCCCAAGTCCCCCAGGGCCGCGGCACACACGCCACATGCACACGCGTGTGCTGGCCGTTTGGGGAGCACGTGCCCAGCGCCAGAGCACCTCAGGCGTGCCAGCTCAGCCTGTGTGCTCTGCACAGCCCACGAGCACAAGTCCATCTCAGCTTTTCCAGACAAAAATGCATAAAGCCTACTTACGGGTCTGCAGCTCCAGAACGTACAGAAATTTAGCTTCTCTTTGCTTTTGACATAAAGCTGCCCCTTCCTCAGCACCCCTGCCGGCAAGCAGCTACACAGCACAGGCTGAGACCCCAGACATGCCTCTGCAAGTAAAGCAGCGAGAGACACACCTCGAGCACTGGCACCAGCACAGCGTTTCGCCCCTTCCGTGGTGCCATCTGCCCAAGGAAGCTGGTGGCTGGGTCTGCAGGCTCAGAGGTCTGGGTACGCGGAGCTGCGGAGCGAGCGACTGAGAAAGCCAGGGTCAGGGGAACGAAGCTGCCAGTAGAAAGGAGGAAATCAACAGCAGGTTTGAAGAGAACATAATTTTATATATGCTTTCTAAATTGTGCTCTAACATGAAACTGTAAATACAAAAAACCCAAACACTCCCATCTGTCCCTTTAGTTCCTCATTCTAGAGTTGGCAGATCAAATCCCTCCAGGAAAAAGAAGTTGTTAAAGTAGTTTCTATCACACGTATTCATTTGCAATGTAGCAATGTACTCCACTCACGCCAATGTGAATCACTAACAACGTACATCATAAGCAACAACAGGAGCAATGGATAATCAAAACCTGGAATAATTAGTCATCTTACAGAAGCTACCATGGCATTTCAAAAACGTTGAGTTTGCAAGGTATTTTTGTACTCTAAGACCAGAATTTTATTGCTAAAATGCAGCAGTAGCTCTTAGTTTCAATCAATAGGGCAATTTACTGCAAAGAAAAAAAAACATACAAAGTAAGAAAAGATAGCTTTCAGCTGGATTTATAGATGCCAATCTCAAACTTCAGGGAGGCTTATAGCTCAATCCCCTTATGAAGGCTATCTCATGGGGGAAAAAATAAGGAATCAAATTAAAACTGTCTATGTAAAACATGCATCAGTATAAAAAGTGCTTGGATCCATAGCTTCCTCCTCTACCAATTAATTACTCGCTTACTAGCTCAATTATTAGCTCAGTTACTAGTTAACAAAAAGCGCTTGGTCTGACCCCAGGCCCAGCCCCTGCGGGTGAGAAGAGCTGCTGGGAGCAGAGGAGCAGAACTTCAGCTTGGCCGGGCAGGGAGCGCTACACGCGCTATTTGGCTGCCATCGCCAAGCAATTACACTTCAGCAACCTTAATGCACACAAGTAAAGGTTTAAAAATTCGATGTTGCAGAGAAAAGGGGAGTGAAGGAGAATCGAATCCTTACAACAAAAAGCGTAGCTGCTTCCTCCGCTTATTCAGAAGGTGGAGTCGCAGGGAGGAAATGGCCCTAATGTTGCTGGTCATTGATCTGCAGCGGCAATTGGTGAGTCATCGCTACAGCTGATGTCTGAAGGAGCCCAGATGGGCCTGTATGTCAGTCAGACAGCTCAACAGAGTTTTACATTTCCTCAGGAATTTGGTGATTTCTAGATCCGCTAGATCAGCTACTTGCTGCCACGCACACTACATGTAGATAAGCAGCTGCTTTTTGTTACAGTATAATTACAGGCTAAGTATTAAATGTAGGGGGTTCTCTAGTGTCTGAAATAGCATATTTTCACAACAAATATAGAAAAGAAATGCAGGCATTCACTTGAATTTAAATATGGACTGAAGAAATATGTATTCTCTGAGATCTTACTTGTTCTCCTTGTCTCACATGCTTGCTATGAGCGTCTCATTTTGTTTGCTCAATACAAACTCATCCATCGTGCTGATGAGATAGTGAGACAAAAAGCAAAACAGTTTGGAATGGGAGCGATAGGTGTGAAAGTTATTCAGAGAACCAGATAGAGCTGGGCAAACATCAGTCACATTACAATTAACTCAGTATAACTGAAGTCACTGGAAAGTAGCCATTTCAGAGATTTCACATCCATTACATGGGCGCCTGAGACTTGGAAGTCTCAGGAAAGAAGCAAATTACTTTCCTTTTCTTGACACAAAAATAGAAGGAGGGTTAGAATTGCAAAAAATTATTAGAATTGTTTTCAACCTGACCTGTACCCTGTGGAAGTCTATGTGGAGCAATAGGGCATTTTAGCATTAGCAGGTTGCTGGACTGAAACCATGCAATCACACACTTGGTCCAGGTACAATCCAGAGATTTTACTGGAAATTTTGCACTAAAGGAAAACCCATAGGTAAAAAAAAGTTTAATTTAGACTAGCTTAAAATTCTGATTTAAGAAGTTCAGCTGCAAGCTGCAAACTAGCTTGAACACCAAAAGTACTTCTGCTGCTTTGGTGTGGTGCATGGACTTGGGCACGTTGAGGTGAAAGATATATGGAGCTACACCAGCTATTGAAATGATTCGGCTAAACTGTTTCCAGTACCTGAATTAGCAGCACTAAGAATGGGCACTGTATGTTACAAAAAGGCACACTAAAAATTCTATTTCTTTTTCATCCCCAGTTTTTCATGGGTTAAGGAGTCACACAGAAGTCTAGCGCAACAACAGACCAAACTGGGATTTAATAGTCTCCCCGTCATTGTTAAAGTAATCTTCCACTCAGCCATTGTTATACTAATCTGCTGATTTCAGAAAAAAGCCCCAAAGAAATTCCATGGTGGAGCTGGAGAGAAACCATATAAAATGACTTGCTTATCGCTTTTCGAATGACTCATTAACTAGCATCATTCAATCTGCCACATACCCGGTTAAGTTCCAGTTTAACAATGTAGTGTGTGCTACCAGCTTTCCAGAAATGTTGCAGCAGCCAGTAATAAAAAGTTAAGCATTAACCAAGATCAGACACCAATGTAGCTACAAAACTAAAAACTATCTTTTAGGTCTTTGCTTAGTTCACTATTAAAAATGTCATGCAATTCATTTAATGGACAGGTTTTGATTACATTGATCTTCATCTAAAATACAAAACCTGTTTTCTCTCTTTTCAGAACGTGTCAGATTATGAGCTGAGCCGATTCAAAATAATGCACCAGCCGTAAGTTCCTCATTATTTTCTACTTCCCCACTAAATGACCAATACTCTGCTGTACTCTGGCAGTTTCTCTGCTAATAAATAAGGAAAAATGAGGACTGAAACCTCCTGCTCATGTGAAGGGAATTAATTGATGGGGGTGGAACTTCCTTGGGATTAGGACCGTGGAAGGTTTATAAGAACTGTGCTTCAGATCAGCTGGCAAGCACATCTCTTCTGCACCAGTGGCTGGGTGATGTTCTTCCTCAGAACAGACAGGGGCAACCTTCATACTAGGAAAGTACAAGGTCAACTTCTTCCAGAATACAAAAGCTCTTTACCTGTATAGTGTATGAGGCTAAATTTTCAGAATTGGTTCATCTACTGCCTAGGGATCAATTTAAGTGATCAGATTAACAAAGTGCTATGTTGAAAGTAATTTAAATAGAATTCAGAGCAAGAGCACTGAATAAGCAAATGCAGGTAAAATAGTTAGGAAATGCCTTCATGTAATTTCTGACAAATCAAGTTCATTTAAAAGGACATCCTTAATGATTCCTGAGCGTGAAATGCAATAATGAAAGATTCCTTCCCCACTTCCCAAAACACTAACAGAAGAGAGGTGCGGCTTTCAGACATGGGACAGCAGAGTACTGAGGCACTAGTCCAAACCCTCCCTGGCTGCCAGGGTTGTGCAATAAACTGCTCTCGCAGGTTGGTTTGTTTTCAACAGTTGTGACATCATGCTGAAATCTTGAGCTTTGCTTAAAGCCCTTCCTCCTGCAGAAGCACCATTCTGTTTCTTACTCCACACAGCAGACTCACCCGATACCCTCACCCTGAAAACCTGGGGTCACCCAAAACACTACATGAGTTTCCTCTCAAGAATGGCAGTACAACAGCACTTTCCAGATACTTCCCATTGGAGAAACCTCTAACTTCCCACTGGGGATGAGTGGGATGGGTCACGGGCTCATGTATGCAGTGTTAAAATTTATGCCAGGAAGAACACTATATAGAACATCACACTGCATCCAGGAGCACCCTTTAAGAGAGTGCAGGTATTTCACAATACTGGAACTTAAGTGCTTTCCAAACATGCTGTCATGCTACCTTTACTTAACATTTTAATAAGCAGTGTAAATAAGATTGGTATTTATAACTGTGTTCAGCAAAACTGGCATATAAGCTATAACTCACTCACAAACATCCATAATTTGGAACCACATCTTGAGAAAGATACGTAATTACAGCTCAGTCACCTCAGTGTAGATAGTCCAAGACTTACAGTACCACATGTTTATGGAGAAGTTGTTTCACAATGATTTCAGCTTACTCAAGTTTCACTTTCCCAGGGACCGTGAAATTAAAAGGCCTTCTTTACAGCTAATGTGATTAGAAATTCATTCCAAATCAAACTCAGAATAAATTTTGCTCACAACTCATCAGTTCTGGGGACTGTTTTCCAAAATCAGGACTGGATTTTTTCATCACAAAACCAGTGCTCTCTATCACACGTTCAAATGCAGAAGCCTGTTCTGGCTGTGTCCGATTGCTCAGTAAATGAGAAATCTTCACCTGCAAATCAGGTATGAGACGTCAAGTCTTGAGTTTTCCATTTGTATATAGCAACATGCAGTTTTGGAAGATCCTGGTAATAAGAAACATATAATTACAAACTTTGTTTAATTATGGTGTGGGCAGCATTTAATCTTTCCTTGAAATAAACACCTACCAATTCTCACTGCTGTGCAAAATGTTACTAGTTGATTTTACTAGTATTTTATAGTAGGTGCAGAAAAAAATTGCTATTTATAAATCAAGTAAGTGTTCTGTAATTAAGACTGATTTCTAGATTAGTTTCCAACGTCTTTTTATTATTATTCATTTGTTCATGATTTTTAATAACTCCAGACTGA
Source organism: Limosa lapponica baueri (assembly GCA_002844005.1). Taxonomy (NCBI): domain Eukaryota; kingdom Metazoa; phylum Chordata; class Aves; order Charadriiformes; family Scolopacidae; genus Limosa; species Limosa lapponica. The sequence goes on from KZ506176.1 coordinate 89,051, forward strand.
AATTTTTCATCCTTGCCTTCCCAGCAAAAGAGATGTCTTTTCCTGAGACATATGCACAAATTCTCAATTGTAAGAGATGTTACATATCAGGAAAGTACCTTTGTAATGCTGAGATGTTGCACTTAAAATGTCTGCACTTGCATCATTCAAACTGCAAGAACTAGAAACGTTACACATTAGCTCCTTTTTCATCCTCCCCCCTCCACTCACATTTTTTCTTTTATTTCTTCAGTAAGGAAGGTAAACACCTAATGTGGAAAATTCACTTTTCAGCTTTTTCACAGCTACCCATATTTAAATCCCCAGACAAGTTCTCCATACACCAGCTGCAAAGGCCTGGATCCCCTCTTAGCCCCTTTGTAGCTGGGTTGGGAGAGAGTTCGTAAGACAAAATCTTTTGGAGTGATGGTGTCCAGTAATCACTAAACCTGGATTTCATAAATGTGGATTTGAGACCTTTCTCAGCCTGAGTAAACTCAGCTAAATTATTTTAGCATTCCCTTCTTCCTTTCCCACCTGCCGTGTGGAAATAGTAGTATTTCCCTAACTTACAGGGGTGCTATATTGGAAAAGCATCAGGAATTGTGATGTCTTTACTTAATATCGAAGGAAAACTGTACAACTGCACTGCAGGTGAAAGCCGTAACTTGCTTCCCGAGGTCCCATTCACCAGCTGGGATGCCAAAGGGCCGCGGGAGTTGCATGCACTGGGGACATCCGAATATTGTGGAGGTTACTGGCCACGCAGTGGCCAATACTGCCGCTGCTGCAGCTGCCAGACAGAGCTCTGTGCTGCCAGCATCCACCCCAGGCTCGCAGGCAACAAAAGAGGATGATGGTGCAAAGAGCAAACAGGCCTCTGCTGGCAAAATTAGTTCTAGTCTACTCTTGACAGAGATTTACACCCATCTTTTCTCAGCAGTTCAATCAGATGCTTCTGTGCATTTTAACTCATGGTCCGTGCTTCTAGAGAGAATCATTGTCTCAAACACTTGCATGCATAATGCATTTTCTTCCATTACATTTTTACCTCTCATTAAAAAGACAAGAAAATTGAAGCCATTAAGACAATAGTTAAAATTAGGAATAAAAGAGAAGTCAAGAAATAAAATAGTAGACTTCTAACAGACTACAATGACATTCAAATTTCACATGTAGAGAATTTTCTAATCCTGTTTGGAGGGGAGATTACATAGGCATTATTGTTATATTTATTCTTAGGTAATAAATGTAGGGTGTGCAACATGATACTTTCAGTTTCACTTTGAAGTATTTTGATTTCTTGCTCCTGTGCTTTTATTTCAGTGGATTACTTTGCCTAACCAAAGACAAATCCTAATGAAAGTACTAGTAAAAATGAATGAGATTTCTATAAGAATTAGTCTGTTTCCTTAAGAAATAATAAAGACAAAGAGCTTTTGCTGTCTTTTTAAACAAGATGTAGCAGTACAGAAATCTTGTGGCAATCTGCATTTGGACTTTTCTTACTGCAGAGAAAGCTCCAAGCTGAGAATGCAAAGGCGGTAGGTGACTTCTGTCCCAGTACTCAGCAAGCAGTAAAGCTTTTCCCCTCTCCTTTGGATATACCATAATGGATTTTTAATTACCCTATATCCTTTAAATACCAGTGCTGACTCAGGTTGAATGTTTTATATCTAAATATGTAGGCTTAGCTCCTTGCAGTCCTTCAGTTTTGATGTAGCTTAAATGCCACTTAAAAATCTCCACTTATTCCCAAAACTGGAAAAGCCCAGGGCTGCAAATTCCTAAGATACCTCTTCATACAGTGACCTCCCAATAAAAATTTTACCTAAAAGATGTTTCCAGTACATAACCACTCTAGTGTCACAGACACGTACTACGGGACACTTCCTTGGTAGCTATATATGCTCCAAAGAAATAAAAAAGTATCTGAATTTTGCTTTAAATCACATTTTTATGTTTTACTCATTTTTAGCATAGAACGGCTATGACAAAAATCTATTCAGGCATCAAATATTTACAGAGGCAGCCATTCCTGCTGATTAGAATTAATTCTGGATATTCTCCTGTTCACAGGAAGATCTAGGAAATAGCTGCTCAGCAGAGCAGCGCCATCTTGCCTTCTCTTACAGCAGCAGAGAATATTACACTCCTACAGCAGAAAGGGGGCAACAGACACTTGCATTACCGCAGCTTCTCTTCCATCGTGCCATGAGCAGTTGAGACTTTTGCAATGACACAGGTTACTTGAGAAGGAGGGAAGATGCCCTCACATCTCAGGAGCATATTGTGGCTCCAAGTTCCTTTAGGAAGCTCTCTTCTGCTCTTGTAACTAGACTGTTCACTGTGCTATCCTGGATCTAAAGCGAGGCAAAACTGGCATTCTGAAATTATTTTTGAAGTGTGTTGCCAAATTCTTAGCAATGAAAGAATGGAAAGATCACAGTGTTAAACACTTTGTGGCACCACCACAGACCACATGGATTTGAACCTGGGACCACAGTTTAATCATAGCACCTTCCCCATCTCAGCTCCATGTCAAAAGTACCACCTAGTCAGGTGAACAGACAGACACATTCCAACACTATGAATCTATAACTGGGTATTTTTCTTAGTAATAAGGAAATCCGATCCAATCTTCTAACCAAGCTTTGCCATATTTTTGAAATTTGCCAAAAATTTATGACAGTCAATGGCAAAATATACCATTCATTATTTAAGTCCAATAACATTTGACACTTTTCCACAGATAAACAGTGAACTTGTATTTCATGCAGTGCTTTAGATTGAAAATAATGCATAAAGAAAATTCTACAAGGGAGAAACTATTTCTGTACATCACATTCTCCTACAACTTCAACTACACAGAAGACATTTGCAAACAAACTGTCCTTCTAAACTGGACACAGAGATGGAAAGTAGAATTACATTAATGGTGTTCTAGGTGGGATGAAAACCAAACCCAATAAATAAGCCATTCAACTAGCAGTATGTTCAGCTGAAGAGCAATGTATATCACCTTATGTTCAGTCCTGTGCAGTGTGGCTTTCAGACCATGCGTGACTTGCCTCCTATCAGCCCACCATCTGCTTATAGTTCACAATTAAGACAAACTCAGAGATGCAGTGCTTGGGCAACAGCCTTAGTTGTTTTGCAGCATCTCTTAAGATTTCAAATGAACAATATTTTCAGCAAACACAATGTCTAAAAAGTCCCTACTTCAGGGGTCTTTCTCACGAAACAATTACTTCAACTGCAGTTGTATAAAGATACTAAGTAAAGTTAACAGGAAATAACCATGATTACAAGACTGTTACCAAAAATAAAGATGTAGCTAGAAACTACATTTGGCAGATCTTATACAGAGAAAACAGACACCTGTATGCAAGAATCATTGGATTTCACCAGAGATTGTAAATAAAACAGCGTCCAGTCTTTGAAAAAGATACTGCAAATAGTAGCAAGACAATTATCTCAAAACTTGAAAATATACAAAAATACACAAAACATTTAAGTAATATGTAAGTTTGTATTTCCTGATCAAGTCCCGATATCCAGACATTTGCTGGGTCTTACTGCTTTCCAAATGGCAATGGTGGCAGTTCAGACGTTACCATGCTATTTCCATGCTATATTGCAGCTGTGGTTAACGTGGAAACTAACTTGGCAATGTTTTAGTTCTCGTGGTTCTGGGGACTATATTCCTGCCCCTGGGCCGAGCAGGAAGAGTATAGATCAAAAGGCTTTCTTTATGCACATACTACTGTTAGACTGAATTATCACTATTGCAATGATGAGGAATGCCTCACGTTGCAGATACTGTGAGAGCTGGAGGGGTTTTTCCATTTTAATGAAAATTGCATCCAGGAACTCCAATGAAATAAAATAATTTTGTCTTACTGAAAATAATACCATTCTTAAACAGTTGAAATAGCAGTTGATACTATCTGGAGGTCACCAAAGAACTGATAGGATATGAAGATGTCTTGATGCCTGCGATAGAAACCAGTTTCAAGTTGTCCGAGTATCTTCCGTAGTACATTTTATCTCCCTATCCCAGTCAGGAAAATAGAGAGTGAGTCACAGAGGTTGCAGTCTTTGCTGGCTTATGTCTGCATAGTTAATATATAAATCAGTACAAGCTTAGAACTGTCCCCAGAGTCTCCTCCTCTTCTTCAGCCCCATGATTTTCCATTACTCTCTGTTCTACAGCCTGTTCAGAACAACTTCTAAAGTAGAAAATTTTTGAATTAGTCAACCTGGCCCAATAACCTTTCATGGTACCCTACCACGCTCAGCCACCTATGGAATGCCACTGGAGGGAGGTTAACAGTATAATTATAGAAGTGTTTCTTTAATATTGGAAACACTATGCTCATTTTTAGGGGCATTAAGCAACATAAACCATAGGCTCTTTTTGCTAAGAGCGTGACAGACTAGTGCTAAATGATACTAGATGTCTATTAACCCTCTTTGAAGATGAAGAGTGGATCAGCCTCTGAGAAAAAAGCATGTGCTGGTCCAGCTGTAGGAAGAGCCAGCCTGTAACGCTCAGCTTAATCTCACTAAGTTTTAGTGAAAGTAGAAACATCTATCTTTGTTAGTACTCTGGACCAGCCTAAATAGCAATAGAGTATCAGTTCTGGAGCAACTCAAGTTGCGTACCAAAAATCAAAGAAACAAGTCACCTTTTCAAGACAGGTCACCCAAATGACCTGTTCATGTTTGCACGCAAAGCCAGAAGCAGGACCAGAAATGGAAGCTGTTGCCCAGGAACAGAAACTTTTTCCTCCACCCTGGCAGTTGATGTGCTTTCCTTTTCTCTATTACATGGCTGTACTCAGACCACAGAGAAGAGGTTGTTGTAGTTTCGATTCACTAGTCTTTCTTCCCTTTTAGAAATTCATATTTGGTAGTCAGAAAGTGCTGCACCTGGGACTCAAAACTCAGAAGAAAATAACTTCTGGCTCATTCAAGCAATGAAGTGTGAAGGACTGTTAATTTATAATCTCATTTTAGCAAAATTGCACATGTGCCCCAGCTCAAGTACACACTGAGCAGAACACAGAGCAAATGTCTTGACTCATTTTGCTCTAAGGCTCCAAACCGCAGTCCTCTCAGTTTTTGAAAGAAATACAATATTTAATTTACAGCATGTTATCAACACACATGTACATCTCATTCTTCTCGCTTTAGACTTATGAAAACAAGTGAAAATATAACCTCTTTTTGCTTTTGTAAAAGCCTGCAGAGCTTCATTCAGTAGCTCATACGTTTGTGCTGTGATGGCAGGTGGTCTATGCAGTATTTGTAAGACAAACAAGGAAAGTATTAAACTCTTCATTCAAACTTTCTTGAATTCAGAAATGAGAAGAGAAGAGGCAAACGGCTGAGATAAGATAGTAAGCCGTGAAAAGTGCAGTGCTTAGAAATGGGGTCAGCTAGACAAGCAGGGTAGCAAAGCTACCAGAAGATGAGCTGGAAGGAGAAGTTAAGGGGCTGCCGCAGGAGAGACCTGTTGCAGCTGGAAGCCCATCAGTTGGTGCTGCAGCCACCAGCCACTTGAAACAGCTTCAGGAGAGGCTGCTCTGCCCAGCTGGCCCAGCAAAAGACAAAGTGCAGTTGGTAGGAATGCCACAGCAGCCCGTTGTGCAACAGAATTCAAGACCTGAAACCCAACAGCCTGCATAGGTACAGGTGGCAACCCACAGCTTTAATGTGTTTGCCAAAAATATATATAAGATTTGCCCCAAACAAAAGTAGAGATTTGCATTCAGCATGCAAATAAATACCTCTTTACTAGCATCTTCCTCATAAACTCCCTTTCTAAGGGCAATGCCAACGTGAGGAATGTAGAGCTGCCTCAGTAACACCACAGACACTGGCATGATGGTACTTGTGCACACCTACCTGATGGGTGCTATTAACATCCATTAACACACGGCTCAGAGCATCAGAGAGCTGCTCTGGACAGATCATCTGTAAGCACCTAAATACAGACAGTAGGATAATGCATGTATTCATGAAATTAAGATTCCCAGGCAAGCTACATGCTAGCTTTCTCCCATTTTCAGTGCTTCAGAGCATCCGTACGGTGGGTTGGTGCAGCCTAGGGACTGAGCACCAGGCACAGGAGCTGCTCGGCTGCCAGGAGCAGTGCCCGCGCTGCCGTGTGCTGCACAGGGGCTGGAACTCTGCGTCTCAACCTGCGCCTCTGTTAGGTCTTGTTCCAGGTACTGCTTAGCTGTCACCAGCTCTGACACCATGCTCCACCGCACCGTGTAAGCACACTTTGACTTCACAATCTTAATGTTTGATTGCAATTCTTAGAAGTAAAATTCAGATATGCTCTGAATTCTTGAAGAGGCAAAGTGTTTCCGGGCCAGGCTGCGGCCAGTCTCTGGCCACACGAAGAGCAGGGTAACTGCGGCTTCCCCGCAGCGTGGTACAGGGCAGGAGCCCCCAGAGCACCCCGCACAGGTTATTTTATCCACCTTCTGGAGGACAGAGGGATGAAGGGAAATTCTGCAGAGTAGGGAGGCAATTCAGTCTCTTGCCCAAAGCTGTTTTGGTCTGGGCTGAGAATGCTGTTAGAAATTATAATGGAACAGTATTGCCTGATTTGTTTTAAAAAATACTTTATTTTATTCTTCCGCAAGCCATGCCTGATTTTTCAAAGTCTGACAATCTCCTTCTGTTCCTAATAGTCAAGAGTCCTGAGGGGGGGGGGGGGGGGGGGGAAGAGATTTTATGTATTTTACAGTCCTTATACTAGCTTTGCTGTCCTCCATTCTCCTCCACTGACTGCCATTGCACATTTTAGGTACTCTCCAATGATATCCTTGACAGAGCATTAAGTCTCAGTGTCTTCTTCACGATTCTGGCACTTCAGTTTCCCCAGACACCTGCTACCACAACTCCGTCATTTCTCCTATTTAGTTCCTCACTGGCCAGTTTCATGGCTTTTTATTATTTCACAAAGCTCTCAGAATACAGACAATAACCTAAAAATACTTTGCCGTTTCAGCTAATTTGCCTTACCATACATTCCATAAAAGCAATCAGATCCTTTTCTAAATCCCTGATCTGGCTGATACAATTAATTACCTTTATCAGTATATATCTTCAACTTTATCTCATTCCTCCGACTTCAAGGAATAATATTCTGAAGAAATACAAGGGAATATAGAGCATATCCATGCTGTTCCTTTAATGAATAGATAATACCATTCACGATCAGAGAAGTAAAAGGACTGTTTGTATTGCTTGAAATGTCAGCACGAGCTATCAGCTATGTTCCTTTTAGATTACTGGTACAAATAATGTTTAAGAAATTATTCATAACTAGATGGGGTTTGTCCACACATAGATTTAAATATACTCTGAAAAGAATCACAAAGTCAAATATTTCCTGTCATTATTTGGTCTTTTTAAAGAAACAGAAGTACAAGTCTAGGTGTTCAGAATACCTATTCTCTACTCACTAATCCCTTCCCAGGGATTTATTTAAAATTACAGATAAACCCAACATTTCAACTATGTCAGCTTTTAACAAAAACAGTACTAAACTGAATGATATACCTCCATCACATTGGTACTTTAATGTTTTTAGTTCATTTTTTTGAAAAAAAAAAAGAAAAATGTGACTCTTAAAAAAAAAACCTGAAAAATAAATAACAGATGTAGCTAATTTCAGATCACGGACCAGAGCCCTTACAGATGATGTCTTTCTAGCAATACTTCTCTACCATCATCAAGGTAGATGATATAGTATCAGATCCTCTGTTAACCACAATGAATAATGGGAATAAATTCTTCAGGATTAAAGATCTAAATGGTCCAGAACTAGCCTAAGTCAAAACCCACGTATCAGTGTATGTCTATACCTACTGTGTACTTTGCAGAGTCCACAGAATGGAACACCAGTTTCTGGGAAAAACCCACTTTCTGTACAGATTTGAAGTGTTACTCATTTACAACCAATGCACCAGGAACATTTTGAAACAGCCTCACGGCGGAGCTCCAGCAGATACCTGGGCAGTCTTAGAATGTATTCTATACCAAGCTCAAAACTTTCCTCCTTTATTATGGCATTTCTTTCTCCTATAGTATGCTTGAGTACTGACTTACTTATATTTAAAGTAAAGCAATCCCACATCAGATCAAAGGTCGAATTCATGTGACGTTTACCAGCACCAGGTGCCTGAGGAAGAGGCTAAGAAGGAGGCAACCGGGCACGGGTGAGTGCCTCCATCCTCCCTGCACACGTGTGAGCAGCACGTCACTGCCTGAGCTGGTACAACACCCCCATGGACCACGCTGAAACAAACACATTTACACCTTGAACTTTGATTCAGAAAAGTGTTGGTGGTATCAGTTCCACCAGGAATAAGACTAGCAATAGAAATCTATAATTTCTTTAGAAGCTCATGATACTTTTTTTAGAAAAAAAGTATGAGCCTTTTTCATAGAAGGGAAAATTCTCCTGTGAACAGAATGATCAAAGTTAACCAACCTCGAGGAAGGCTTAAGCTCGAAGGAAATCACAACCCTTAAGGAAGAGATACCTTAAAAACCAGTAATTTCTCCCTGAAAGACTGTGGTATCACCGTTGTCTTCCTGTTTGCTAACTCACATGAACATTTTACAGCAAAAGCTATACAAATAATATATACCTTGTCAACAGTTTCAAATTAAAAATAGTGCATAGCAATCTAATCTTCACTCATCAGTCTGTTTATAAACATACATACTCCTGACTCAAAATTATTGTGGCAATAACAAACAGGACGATTTCAAATGTATAACATAATGCCAGGCAGACATGGAGAAGGCTTAAGTACCCAAGTCCATGCTGCAAATGTTGGTAAAATCCACAGTTGTCCCGAAGCAAAAAATCTCATAAGACTATCATTTATGTATTTCTAAACTACCAGTCAGAAACTTTCTTTAATCCCAAAATATTTTAGATTTTAATTTCCTCAAGCCAGTAAACTTCTTCTTGTTCCCTATTAAAACAACATATAATGAAAAGGTATAATTGTTTATGAATAAGACTACTATATGCTACTGCAATACAATGAATATTCAAATTTACATGTATGTCTTTCTTTACACGTAGACTTCTATCAAATTTTCTTTCTTCTTTCACTTCTCTCCAAGTTCCCTTTATACTGTAAATCTGAAGAATGACCAAAAAAGTAGAAACAGTTACTCTGAAACCCAGTGTTTGCTACTAAATGTAGATATTTTTTCTTCTCCCAATATACGTCTGAGAGTAGAAAGATGCAGGCTCTTATGACCACAAACTTCTGAAATAACTCTTTTAAATCCTGTACTACAGCAATAAATGCTTCAGATTAGGATACATAAAAAATAATAACCCACTCTGATATAGTGTGACACTCCTATTCATCTGCTATGGTTTTGTAGTCTTAATGCAATTACGGTTACCAACTGCGTAAACATAATATTTGCAACAATTCACAAAATTTTCAGTTTAGGCAACAGAAAAATTTCATGGCTATAGTTACAAGTCTGAGCAATTTTTCTCCACAGAAGAGAGTATTCCATGAAACTCTATCTCATTTCATAGCCATATAGCACCTTTGGTCATAAAATGTTATCTTATTATTTCAAATAGTAGTTTGCTACTTTTTAAATTAATAAGATAATTTCTTTCTTTAGAAAGTTCCCCATCTCCTTGATCACTTCACTGTCTTTTTTTGAAGGTGGCGTTTCAAATCCACCATACTTTTAGGTGAGAAGGACATTCGGAACTTTTTCTGTCTGGTGACATTTCCGCTCCCAGAACATAGTGTCAGGCAACTCCAGTCACCCAAGAAACAGAAGAGAGCAGTCTGAAGAAGATGGAGACACATGAGAACAGAAAAGACTACAGACAAAAGTATTTCTCTTGTTCTGAAGCAGGAACAGGAAAATGCTCAGACAGCAATTATTGTGGCCAGTGAAGCAGCTCAGATTACCAAACTGTACCAGAGATAAGATGCAGTGGCCATTTTCCTTGGCTGTATATATTAAAGGTCAGTGCAGGAAAGAACTGGTTGAAAATGTATTGTTTTTTCAGCTTTTTCCAGGTACTGAAGGCATCATGATATGTTTAAACAGTATCAGTGCTATACAAAAATAACTTCATTTTAAGACATCCCTTTTGTTTTGAAATTTGAAAACTTTGTGCAACCTTTTGTCAGCGTGAGTGTACGCAGCAATTCTGCCAGCAGGGACAGAAACGTATTCAGATCATTCACTCTCTAGGTCTGAATTCTGACAGATGCTCAGTAGGGACACATAGAAAGGAAGGACACAAAACGCTTCTCCTCCTCCGTCCTCCTCTGCCCCGTGCCAGCCTCATCCTCTGTGCCCGGGCTCAGTCACTCTGAGCAGCCCTTGCAGGAAGCGATGGGGCACGCAAGCCCCTGGAGAAAAGCCAGAAACAAGAGTGGCTTGCCAGCCTGCAAAGAAGCCCGTGCCCCTACAGCCCTGCCTCGCGGTTAGGATCAGAGCTAGACTAAAGCTGGCCAGTTTCAAGTGTCTCTGCTGCAGTCCCTCCTGGCTGCTGGAAGGGGCTGAGCTTTGCAGACCAAGCAGCAGAACCGCTCTTGAGTCACTGTGGGTTGGCTCCAGCACAGGTCACTGCCTCCAAGGCAATCCGACCTCAAACGCTTTCAGTTTAACATCAAATAATTATTCTGTCTGAAGGAGCAGATTTTGTGTTTCTGTATGCATGTGGAACAGATGACAGTAAAACCGAAAAGCAGAAGTGAAGCTTTTCATGCAGTGGGTTTGTCCCCAGGGAAATAAAACACATTTTCTCCACAGGTGCTAAAATGAGTTTGCCCACAAGCCCCTTCCTGAGAAAATCCTACTAAATCTACTGTTTTCACATCTTTGCCCATCCTGCAATACCTGCCTCCACATACAGCCTGTTTTCTCCAGTAAGCCTAAAGACAAACCCACATCCCGTTCAATCAAATTGAGTTGCATTTTCAAATGCATCTCCTCCTACTATTACTGTATGAGCAACTTCCAATACGCCATTTAGTACCCAAATTGATAATATATTAAAGCTTTAAGATTTCTACAGCAGTTGCTAGGAGTCTTCCAAAATTAACATGGCACTGAGCCATTTGGCCCACAGTGAGGAGACTACAACTTCTGAAAATTAGTATCATTTAGAAATAGGACAGAAAAGTACCTTCCTCTCATCTGCTAAGACACAAGTAAATGCCCAAATGTAACTTTCCCTGTAATAGTAGTGTTTTCTACTTTAAAACAGCTTATATACATCCTGGAAACAATAAAAATCCATTCAAATAGACTAGTTAATAAGAATTTGAGAGCGATGCGTAGAAAAAACAGAGATGTATTATTTTAAACACGAAGCAGCAGTGTTTCACCTGTTTATAGCAATCAGTAAGTAATAAATACAGAGAACGTCATGAGAAATGACGTTCCATAAACTCATGGTTTCCAAATACCAGCTATGGGACACTGAACAGTAAGTAGGCAGTGCATCAACCAAAATAGAAATCAAGGGGAAACAAAAAATATGTCTAAATTGGCATAGTTTTAAACAATAGCCTCTGAGTGCTCTTTTAGCTGGTACCAAGTCCCACAAATTTGCATTCAGACCCATATGATCAAGCACAAAACCTTCCCAGGCAGCATGTGACAGTCTAGTGCTAAAACCCTCCGTTTCCCCTCGGCGCTTCATCCCCACGGCATATGGCTGGCACAGCTTCCTACGGATAATCTGAAAGTAGATCAGTTATATACAAAATGTTTTAAAATAGCAGGCCTTTAGGAAAAATTCAAGCCTGCAACACGGCTACAGATTCCATTTCAGATTCAGGTGGTATGAATTTGGGCTGTTTCCCAATTCAGATGTAGGTGGTTTCAATTTGGGCTATTTTCACTAAACTTCCACAGCCTTGAAAAGCAGAACTGTAGCAATCGTTTAGTGACTTTCATGTGAACACAGACTGATCGAGACAAATTCCTGCTACTGACTGGCTATGTTTGCATTCACATTATGTTGTGTCTGCAGCTGGAGCTCTTTCCTTTACTGCTCTCCCAGTAGCAGCATGAAGTCAGAGCTCAAGAAGTCAACTCCAATTTTAAATAGAGACCTTTACTTATGAATAAATACTCTCTTTGAAGCAATTATCAGTGTCTGAGAGAGACTTAAGACAGCATATAGATATAGGCTCAAGGCAGTAAAATCAGACATTTTTAAGTGAATTTTCAATCGTTTTACATATTGCTGAGGAGAGCTTACAGTGCTGCTCTTTTGTCAGGACTTCCTGAAAAAGTCAAGCAAAAGCTCACAAAGCTGTCTTCAAAAGTGTAAAATGTGCAACATCTTGTGGTTCCTCACATTCCCCAGAAGTGGTGAAATCAAAATGAAAAAATACACTAGCTACTTGGTAAGACAGGTTGTACATGAAATCCACTTGAAGAATTCTTTCCTATAAAGAACAGTTGCATCCTTGATTCCTCAGTACTTCTAGGAAAAAATTTTGGCACAATCTTCTCTATTAATGTTGGAGACAAAATTTTGCTAATTGAGAAGGGGTTAAGAAATGGGTTTTCCAGCATGACTGAGGGGAAAAAGTAAATCTTATATGGTCATGATATGAATAAAATTGAAATCTGGTTATCAAACTGATTGCTTACTTCAGATCAGGTTTCTCAGCTGTTTTATATACATTGAAGGCACTAGACTGTATCTATGAGCATTAATGTAATCTTTAAAAAATATCTTCCTCTTGAAAGTCATGCATAGTTCATTGAGATCCTTTGATGCAGCACTGTCTCCTCAAAGCACTAAAAATAAAAAAAAATCATTAAAACGATTTACTTCAAATTGATATTTTAAACTAATCTATTTGCAGTTCTTTTTATTCACTTTCTCATTGCCAAATTGTTATGCTACATGACATAGTTGAAATAAAAAAGCAGAGAATTGTAAACTATGTGAAATTCTAGAAATTCAGAAATGGCAACAGAGAGCCAAGGCTGTACCTATACACTGGCTTCGACTTTTCACACTCTTCCCTGTACAGCTGATATTTTATATAACATTTAACATTGTAGTATGAATATTAGTGATATTAGTAGCTTCAGTAGGAATCCCTGACAAACCCAAAATCAGCATAAAACCCATGTACTGGAACGTATTAAACTGGAGAGCATTAATTTCCGTGGAAATCAGAAAAAGCAGTCATCAAAAGAGTCGGAGATTTTGCCTAATGGTTTCCCTACAATTGGGTCTGTATGAAGATGCTTGTTCTGGCCCAGGAACACCATTCACCAAGGACTAAAATGCTCCAGACAAGTCTTCCAATCCCTTGTTTCTGTGCTACAGGAGTTCTCTATCTACTCAAAGAAGCAAAGTTAAATGATAAATAACATTAATAATGGGGTACAGAAAACCGGAGTGCTGAGCAAACAGGAGATATCTGGCAATTCACATCAATTTTTGACCAAATGAAGAGAGATACTCGTAGTCTCAGAGTCTGTTCCACTGTGTCTGGTTTTGACCGTGCCTCACAGCTCTTAAACAGAAACCAGAACACGCCGTCAGAGTGCGCGGCATGTACAAGGAATGAGCCAGTGGGAAACAAACAGCAGAAAACAGCAGAGGAGGTAAAAAGTAATTTTAGTTTCTGAACATAAAAGATAAAGAAGTTGCTTTTTACAATCTTTTTATTTATGAACATAAATGGAAGTTTACCCGGTCATACTGGGAGAGGATGACAGAGACAAACCCAGACTAAGCCACACCACTTGCAGTGATGAGGAAATGATGTCGCAACAGTTAGTGACATTTAGAAAGTTTGTACAAGCATTTAGAAGGTCTTTTCCAAAATTTCAATGCCATTTTGAGCATCAAAAATAGAAATAAAAAACCATGCCTATTCTGTGAACCATCCTGCCAAACCAATTTACTGGCAAATCCTGCTTTACCTGTGAAGTAATGGTACCAGGAATTTATCCTGTATCTTTTGTAGCCATACACAGGAAAATAAAATTACCAACTATATACATCATCACAAAAATGGCAGAGTCCACATGAATCCACAGGGTTCTTAAAACATTACATAAGAAGATACCATTTAGGTAAAGGGCTTGAATGATGATGCTCCAGAAAACCAGTACTGTGGGAACACCTCTGCAAAAATCCTCATCCAAGACATCAAGATACGTTCTCCTGGGACACTGTTACTCCCCACACCCCTGGGACCCGTTCCTCACCTCAGCTGGGCAGCGAAGGCTGGTCCAGGCTTCCAGCCACATCTCAGCGGCCAGCAATGCCTGCAGGCTGGTGGCCATGCCTGGCCTCATTGGCCCCAGATGTGCCAGGGAGCAGGGAGATGGCACAGGCATCCCTCAAAACAAATCCCTCTCTCCCAAGAATGGCCCTCGTGGCTGTGGAGGAGGGGCTTCACGTTAACCATCACTGATCAAAATGCCACCCATGTGGTCAAACAAATCCCAGTTCCTCTTTGGCATTTTCCAAACGAGTGCATTAGGTCAGAGAGGGCCAGTTGCTGGGGTTACAAATGCAAAAACAGCATGACATCATGTTCGCTGCATGGCTCAAACCTGCCACCGCCTCCAGGCCCTCCCGGGGCTCCTGAAGGGGAAGGCAGGGTGTTTCCTGGTACGGGGGTAGTGAGGCCTGCGTCCCCCCTCCAGCTGGGGCCCCCAGAGACACGTTTTGGGGTCATGAGTAATAACTGCTGCCACCCCCCTGCCCCGTCCCTGGTGTGGATCTGGGGTGTGCTCCTTGCCAGCTGCAAACTGTGGCTTGCTCCTCTCCGTATGGACTATATAAAAAAACTCTTGACCACAGACAGGATCAGTCCCAATATGGGCCAGAAGTTTGGACTCTGAAACCACCTGTTAGGCAAAAGAATAGGCCAAGGGCTGTTTGGAGGGGGTTGGGAGTGCTCTTTATTTAAGGTTTTTCTCTAGTGGTTATCCTATCTGGTAGCACCCAGCCAAGCTCTCTCAACACCAGGGGAGATGGCCAGATAGGCTGATTTGGAGGCAGACCAGAAAGAGCTACGTGGGCTGTAGCTGTTTTCTGGTGAGGCTACACTGTTCAGATCCACAGGGTTTTGATGCATGTATACATTTAAAATAGGGAAGAGAAGGAATTTCACTGCAACTAGAAAGGCTTCTTTTGACATTTGGGAGTGGGTGGCTTCCTTCCCTTAATTTCAGGACTTCGCTGCACTTAACTCTCCATTGGTTTCCCAGGTACAGCATATTCCAAGGTGGCCAGGAGAAACCACTGTCTCAGATGCCTTGGGTTTAAGATACCAGGGTACTGGGTCCTGTATGCGCTTTTTGGGGAGGAAGGGGCTAATTTATTCTTTACCTACGTTCTGCATGAGCAAAGACAGCCAGCCTAGGCCACATCCCCTGGTACTAGTGACCTCTGCTAATTCTAGGCCAGGACCCTTCCTCCCCAAGAAAAAATCCCATTGTCAGTATGTTTTGGTAGGAGTGGATATAAAGGGAAGCAAGATATGCCCTGTGTAAGCATTCAGAGGGCCAGGGCTGTGAGGACAAGCATTTACCTCCTTTCCCTGTACTGCTTTCCAAACAGGTAAAAACAAGCCCTGATGGGGTAGGAAAGGGTTTGGGGTTTTTTGGCTACAAACTGCTTGTAGATACTGAAGCAAAGCAGGGCTGTGTGTCCATGGAAGAAACAAGCAGGCTGAGGTATGACCAGTGGACAGGCCCCGCAGCAGATGCTGTAAAACCTCATGAACAAGTCTTGTGCAATGGAGACTTTCATAGGAGTGAATTCTTGGCAGCAGCACCAGTACGAGCAGTCACACACCTGATTCCTCCCACCCTGTGCTGCACCCTCACAAATATCTGTCCACTCAAGGAACTGATGCAGTTAAAAACCCCTTTTTTGTGGCTTTTTGCTAGATTGTTTCTAGCAGACTCCTTCCCCAGTCCATTTCACTGCACAGCTACACAAACCCTTGGGCCAGCAGATCACAGGGATGATGAGCCACACTGTCCCCAAGCCCCGAGCACAGGGGACTCGGGGACTGCTCTGGGCACGAGGCAGCAGCAGCAGCCCCTTGCCAGGAGCAGTGAGGTGACAGCGCTGCCAGGACAGGCACGGAAGCCCTCCACACTGGGCACTTCAGAGCATTAAAATGAAACCTGTGAGCTGTTGAGTCAGGAAGAAACAAGGCAAAAACAGCACGGCAGTGCAAATGACAGGCTGCCACCAAAGATCTCAAATGGGAATGGTCTGGGATTCCTGTGACAGTCAGGCAAGAGGCAGTTGTTGTCTAAAAGAAATCACTGCATGAGACTACTGAGCAAATCCCCTGTTCTGATACATGTTTAGATATAGCAGGAAGATTATATAAGCCAAAAGTAAAGCAACTCGGCAATTTATGTATACCCTTCTCTTCACACTGCCAGTGTTAATTTTAACTATTTCAAAATTAATTTAATTTTCAAAATAACTCTGAGGGAGTAAACTTGCAAAGGTGTCCTGTTCAAAACCAGATACAATGCAGGGTGAAATTCCAAAGATTTGTGTAGTAAATGACATTCAACATTATTATATTATTCCTTAAAGCCCACAAAAGGTATCCCCAAAAGGGAAATTTGCTCACTATGGGCTCTCCCTAGAGAAATACTATTTGCAAATAACCAGTGATTTCCATGTTGAAAGCTCAGAGACCAAAAACATCAGCCATGCCAAGATCAGAGCAATACTGTTATCAAAGACACATCTCTCATGGCAGACTGTTTCCCCACAGTCATCTGCACTAACCAGGAAAGTCTGTTTTGCCGCTACATTTTCACAAAAACACCCTATAGTCAGTACAATCTGGGGAGGAGACACAGCCATGTGAAAATCTATCCTAAGTGACAACAAGAATCTCCCCAAGAATTCACTTTGGGTGTCCTCAGAACTTATTGTACTTATCAAAACATAGCAACATGATGCAGATGTACATTTTTTTAAAAAGAACCAGTAGATTTCCTGCCTAGAACAGCCTTAGCTTATAAACCAAGCTGCAGACAGGCCACAGACACAGAAAGAGAGCAACAACAGTCATCCTCCAAAGGTGCAGAATTCAAATTAATCAGCCCTTGAGGATAAAGGCTGAACATGAATATCTGCTTTCACCGCCCCTCAGAAACATCCAGCTTCCTATAAAGTTCATCTATAAAGAGGAAAAATGGTTGAGCCCAAGAATAAGATACTCAAAGATATCAGAGCCATTATACACAGGGCAGTTGCCTACATCTTGGGTGGGAACGGCCTCGCCAGGAGCCCCTGGAAGGATCTGGGTTTGCTCCTGCCTTCGTTTAATAGGATGAGGGATTTTTCCCCCCCTTGACAGTGACATTGTCATCCTTGTGGATGGGGACAACAGGGTGATTTCCTCTGGTTCTCCTGGAGAAGCTCTGGGAATGGAGAAGTTCCCGGGGCAGCACGTTGCTGCCGCCTGGCACATCGCCCCCGGGGAGCTCAGCGGAGCGGGGAGAAAAATGGAGCCGCGTCCCCGCATCGGTCCCGCAGCCTGCGAAGCCACCTGGGGCCGGACACCGAGCTGCGGGTCACCCGGCCCCGCCACAGCCCGCGGAGTGCCACCTCAGTCTGAGCCGGTGCGAACCCAGGGCCCCGGAGCTGCTCCCTCACCTTCCTCCAGGGCGCTCCCGCAGCTCCAACAGGGAGGAGCGGGTCAGGCAGGCCTCGCCTTTCCATTCCCAGAGGCTCCACCTGTGC
>KZ506176.1:106993-126584 GCA_002844005.1 Limosa lapponica baueri
CCGGCGGGGGCCTTCGTGGTGGCCAAGCTTCTGCCGCGCTCCGAGCCGCGGCACCGGGAGGGGCCGAGCCCGGGCCGGAGGGAGGAAGCGGCCGCGCCGGCAGGTGCCGGGCCGGGCGGAGCATGGAGAGGCTGAACAGGCTGACGGTGCCGGCCGGGGAGAAGTTCAGGTGGGGTCTGGTCGGGGGCTCGGCGGGGTCCCGGCGGGAGCGGGGCCGCCCTGCCCGCGGCAGTGAGGGGACGCGGGGGGCTCCGAGGGAGCGGGGAGTTCCAGAAGCCGTGGGGCGGGAGGGCGCTGTTGGCGGGGCGCGGGGCGGCGGGGCAGGGCGGGAGGCGAGTGCGGGTCCGGGGCGGTTCGCCGGGGACAGGCTTCAGACGTGCCTCTGCTTCGTCTGCAGTGGGAAAAAGAATGTTTTGAAGTGTCTCTTTTCAAAGCTGTAAGAGTCTTCTACTCACTAAGATGTATAAGCCTTATGCAAATTAGAGAGATTTAATTAATTGCTTAGTGTTTTAATCAGAATGTCCTCTGAAGATGGCTTTTGCAGTCAAATCCTGTAGCACTTCCTAATCTTCAAACGAGCTGGCGGAATAGAGGGAACTGGAAAATGGGAAACGTTCCTAAGTGGAGGAGAACAATGTTAAATAGAGGGTTTGAGAGGAAAAAAGCAGAAGCTGACCATTGCTGAAGTATTTTTAGTGTGACTCTTGGTGTGCTGGTGGCGTTGGCAACTCAAGGCTCTTCCATTGTGACTTCTTTTTTTCCTCAATAGTTACTCGTACTTAAGCAGTGAATAGTAATTTGTAAGCCATTCTCAAGTCTCTCTCCCTCTCCCCAGAAGCCTTCACACAAATCAAAATAATCCCTCCTAAGTCTGATTTTGATGGAATGGCATTTCTTGATACCAGTTGAAATGCTGGAGGGTGTTCGGGGGGAGCTGCAACGGCCCCTTGGCCCCACACTCCGACCCCGACCTCCCCGAGCACGTCCCACAGGCAAGAGCTCTGTGGAAGGCTCGGTGGACCGGGGAAAGGAGACAGTGAGTTTCCTCGTCTGCAGTTTATCACCTTAAATAGTCTGAAATGGTCTAAATGGGAGAGGTGGCACTGAAAGAGATTAGCATAGCATGGCGGATGCCGCTTCTTCCTTTGAAACAGCCAGATCCCCCCTTGTGCCACTCACCGGTGGGCAGGGCCGTTGGCTTCTCCTGCAGCTCCGTCTGCGTGGGAGACACAGAGATGGTTCGGAGTTTGTGCTGAACGTTACATGAACTAAATGTAAAGCCTGCTTCTTCCATGTGCCAAGATGCAACGCCAAGAAATGTTCCTACCAAACATAGTTTCATTTGGTGTAATTACAGTTCATGTTTTTCTAAAGGCAGCTTTCTTATAATTTCTGCTTTGTAGCAGCAAAAACTAAAGTAGCAGTGCTGATCGATGTCTGAGAGTAGAGCTTTTGATTTATTTTTTTTTAAGTGTAGACCTGAAAAGCTAGATATTATGTGGTTTTGCTAAGCTCGTCTGTTCTCCGTGGGTATATTTGAGCCTACCAGACCTAGCTTTTTATTGCATTAGCAAGTCTTAGGTCAGATCTGAATTCTTAACATATTCCATTAGTTTGTTTATTGCAACAATAAGAACTGTAAGTGTTCTTATGTGCTTCTAACTACCGTGTTGTGGTACATATGTTGCTTGCAGTTAAGTCACTCAATTAACTTTAATATTAATTGGATAGGAATGCTAAAACTTCATGGAATTCCAGTATTATTTTCATATAGTGTTTGTTAAAAGGTATGCACAGTATTACACAGGTATTCCCTTGGAGTATATTGTGTGTTCTCATTGCTTCCACACAGTCAGGAAAAATGAATTCCAAGGCTTTTTTTTATCATGAGATAAATTAATTTGTGATGCATACAAATAATTTAGTGCTTTGAATGGTTTTCTAAATTGTGAAGTGAATATGTGAGCAATAGTCATGCTGCCGTGGCAGCTCTAAGGTGCCTTGATTTCAGCCTGCACCTCTCGCAGACAGATGTGGAGGTGAGTAGGTGCACTCCTCACCGGGGGCGGGGGCGGCAGAGGTAACGGGAGGATACCAACTCAAACGATATAGCACCAAACTTGCAATTCTTCTGTAGTTTAACATCCTTAGACTGTGAGCCTGTGAATCCTGGTCTTTAAATAAATTTCTAGCTGCTATATATTACTCTGCTGTACCATCTGTTCAGACTTGATGCGTTTTTTTCATTATGACACAAACCTTAATAATGACCTCCTGCTCCCAGCTCTCTTGCTGTCTATCACCGAGCCTTTTCAAAAGGCATCACTGCCGTCACCACTGCGTGACGGGCAAACCACGGCAGGGACCGGAGATGTTCCACATGCTTTTCACTTGTGTAAGGTCACGCAGCCAACAACTTCCAGAGTGCAAAAAGACTTTTCCAAGAGAGCAGTTTGACATTCATTTCAGATGACTTCAGTAATTCGCAGCAGTTCTTCTCTCCCCCTCCTCCCCAACCCCTTAAAATCACTAACTACTAAACAAAAAGCAAGTGAAAAAAAGCAACTGACTTTTTTTTTTTTTTTTTCCCCCCGGGTTGGACAGTGTGTCAATTCACTTGCAATATTTTATTTTAACATCCCTTGATTAAACAGGAGGATTTAAGTCCTAATTCTGTTAAAATAAAGAGGAGTTTCCTTAAGGCCTGAATGTCTGCTAGCTGTCTACCACATTTGAAGGTACTTATGGTTTTTACAAATTTTCTATTGATAGAGGTAGCTTGACTGTAACTACTAGGTCTTCACTAGAGGATGACCTGGTACAGTTTCCTCTTGAAAGTGGATAAGCAGAAAATTAATTCATTTGGGAGTGAAATGATATTTAACTGTAAACTAATACCTTCTACATGTAGGATGTTGTATCATATGGAGTATTTACTTTTTGAGGAAAATGAATGGGGAATATCTGAATATTGGTTTAGCACTGGAAGAAAATATTTTATTATAGTAGTTCTGCTAATTCCTGTTAATAGTGAATTGAAGCAAACAGAAACTAATTTTTTTTTTCCAAGTCTAAGTTTAACATAGTTTATTGCATCAATGGATATGAACAAGACAAAAGAACAAAAATAAACTCAAGCAGAAAAGAAACTGGAGTTTCAAAGTAAGCTGGAGAATGTTACCCATGACAGAACTGGGCATCAAAGTCCACATCCAACTTGAACATCTGTTTCCCTTTTTAGTTATGTACTTTGGAGGAAAGGCTGTGCAAATGCCCAGCTACTCACACACTGCTCAGTGGTCTGACGGCCCAAATCAGAACTCTTCCACATAGAAGATTTTTCCAGACCAACCCATTCTGGTTGCCATCGCTATCTCTTCTTCACAAGTCATTGCCCCCTCGCTTCTCCTCTTCTGCCTGCTCTGTTCTCCTCTTCCTAGCAAAAACCTCCATTGCCTCCACCCTCAGGCCCTAAGGGCAGTATGGCCGTGAAGGTCCTCGGCTTCCAGTTTCTCCTGACACCTTTCTACTGGGCAGTTAACGCTTCGTCATAACAGCAGCTTTTGTGGTGTGCCCACACATTGGCCCAACAAAATATAGGCTGAATGTAAAGTCACATTAAATCACAGTGTTGACTGTATGCAGTCTTTAAAGTGGAATTTTACAGGCATGGGGGAAAAGGAGGTCACCAGCTATTTGCCGTGCTGGGGAGTACAAACAGAACTTTCTGTAGTTCTTTCTATAGGACTGTTGGGTCCAGTTTGCCATACAAAGCATGGGATTGTGGTTAAATGATGAAGCTGCATAATCTCTATTTCCTCTAGCTTTCTGTTGGTTTAAGCAGTTCATGAATCTGTTCACCTCTGGACTTTGGAATGGAGTGAGATACAAAATGCAAACTTCCCCAAATACTGCTGTAAAAATCCCTTCTTTCGCCCCCAGTGTGACTTCTCCAGTCAATTCCTCCTGTTGCTTCTCTCCTCACCCTTGTTTTAGCGTAGTGTGGCCTCTGCCCCATCTGTATTTGCCCTACTTTCTGCCTTTCTCTTTGCATAAGCATTTCATGATAACAATCCCTTTAAAGATCCTTTTTTTTTTCCTCTCTTATCATCCTTCTTTCCAGCTATATGGTCCTGCCTTCGTGAAAAACAACCAAAACCCACTACTTTTTTTAAATCTAAATTGCCACATAGTAAATTATTCTCATACAGAATTTCCTGCCTATGATGCTGTTTATAGAAAAGTGTGTTCAAGTGTGAGTGTGAGCTACCTGTATTTTAAATGAAAATATGGCAATGTGAACAAAATGATGTAGTGTTATATTGAAACTCTGGTGAAGAGCCCTGGTTTAATCTCTCTTGTGCTTGCAAAATTTGTTAGTTACTGGCATAGCTTATTCCAGCACTGCTTCATATGCACACTCGTCCAAATAAAATTAGATCTTGTAGTGACATTGTAGTTTTGCCAAAATAACAGCAGGAGCATTTGCCAGCTATAGCAATCGGAAATTACATCGTGTTAGGCCTGTGATTGTCAGTTCAGGAAAAAATAGTAATATAGACTGGCTCTAAAGACTAGCTTTTTTTTTTTTAGTCAAATGATAAATGATCAATAGCCAATCAAGTAGCCCAATATATTAATTTTCTTGGCCATGGAAAAAATAAAACATTCCAGCAAACTTGACTGCCCTGGTTTGACGTAAAACAGAACAGAACTGAATTCTTCTTGGTAATTTTACTTTTCAGTTAATTCTCTTCTAACTAACTGCACACTCTGAAATTAACAGCATATTTTTCAGAGAGTGTCTGCTTACGGCAGATAAGGTCTGATGTTTATAACATCAGTACCCGTCCATGACATGATCGTCATCCTGGGAGCTCGATACAGATTGTATATATTTCATTATTATTATCTTTTCTTTTTATTATTTTGTATATATATGTCATTAAAGTAGTTTAGTTTCTTTCCAACTCATCAGTCTCTATCTCATTTTCTCTCCTCTCCCTTGAAAGGAGATGCTCTCCCTTCTTTGAGAGGGAGAGGGGTTAAAGAGAGCATCTGTCATTCATTTTAGTGGCCAGCCTAGCTCAAACCATGACATTGGCCATTTTTCACTGTTAGTTTAAAACTATACCCCACACAGCTGTGCAGAGTGCGAGGTAGTAAATCATGATATGACATTGCAGGTACCTAGTCATATGTTGGTCTCAGAACAAAGCAATTCTGTGTTTTACAGAATCATTCCAAACCTACCTACTGCACATCAGATTATACCAGGATAGATGCTTTTCTTTTGGAAGGCAGGGTGCCCATCCTGCAGTGGTGCAGGAACGCCCTCCACGCTGTTAGGGCCCGTGTCAGCAGATAGGAAAACATCAGAGTATCAAGAGGGGGAAAGGAGTTCCCACATGGGTAGCAATTGCTATAAATACCTCTTTATTTGAAAATAAGTACTGGTTTTAGTGGCTTCGTTTCTTACCCTGGAAAATGTGTCTGCCATTTGATTATCTCTCAGAGCTGTCTGACAGCCTGGGGAGGCACAGCTTTGTAAGTCAACAGGTGAAGAAGTTAATGAAGAGTAACGGGATCAAATTGTAGTTCTGCTTCTGGTGTATTTAGTTTTGGAAAATCATTTTACCCGATCGAAAATCATTTTACCTGATCAAAAATCCTGACTAATGATCTTCAAGGTTGTAACAGGCCAGACAAGGTTGAACTGAAACATTTTTAAATATCCCAAGAAGTCCATTGATTTTGCTTTCTGTTTATAGCGTGAGTGAAATCTGGAGTTTCAACATTGCAGGCATTTCTAGCATTATGACCAAACCTAGAGGGAAAAATAAGATTTCAGTTATCTGCAGAAGAGGAGCTTGTAGAGTTGAGATAATTTTACTTAACATTAACTGAAATTTTTGATGTTTAAAAAATGTGAATATTTCCTTTTAGTCTGTTGGACCAGTATAGTTCAGGATTAAATTGTGCTTCTCCATCGTAGTGCATTACTGTGTGCAAGCTGCGATGAGGGAAATTTGATGCCCACTCTATTTGATCTATTTAATGGAAATGCCTCAAAATGACTTCTTTCATAGATAGAATTTCACTGCGGGAATTGGTTAAAAGTAATTTTTAGCCATCTTTAGAGGGCTAAATCATCTTTTGCAGATGATTTATAAGTCTGTGATCTTTAGAAAAGAAAGAACGTGACTGCTTACTATGTAGTTTTTTCTTATACACTTTATGCGATTTTTAAAATGACTGCTGCATTAGAGGACTGATTTTAGTTTCATATAACATCTTTTATAGTCTAAGTACCCTGAAGTATATTACAATGTGATAGGTAAGCAAATAGCTCTTTTAGGAAGTAAATACCACTGGTTTTATGTGCTTAGCAGACAAGAGAACTGGAAAACCAATGGAAAAGAATGGCTGAAAGTGACAGTATTTTCTCATTTGGCCGTAGGGAACTGTGTTAGATTTTTGGTAGAATGCAGAGGACTTTCCATACTGTGTAAATAAATTTGTATTCTGACAGTCATAGTAAAAGAAGCTTGGAAATTCTGTTAGTATCTTTATGCCTAATCTGTTAGCATATACATTTTGGACAAGTTCATTTTCCAGACATAAGCAAAGCCAGACATGCAATGCTGCAGGTTTATGACCTCGACATAAATGATATACTACACAGTAAATACTTTAGAATGAATTAAAATAATGCATCCTGAGGCAATAATATGAAAAACATGAGTATATATTTTTCAAGTTTAATGTAGGGACAACTGGGTGAAGTATGCTATTAATGCAGGTGGCTATTCTGTATGGCTAAATAATTCCTTTATGTTTTAAAATGTAGACACTATAGGCATCTGTGCAAGAAGCACAGAGGCAGCTAAGTGCTACTGAAGCTATAATTACATGGCCAATTTAATTTAGAGTAAGTTTGAGTTGCTGCCAAAAGAGTAGGTCCCTTTCTTCCAACCTCCCAATGCCTCTGATCGCCCTGCCACTTGTCTCTGCCCTCACACTGGCAAAAGGGTTCCCATGACCATGTGATGAAGCTGAATCTGATCCTGCTGATATCTAAATTGGCATAAGAAAAAAGACATTAGTTTCGCAGCTGGAAGTTCCATGAGTCATCATAGTTGGGTAAGCACTGAGGGCGGAGAAGAGCAGAATTTCCACTTTCAATGGCAGTCTATGTGGGCTCCATTAAAGGGGCCATATAACCCTAGGGACCAAAATATTTCTCCAAATACTCCAAATGGGAGTGTTTAAGGTTTAATGTGGTATCTAGAAGCTCTGCTCTGTTTTATTTGGCTGTTAGAGCACTATTTAGTAGAGCAAATGCAGACCATTATGCATATAAATGCACTTTTGGTTTAAGGAGAAGAATTAAGAGCGTCTTTAGAAAAGCCTCCCTTTTCTCTAGTGCAAACAGTACCTTGCCTTCAAACTATTGAGCCCACAAAGTTTTCCAGCCCATGGAAAAATCACACCTTTTTTTATCCTTATCACAGTCTGTGAACTTACTGGATAAAAATCTCTACATTAGAAATGTATTTTAGTAGGAATCTTAAATGACAGAAAGACACTGATGAAGACTGCACTCAGTTCATGAAGTAAATTTATTCATCTTGTGCCAGTGCTTATGTGCCCACATTAGCAAGACCTTAAGACAAAATTTAAGTAGTTACGTAACTTTAAGGTACTTGAAGTTAGATGTGTGCTTAAATATCTAGATAAATCTTGGTCAAGCCCATTACGTAGTTGGACATAGACTTTTTCTATGTCCTTCAAAAAGTCACCAGACCTAAAATGGCAGAATTGAAATTCATGGAAAAGGTAAAAGAGGAGGAAAACAGAACTTCTTGCTCTCTTGGAACACCAAATCAAAATTAAGCCTTCAGCTTTCTGTGTTCAATTCACTCTGTTTTCTTACTTTTTCATTTACTTTCATGTTCTTCATGTGACTGTAACACACTTTCAATCTACATGCTGGCAGGAATGACAGAAATTTTATCTCGCCTTTCAAAAATGCTTGTAGAATTGTGACTAAAAGTAACGTTACCACTGACAGGTCATAATTTTCTGGGTCTATACCAAGTCCTGTCTTTATTCACTTCCCTGCAATGGCTTTGTGCTTCCTCTTTTTGGTGAAATATAAAAACCACTTTTTAAAATTTCTCTCCTTGCTCTGCTTCGCCTGCCAGGCTGTAGAGTACTAGCCCTTTCGGGAGGTACACCGCTCAGTTAGTTTAACTGGAACAGTATTTTAGAGTAACCTAATGCATTTAGTGTCCTGCTGCTGCTTGCAAACCTTTCAGAAAAACGGAGTAAGCCTTCTGAATGTAGCTTCTGTGTGGGTTTTTTGTTTTTAATGCATCAGCTAACATCCAGACAACCGGTGCATAAAAGGGATCAGTGACCAAAAAGACTCAGGACAGAAAATATCTTTTAACTTTCTGTGTCAAAAGCTGATGTGCAATACTCACTTAGCCTATCATAATAGCTAATTATTCTCTATACTACTTACAGTATCACAATTATCCAGTTGGTAGAAAGAGGAGAGCAGGCTGATAAGAGGGAAAAGGTGTCCAGACCTGAAATGCCTTCAGCTTTTATTAAGTATCCATATTTAAAAGTTATACAAAAAACTGCCTGGCCATCACTTTCTGATATTCAAAAAGAGCTGTGAAGCCCCCATAGGCTGTAAAGAAAGATAACAGGAACCAGGTCTACTGTTCTCTGCCAAATAAAAAAGTAATTGCAAAAAATACTGTACAATGTAAACACATGAAATCTTTTTTATTACTAAAAAGTCCATGCATACTGAGAACAAGCCTCAGCCTTGATCTAAAATGAGGAAGCAGTTGCACCAAGTAGCTGATGTCATTGATAGGGCTTTGATTGTCTCAGTTCCCCCAGTAAACGTGCATGGGTTCTTTCAATGCACAGAATTCCCCGTCACCTCAAAGTAATTATACTACTTAATTTCACGTTAGGACAGATTTGTGTCAAAGATGTATGATGGCTTTACATGCTACCTATTTTCATTTACTCAGTCTATGTTAGTACTCACTAGTACAAGAGAGAGTGACAGCTTCTTTGTGACGATTATCTAGAGGGCATATGAAGATTAAAAGTATAATCAATATTTAGCCTTTGTGCTTCTGTGTGTACCATACAAACACACCTGCTCTACTTACTGGGTTTGCCTTTAAAAAACATAGTGGATGATTTAAAAGCAGAATAGGATGTTGTTCAGACTTAAAAATAATAATAAATCAACACTCTTAAGGAAACTGTTTATAGTCCTTTCCTCTTGTGCATGTCTTGAACACAGCAGAAGACAATTCGTTGTTCCTGCTTTCCCCCACAGAGGTGTCTCTAATTGACTTCTGCCCACAAGCAAGCCTCTTTCAACTTTTTTTCACAGCTTTGAGGTACCAAGCCTTTGATCTTTATCTGTTAAGCTGCCTTGAACTGATGGTTTGGTGTCACAGGTTACCACCTCCAGCTCCAAATTTCTTCCTCTCCCATCAGGAAAGGCATTGCAGGGGGTGGGCTGCTGTAAGCCCCCAGAGTGGATGAAGGCCAGTGACCCCCAATGTTAGACCAGTGGCAACTGAAGCAGTTTGTCTGATTGCACCTCAGGAATTCAGCGATGTCTTTATGCTTTGTATAAACATAACAGCCATAGCAAACCCCAGCTCCAGCACAGCCAGCTGATGCCAGCTTGTGTTTCCTTGCAAGGGAATTCTGCTCTTGTTGTTCCAGGTAGCATATCCTTTAGGGGGGTGTGCGTGTGGAGGTCTGAAGCACCTGAAGGAGGCCTACCTAATGAGAGGAATTAAGTGCTTTCTGTATTTGGGGATTTCCCTTTGCTTTCTATTAAGCAATTAGAAGGGCGGTGGAAGGTGGGGAGAGTTGTTGTATATAATTAATTGGGTTGTTTTAGATGCACCAAACTGGCAACTAATAGGAAATTACATCTTATGAGGACACTCATCCAGTTCAGAGACCCATATTCTTCCGTATGTGGAAAGACACCACATATTCCATGTGTTGGAAGCGCTGTGTTAATGGAAGCCTGTGTAAGAGAGGCGGTTCTTGTTTAGTTTGAGAAGATTGTCCAAAATAAGAGCTTCAGGCTTTGCAAAATCCGAAGCAGTACTTTTACAAATCCCCTTCTAGGTGAGCAGGTTTCTCTTCCACCCCGAGCAAGCAGGACTCTTCCCCTTTGTCCAGAAACAATAACTTTCTTTCTTAATTTGGTCACCTGCACACCTGTTTATAAAACTAAAAGCTAATAGAAACACAAAATAAAGGCCAGCTGGGGTGAAGGTGGAATAATTGTGCTGTGAGAAGCAGGAAAGGAGGGGGCTGGGCAAGCTGTTCCTTCTTTAATTTAATGTTTCAATGTGTTGTTTTTTTTTAAATAACAGAGGTACTGTAGTAATTTTTAGTTTTCTGCTCTTTAGTTTTTGTTTTTCATCTTATAATAACTTACCTCTTTTTCTCCAAATTCCATTAAACTTTTCTTCACTTTATTTTTTTTTTTTTTGGTTCTTTTCCATAAAACTTTATAGCTGAAGCAGGTGGATTTTTTGGGGGGTGTTTTTCTCTTAAGTCTAAATTTGTGCTTACTAAATCCCATTCTAGGTTTCCAATGCTAAGTATTTGAATTTGCCTGAAAAACAAGAAGTAACTGCTTTTTTTTTTTTTTTTTTGTCCCCCACATGATCTGTCATGCTGCCTTTCTCAAGACAAAAGTGGGGGCTACTCCTACCTAGTCTTACTTTGAGTGGAGGCACTAATGATCTTCACAAAATGGGACCCTCTAGACACAGAAGTACAGGGTGCCCTGTAAGTGAGAAACAGAGGTACACAAGAACTGAAACCAGAGTTCAAACAGACTGTGTGGTGATTTTTTTTTTTTTTTAAATTATTATCTTTTTGGAACCAGTCCAGCTTATCAGTTAAAGATCTAACTGATGTTAGGAGGAGAAGGAATATACAGGTCACTTAATATTGAACGTGTCAATATTGCTTACAAAGCTTCCCTTGCAGACCTTCTGTCTGAATATATCCTGTTCAAAATTCTGCCCTGTTCTAACTAAAGAAATTGGTCCCAGAGCAGAGATCAGAATTTTTCAAGAGGCACAACAGATAATTCAGGCAGGCTTGTAAGCAGCAGAAGCTTAAGAGGTATAATTCTAGTTCTCCAGATAAACAGAAGTAAGTATGCTTGTAATGCAGAAAGCTTCCTGTGATTCATTTAAAACTGGTTTTTGTTTTGCCACCACTCCCTACTGATGCTGCAGCCAGCCCTGTTTCCAAAAGCATTATCAGCACCACTCCCAACAGCAAGTGCTCTCCGTGCTGGCGGCCAGAGGCGCGGAAGGGACCAGGCTGTACTCCTGCAGCAGAGGGGTCACCCGCTGCAGGCTGGCCCTCGCCACCTGCCATAGGCAGCTGTACAGCTACAGAACTTCGAGCAGCGTGTGTGCTGAAGGTCCAAAGCACTGGATTTGCTCTGCACAAGTTGGTGGACTGTGCTGTTGGTGCACACAGGAGATCCCTCTCCATTCCAGAAGCAGGGGGATGCCACGGCCACTGCAGAGCCATTCGTGCCAACTGCTCTGAGCCATAATATATGTATTTATATAATATATTTCTGCAATTTTTTTCATAGATTAACAATACTGATAAATACAATTTCTCAAAAATTAGTCTAAATGATAAGAGAGTTCCTTATTACACAGCTCTGTCTGAAATTAAGACAGACTCCTCTTTCTCAACTCACATCTGAGTTGAAAGCTTGTCACACACTTCATGTTATCATGTTATTTATATTTTTCTTTTTTTTTTTAATTATTTTAACTTTGGAAAGCTTTTGTGAGAGAGCTCATGTGTGAAAGAGCCAAAGGCTTCCAGCTAATGTTTGGGCGCGGGGATGTGTCTCACGAGGCAGGGCCACCCATCGCCCTTCACTTGACATACATTGCCCATGGGCTGAGCTGTGACCACATCAAAGAGAGTGGCTTTGTTTCATTTTATCTCAAGGCAGCTCTGCCAGTCCTTGAGCACAGCTAGGTATTTGTGACACAGCAAATCCTTCTTTCAGGGCATGTTGTATTTGCAATGGTAAACCTTTCTGCCTGCCTTTACGCGTGTATCACAGCTACTGATCCACTGGTCAACACTTGTGATAATTCTGAATTGCTGGAGGTCAAAATTGGTAAGATATGAAAAATAGCAACACAGGGATTAAAAGTGTTTCTTTTTAGGATTTATTGAACAGTCCTTTTTGTTATTCTCTCCAACATGTAGATTTCTACTGTATTTGTTAGAAACCTAGAACTTTTTAGAAGCACCCACAGCCCAGGCTTCCAAACTTCTCACCCGCGTGTTTGAAAGTCTGTTCTGTGTGCAGTGAGTTCCTGATTAAAAGGTCCTGTCCAGTCTATACCTGTCACAATTAAACTTCATCTCAAGATAGCTATCTCTTGCTGAAAAGTGTTTTCAGAGATTAACAGTGACAGAGGCTGCACCTTTATCTGCAAGCCTGATTTTACATGAAAAGCTCTTAATCAGGTTGAATGAAGAGTTGGTGCTTGTAGTTAGGAAACAACTCTTAAGTTTGACCTCTCAATTATCTCTAATTAATTGCAATGTAAGGTAAAACTAGCATTGCTTATTTTTTTCGTTTACAGTATTAGCTGATTGAGGTACTTGAATGTTTCTAGTATCTGTTTGTCCCAAGAGAACAAGAGAATAAACATTAGTTGGTAAGAAGGTCCTGACTCAGCCATGTTGTGCAGAAGGGAGGTTGTCGCTATGTCCCTGCAGCAAGGGCTGTCTGCATGGGGGCATTAAGCCTCCGTTCCTGGATACTCACAGGGCTGCTGCTCTGATAATTTCCTCCCACAATGAACCTCTTTGCTTGGAGTATTGTCTGAAGTAAAGTATTTGAGAGTCAGACAAAAAGAATTTGAGAACTAGTCAGATATGCAGATCCAGGCAAAACATCAAATGTATAAATGTCCTCCTGTGCTTTGCTTTCCTCATCGCCCTGGAATGGCCTTCAGGCTTGGGTTTGAGACTCTTAAGATTGGGAGAATCCTCGTGCTGTAGGCTTTTCTATCTGCCTCTCATCTTTTCTACTGTCTCTCTAAAATCACAAGTCAGACAGCTCTTTGTAAAATTTGTCAGTTGTAGCCTATTATATCGGCTGGCATCTCAAGAAATCTCAGCCTCTAGTTAACTGGACCGACTGGTTTTTGCAGCTTGTTCAACTTCATGAGTCAACTTCAAGGGGGTTCCACTTGAACTGGAGATCATCCATGCCTGATGACTTCCTACAGTCACCACTATACAGGGTGCTGGTTATTTGCTTACTCTCACAGGCTTGATACATGTTAAGTTGTCTGCAGGTAACAAACTAAATACTCTAGCAACTCCTACAACAGCTACGTAACTTAAAAATCTGAAAAAAAAAATCACACAAAACATATTAGACACTCCCCAATTTATCACAATTTGTAATTAGAAAATGAAATGGCTTCAGAAAAAGAATAAGAAGCAGAGATTTTTAAGAATCTTGATTATGCAGGAATGGGAATGTTTTGATTTCGCTCCATCTGTATGGGAAAAATTAACTGATCGCACCAGTAGAGGCACATATGATTATCTCCAATTTAAATGCATCTTTTTCTTTTAAGTGGAAATATGCATGAAAATGCTCTTTTAAACTATAGCCTTATTCGGCACACATGGAACACCCACGATAGTCTAATTAATTCACCTAAATATGATCAAATGAAAAGCAAACTGTCCTGGATACTTGTAGTTATAATTTTGGGGTGCGTTTTATTTGCAGGGGTTGGGTGGTTTCTATATAAAATAACAATGACATATATAAAATAACAGTGACAATATAAAATAAAATCAGTCATGAAAAATTAAACACTTCTTTTTCAAAATAAAGCCATTATTTTACCATTGAAAAGATATATGAATGTCAGAGATAAGCAATATTAAGATCTAAATCTACATTAGATTACTTCTTGTTTGTTTGTTTGGGTCCTGTCTCTAACAAACAATAAATATTGGAAGAAAAATCACTGATGCTTACATGCATTTCTAATTAAAGGCTGACAACCCTTTTTGAAAAGGGTAAAAATACAAGCATTCTCCCCAAACTTGAACTAAACCATTTAAATCTTCTCTCGTTCTTTCAATTCCTCATTACTTTTCATTTATAGACACTGCCAGGTGCCAGCTGGGGCACAAGACAGAAACAGTAAAATGCAGCAGATGGCTATTTGTGATGTTTCAAGCATAACCAGAAGCTGAATCTACTAGGAAAAAAAAAAAAACAAAACACAGAAAAGCAGAAGTTCTTCTGAGATCTTCATCCTAGATTTGCAGATTTAATGTATCTGGTTAGTTTAGATAATAATCCAAGCTATTCTCATAGATGCAGTGCATCATTGCAGGAAATCTCAAACCCTTTGGCTGTGCGCCTGTTTCTCACATCTATAAGCAATATTATTTTTTTATATATATCAGCAGGTAACATTATATCCTTCTGCTGTAAATTAATTGTATGAGTTTTGATCAAGAGTCAATGATGTATGATTCTATGTGCTTGTGAATTATTTCTCAGTTATTCTCATTATTCTGTTTTTGCTGAGTTGAGAACCTAAAATGGTTGAATTGTTGAATTGTTTTTTAAGGTTGAACTGTTTTTTTAAGGAAAATTGGGCAAAGACTTGGGCAAAGATATTTTAGAATATCAGACCCATGACCTAGCCTGGCAGAGCAGGATACTCCATGTTGTTGCATTACAGGGCTGCTGAAAATGTGGAATACCCTTCAATTCCAGACGATACAATGAAAAAGATCAGATTTTTCTATTATGTTAATAAACATAATCTAAATTAAGATTTGTTAATTATTTCAGGATTCCAAAAACTTAAAAGTAGTCAGTTATTTAACTTTCTTTTTCAAGGCAAGTTGCATAAGTGGGATTCATTGTCACCAACTACCACAACTGCTTTAAAGTTGTTAGCAGAGGTGGGAAGGTCTATCTCAGTATAAGCCTCATACTCTGCTGCTACCCGATGCCTTGAGTGGCTACGTGTCTGCTTAGCCTGAGCCATGGGCTGCAGACAAATAATCACATAAGGATAGTGCAATTATTTCATTATTTTGTTTAGCTATTCCTCATCTAATTCCAATTTCCTTTAAAAAAGCTATTCTAATTTTTAAGAGGCAGTTGTAATTACTAATGGTGAAGCTGGAAGATAGTTTCTTTCTAGCAAAGCTCTGTATATTACTCAACCTTCTGTGTAATAGGGTTTAAAGTTTAAAGAAAGCTTTAAAGAAAGGAAAAAATACTTTATTTGTACTTGTCTTTGTAAGCAAAGTTTCCAAGAGTCTTTTGGTAGCCTGATTGTGCATCAGAGTGAGGTAGGCAAGACTATAACATGAAATGACATAGACAACTTAAAATGAAGAATGTAAGGCAAATTTTTTTAAGCCCTTTTTGAAAAATATCATTTGTTTCCTTTATTGGTTGTGATAAAATCTTCAGCTCAGGTCTGATAAAAGATACTTAATTTAATGAAGAGAAAGAACATACATTGTGTGAAGAAATTAAAAATATATGCATTCTGTATAAGTTTTTAGTATGACCAGACTTCCAAGAGGTTTCACTAGAAAATCAGTCTTTTGCAGAAAGTTACATCTCTGTTCCTGACGGCGACTTGATTTTAGTGGTGTATTTTTTTAAATGGGGAGGGGGGTGGGATCCTAAATGATACTTGCTGAGTGAAAAATGAGATATTTAACTTAAATTTCCTTGATTACAAGTAAAATTTAAATGAGGTCAGTGCAGCTGATGAATGAAAACAATCTTTGGTTCCAGATATCAGTCCGTGTAACTGGAGTCCTGAGGTGATGTGTTTTTACAGCTCAGTCATGGATACTCTAATTGTTTCTCAGATAGCCTGGGCCATCCTAGTACAACTGCCAGCTCTGTGGGAATGGGGCAGACTGTCCGCTGATAAAATGACCTGTGTAAGGTCAGAAATCAGAGGGCATTCCCACTGTAGCTGTAGAGTGTTGTAAAGTCAGTTCTGAACAAAATGCTAACATTTAAATATTCTAAACTATTAATTTAGCCAATGATGTTCTTTCCTGATGCACTTACTCTTAAATTGATTGTTTAAACTGCACTTAATTGTATTAAGGAGAAGGATAACAGAAATCATGCCAAGGAGCTCTGTTAAAAAGGGAAGGAAGCTTCATACACAAATGATTGAGCAACTAAACTACTTACTGAACATACATTAAGCATTTTTATTGTGTGAAATATTACTGGAAGTGCATTTCCTGTATTTTTCTTAATTTATATAAATGTGCGTTCAACCACATGGTAATTTTAATGCTGGCTTTGTTTAATATCTTACAGGAAGCTTCAAAAGATGGTGCATGACATGAAGAAAAATGAAAGTGGGATAATTAACAAATTCAAAAAGTAAGTTTGAAATGCCAATCTTCTTTTTATCAATTGGGGGAAGTTCAGATTGCTAGCACATGTATAGTACTTTAGTGATGGGACCGTGTTATTCTAGAGGTACGTACTTCGGCTTCAGTCCGGACTGAAACATGCAAAATTGTTAGCAGTATTAAGAGTGTCATAAAGTAGTTGCGGAACTGGCCTCCAATGGGAGGTTGTGTTTATAGTCCTGAAAAACAGCATTTGTTTAAAGTGCATTTTTCTTACATGTTTGGGAATGATCATGGCTTGTTGTTTAGGTGTGTGCCTTTTTTCCTCAGTCCACTGTTTAGGCTACCAGCTGGCATTAAGTTTTAATTTGAGCTCCACCTTGAACCAACTGGTCAGACATCACAGAATTCCCATAAAAACGATAAGTCCTCCTGTGTCTTAGTCCCATAAAGTAAAATCCAGCATTACCTAACAGTAATTACTGCCTTATTTCAGTAAGAAGCACTAAACAGCATGCATATTGATGTCACATGCATATGAGTATCAGAAAATATTCATGTGTATTTATACATAGAAAGAAATTTCAGTAATTCTGCATCTTTGTCGAACACACAATTCACTGTTTCTAGCCAAACATCTATTTAAACCAATTAGCTATTTAACACATTTTCTTAATGCAATAGCTCATTTGCATTGAGCTTCCATTTGGATGTGATTTTCTCATTCAGATGTCTTTCTTTACATGGGTCATTGATGACAAAAGTACTAAGTACTTTAAAAAGTTAATTAGTACACAGTGTCTGCAGTGTTTCCAGGACAACCATATTAGATTCTAGAAATTCAGCTCTCATACATAAAAGGCACATATAAACATTATTTAGAATTGTTCTTAAAAGAGTGACCATCATGGCTCAGATCAAGGAAAAGAAGTAGCATGGTTTTAAAGAGCTATATAGGAAGTGGTCAGTAGGCTGGTGGGAGGGTGGGTAGGGCTCTGTTCCACAGCTGTGTTTTCCTGTCCACAAATCTTGAGCAGGCTCTGATGGTAACACCTGATATGTCAGATTCTTGAGATCACTTTTTTCCTTTACTTGCCCACTTTCACTCTACACTGCTGCAATTTGCAGTAAGTCATAATCACATGGTATATGTGCTTGTTTTTTCTACAAAAGCAAATTTTCCCTTAAAATGGCCCTCTTTCAACTAGTTGGATCTTTAATCTAAGTGTGCTTTTGTTTTTAACACAGCATGTATGTAAATAGACTGCTGTGTTCACAAGTCCATCTGCAAAAGACACATAGTTTCACCTGGGACCTGCTCACAGGGAAGAGCTTTCAGTTTGTCAAGGCTTTTGGTGGGTTTTTGGAGGGGAAGAAGGATGAGGGGGATTGGGTGGGTTTTATTGTTGCTTTTTTGTAAAGGGTGCCTTCCTACTTCACAGTGGTAGTTTAAGTGTAATTAATGTTAATAATTTTGCAATGAGTCTGGTTCAAATGCCTCAGAGAGGAAAGCAGGTGGCAGAGACAATAGAAGCATCTCAAATTTATAATTTGAGGCAAAACATTGTTTCCCATAGTTGCCTGCATGTGAATTCTGCTGTTAATCAGTTAGGCTCTGACTGTGTGTCCTTCTCTGAGAGTAAGAGGGGAAGGACAAACAAGGGAAAAATAACAAGAACTAAATGTTGCTGAAGCTTGGAAGGTCAGAGGTGCCATCATTAAATGTCAGATACAAAACTGCTGTGATAATGCTGCAATTCTTAGATTCTCTCAAGATTAAGAAAAAAAATCCACAAAAAAGAGCAGGTTCGTAAAAACTCTTAATGTATGACCGCAGCACAAAGCTCATATTTCACCTCCCCCAGCTATAAGAATACAAATTGAGATGTAAAAAAAAAACTAAATCTTTTTTATACTTCTGTGATCCATCTGAGTTCTGTTAATCTCTTCTGCAGATATGGAGATCAGAAATTTATTTTTTTAAAAGTTGAAGAAAAAATTCTCACATTTGCATGACTTCAGAACTCAAATCTTGAACCTAGTACATAATGAGACTTGCAATAAAAGCCTGCATTAACAACACTGATAAGGGCACGTACAAGAGATGCCAAGCTTTGCAGAATTAGAACTGGCTGTATTGCTCTGAATGTGCCCGGGGGGGGCTTTTTGTTTGATTTTAGTAAATGCTTTTTCTAAAAAGTGCAGTTATCCAGTTGATCACTTCCTCCATTTCAGTTACACAATTATTTTATTTAAGTGTTAAGGATCTAAACATGCAGTAAAATTGTATTAAAAATTTGATTTATGTAGTACGGATTTGGAATTTGTCTGTATGCTGGAAAAAACATTGTTCTGTCTCAAATTCAAACCTATTATAAGTAGAAATAATCTTAGAGAAGTCAAATAGTGCACTTGCTTATTGCAAGCCTAAAGTTGTCACATGTATACTCTAGGCCTCTGCTACTGCAATTGGAAGAATCATCCAATACCCATTAAATACATTTGACTTATTACTTGTATTTGTTAAGACACTTCTAAAATCCGGATTGCCTCTTGATTATGCAGAAAAGTAGAGAAGTTCTTGCATCAAGTGTTGTGCTCTCTAATCTAGTTCATCTCCGGGGTGCAGGTGGGGAAGGGTACATCTACCCTCCATGTGTGTCTTAAAGGTCTGCAGAAAGCAGTCTGAGCAGTGATGGTAGCAGGAAACTACAGATTGTTTCTTCATTGCTTACAAGTTCCCTATCCTGACTCAAAATTTTCTGATAGTAAAAAATATTGCCTGCTGCAGGCTACCATTCACCTGCTTGCCCTTCGTCACAAGCAAAACTGTTCACAATGTGGGAGTCCCAGCTGCTGTGCAGATCATGATGTCAAAGAGGATTATGTACCCAGGTGTAGGAAGCAATAATTATAGCCAAAGTTATATAAACAATGAGAGCTGGGGGCATTTTTTTTTATATTCACATCCTTGGTAATACAGAACAGGGAAGTAAGAGATTGCAGGATGGTTGCCAGGCCAGGATGCTGTTGGCCTTCTTGGCCACCTGGGCACCCTGCTGGCTCCTGTTCAGCC
>KZ506176.1:127413-208505 GCA_002844005.1 Limosa lapponica baueri
GCTGGGACCTCCCCAGTTTGCCAGGACTGCTGGTAAATGATGGAAAGTGGCTTGGTGAGGACTTCCACCAGCCCCCTCAATACCCTCGGGTGGATCCCATCTGGCCCCATAGACTTGTTTATATCCAGGTGTTGGAGCAGGTCCCTCCCCACCTCCCTTTGGATTATGGGGGCTTCATTCTGCTCGTCAGCCCTATCTGCTAGCTCGGGTGCTGCACACGCGGGGAACAATCAACTCTACTACTAAAGACTGAGGCAAAGAAGGCCCTCAGCCCTCTCCTCATCCTTTGTCACTATGTTACCACCTTCATCTGATAAAGGATGGAGATTCTCCTTAGCCCTCCTTTTTGTTACTAATATATTTATAGAAACGCTTTTTATTTTTCTTAACATCCAAAGCCAGGTTAAGTTCTAGTTGGGCTTTGGCCCTTCTAATTTTCTCCCTACACAGCCTCACAATATCTCTGTATCCTTCCTGAGTGGCCTGCCCCTTTTTCCAAAGGCCATAAACTCCTTTTTTCCCCGAGTTGTGACCATGTCTCTCTGTTCAGCCGAGCTGCTCTTTTTCCCCGATTTTTTTGGCACATGCGGACAGCCTGCACCTGTGCCCTTAAAACTTCCTTCTTGAAAAACATCCAGCCTTCCTGGACTCCTTTGCCCTTCAGGGCTGCCTCCCAAGGGACTCCGTCAAGAAGGCTCCTGAAAGGACCGAAGTCTGCCCTCTGGCAGTCCATGATGACAGTCCTGCTGGCTTCCCTCCTTGCTTCTCTGAGAATAGAAAACTCTGTCATTTCATGGTCACTGTGCCCAAGACGGCCTCCAACCGTCACATCCCCCACAAGTCCTTCTCTATTCACAAACCGCAGATCCAGCAGGGCTCCTTCCCTAGTCGGCTCCCTCACCAGCTGTGTCAGGAAGTTCTCCCTGACACACTCCAGGAACATCCTAGACTGTTCCCTCTCAGCTGTATTGTGTGCCCAGCTGATATCTGGTAGATTGAAGTCTCCCACCAGAACAATGTCTAGCAATCATGAGATTTCTCCCAGCTGCTTGCAGAATATTTCATCTACCTCTGTATCCTGGTTGGGTGGTCTATAACAGACTCCCACCATGGTATCAGCTTTGTTGTCCCTCCCCCTGATTTTTACCCATAAAGACTCAACCTTATTGTCCCCATAATTAAGTTCTTGACATTCATAACACTCCTAACATGCAGAGACACCCCACCTCCTCTCCTTCCTTGCCTGTCCCGTCTGAAGAGTTTGTAGCTATCTAATGCAGCACTCCAGCCATGCGAGTCATCCCACCACGTTTCCATGATGGTGGCTACATCATAGTTTTCCTGCTGCACAATGGCTTCCAGCTCCCCCTGTTTGTTGCACATGCTGTGTGCGGTAGTGTAGAAGCACTTCAGCTGGGCTGCCTGTCCTGCTGCCTTTTTGCTGGAAGTAGCTTTATCTTCTACCTGACCGTTTCCAGACGCATCTGTAGTTTCTAACCTATCAGTGACCCTTGCGTCTCTGCTGGTGTCATTGATGGTTAGTCAATGCTGAAAGTCATACTGCATATACAGCAAAGTTAGGATTTCACCCTAAAGTTTTGGTATGTGCTGATCTACTGCATTGAATAAGAAACTAGAAGTTCAAGTTACTCACCTTGTTGCAATATCCCATCTTATCAAAACTTCCTTTGCAAAGCCATTGAAAATCATGCACTTGCAGTTGTTCATCTAACTGCACACAATCCAAATGTGTGTACTTCTTGAAGTCACATTTGCCGCATGACCTGAAAAATGGAAAGAAGGTACATCATCTCATCTGCCCTACTCAGCTTTTTAGTTGGGTAAGTTTTTACTTCAGTCTTGTCTGGTCCATTTTCCTATACCATTTATAACTTATGTGGTAACTTCAGACAGACAAATTGAGCTGTGTCAATAAAGATCTCTTCAACCTGCATAGTTGCAACTAGAAGACATCCATGATCAAAGCCTTGGCAGAGGAAAAAGTGGTATTTTATGGACTAAACAATGAGAGAAAAGTACTGAAAAACAAGCTGTAGCACATTTGGAAACCAGGGAAAAGTATAATACCGAATTGTAACTGTATCCTGAAGACTCGTGAATTTCAACATGTAGCTAAATGGAATGTCTTGAGTGCCAGGATTTTTATTAATATAACAATTTTTTCATTAAGAGAAGATAAATAAATCGCAGCTATATGCCATTTCACTGACACAGCACATTGTAAAGAAAATGTGTGAAATAGTAGTAATAATGCATTTTTAAATAAAAGTTTCAGATTAATTTTATTTTGTACAATCATCAGATAATTCCAAAGCTGTAACAGACTATTCCACTAGGTCATGAGAATACAGGTCAGGAAAAATTTATCTGTCAGCTGGATCACACCTGCTAGGAATTCTGAAAAAGTTTTTGGCAAAGCTGAATTAATTTTTCTTTCAATCACAAGTGTGATGGTCTAGTGCGCTTAGGACTAACACATACTATTAAAGTATTACTGTTAATACTTAACTCAGTAAAGATGTCAATATAATATTTGTAAATCCTATTAAGCAAAATGGTTTCTAAGAAAGGAATGGATTCTGTAACAGAGTTAACAACAGAAAAAGTGAAGGACTCTTGAAAACAAAGAACTTTTAGCCACATCTTAAGTGCTGGGGGAGCGAGCAGAAACGCTGGTGAGGGAATGCATCTGTAGGAGAATTAAGTGCAATGTGTAAAGGGCTACTACTGTGGATGTTTGGTTACTTTTCTGGATGCAGCCTGGTTTTTTTCAAACAAAGTGTTGCTAGAGCAGAAAATCCAGACCTCTGCTTCAGTCTATTTAACAGTTCTCCATATAGTGCAGGAAAACGCAACAATGCGTTATTAATTTTAAGTATGTGATTAATACTCTCAGTTCCTATAGGACTCCTTACATGAGTAAAGTGAAGCACATGCCTAAATGCTTTGCTGGATCGACCTCAGCATGCTGCAGAGGGAAAACCTCTATTGTTTCTTAAAATGAAATAATTTGTTCTTGTAGAAGTTATTGTGAATTTCTATTGCATTCTGTTCTTGTTTGAGCAGCATCTAGACCCCATTATGTGAAATGTCTCAAATGCTACCTGGTTATTTGTTGAAGCTAAAATGTATATAGTATTATGTATATAGTGTTACGTTGCTTTTAAAAACCTGTAAACATACTCTTACAAATGTACTTGGATTTTATTGAGTCCTTTAGAACTGAAATTTCTCAGGGATATTTCAAAATCTCCAGAAAATTACTTATTTTCTACTAAAATTTGGAAAAATGCTGGTCCCATTAAAGTAAATGAAAACTTGAATTATTTAATTGTGTTCTATCACAGCTAACACAGAGATACCTTACCACCTGTAACTTAACTCCAGAGCAGAGTAGCACTAGAATATTTCACTTGGAAATTGCATTTGCTATAATTTTATATAACTGGTAAAAGATACGTTAGGAAATCATTCTGTCTTCCACTTAAATACGTATGCTCAGTTGGATGGGATTTGAGTCTTTCAGTCACTTGTCATTAACTTCAGGGGAACAGGACAGAGTCAGTCATCACTCTGCAAGCATCTATGTGGATAACAACATCAGGATCTGAAGCAGCTCGGTAACCACTCCTTGGCATAGGGGTTACGTTTTTTGAGCTTGCATTGTGGTTTATTCATTGGGTAAGTTCTGGCTCTTGCAAAGCAAAGCTCCAGTTGACTTCAAAAGAGCCTGGATTTCAGTTCTGGCACTCAGTAAATCATACCAGTACAGTGAGAATTATTTTTTTTTAACTGGATTTGAATTTTAGAATAAATAACATATTTAAAGTAATTCTAACAAATATAGGCGTGGCCAAGAACTGTTTCAGCTCTGTGACAGAAACATTATTTCTTTTCTTCTATTGATATTCAGGTTCCAAAATGAACAAGTGGCCTTAATTTGCAAAACTGGGAAAGATACTTGGGATCGGTATGCTATTTCAGAGACACACAATGGCATGATAGGCTGCTTAGACACAGACCTCTGTTCCGTGCTTTGAATGCTTTCGTTATAACATATTTACATTTTCTGTCGGGGCCACTGCCAGGATTTACAGGGCCTGGGACAAAGTGTTGAAGTCTTCTGCTTAGTAGCTTGGAAACGTATAATGTGGCTTAAGCCACATACTGTGACCCAGACAGCCTCTTACTGTTGCCTCAGTTCCACTATTTTCCAAGTCTCTGCCATCTCTGAACAACTCACGATAGACATTGCAAAGTACATGAATAGATTTTGGTCTACCTTCCCGAAGACCTAAGATCTGCCCTGGCAGTGGCCCTGGGTTTTTCTTTCTAACATGCCTGTGCTAACCTGGACAGAAGACATCAAGGCTTGAGAATGCTTTTTAATTTACTGTTTGTACACGAAGTTATATTGTGCTGTGGGAACTTAAAGACTTGGAGGAGGCAGCTATCTGTCATTAGTGTTGTTAGTAAGGAACAAAGCAGGTGAACACTTCAAAAAACAATGTACCTAGATTGTTCTGTTTTGGGAGTTTTCTTTGAGCTTTAGCAATGCCTGTGCCATTTATTCTTTGATTCATGCATGTGCTTTTTTTGTTTGGTTTTTTTTTTTTAAATCTGAACAACAGAATTCCATTAATTCAACTCAAAAGTAGCTAAAGCATAGAATCGTCTAGGTTGGAAGAGACCCTTGGGATCATCAAGTCCAACCATCTACCCTACTCTACAAAGTTCTCCCCTATACCAAATTTCTCAAAACAGGCAGGGAAAAGTTTGTAAATTGATGTGTTAGTGTCGG
The DNA here is from genome assembly GCA_002844005.1 of Limosa lapponica baueri. Taxonomy (NCBI): domain Eukaryota; kingdom Metazoa; phylum Chordata; class Aves; order Charadriiformes; family Scolopacidae; genus Limosa; species Limosa lapponica. Next base: position 132,236 of record KZ506176.1, read on the forward strand.
CACTCCACCGCCCTGAGTTACATTGGTACCTGAGCTGTGACACCTAAGGAGCATGCTCGGGACCTAAATACTGAGTGTCAAACTCTTGTGGTAAAGCAAAATTTGTAGACATCACTATTGCTCAGCGGTTACAAGAAAACATTTTAAATTCTTTGTTGAGAATTTTTTTTTGTAAATAATTTGCTTATTTTTGCAAATGAATTTGTTAGGACCTGATTGAAGAATGATTAAAGCCATCAATTCAGTGGATGAAGGTTCAGGCCCATGGTGAGGTCCTGTCAGTGCTACAAGGAAGCTGTCAGACAATGTTCAAGTCACTTTGAAGAGTCATTTTAATGTAAATTGTGTTAATGTTTTATATGGCTACAGAAAGCAAAGGTGTTTTTTCTCTTCAGTCTGGCCTCTGATGTCACACGTGCACCATTCATTTTGACTTGAAACCCAAATTATTCTTTTTTTACAGGGTAATGAAATAATTGATATATCAACTGACTGTAATTCGGTGTCTTCTCTGGACAGCTGCAATTTAGCAAACAGGAGTATACATATATATACACATACACACCTATGTATGAACTGGAGTACACACAAATATGTGTACACATATTACATATATGTATATTCCTGTTTGCTAAATATATATATATACACACGCCCATGTATATGTGTATGTATAGCCACAAAGATCCTTTCAGTATTTTTACAAATTATCTTTTGATTCACTTGGTATTACAAATGCCACTATAACAGTATTTACCAAAAAAGGGGCATAACACCATAAAAAAGTAGTAAGTGGAAACAGAATCTGGCCCTGAGAGACCTGATATACATTTAAACACTAATTAGAAAATAAAGCGCAAGCAAAATGATAGTTATAAAGATGTGACTGGAGAGTGCTTTACCACTTTCTTATGCCATAGTCTTAGCAAGTCTTTCTGAGCCTAAACAAATTTTCATCTTCAGATAGATATGCATTTATCTCTGATGCCTATGTTATCTATTTCTGCATCGGAAATGAAGAGGAGAATGGGTGGGCAAGGAAGCTGTTCTTTCAAAATGTGTTCTTAGCAAAAAACTAACTAAATAAAAAATCTCAGATTAGATTCTAATTCCTTATCTGTTTCTAGCTTTTCAAAGTATTCTCCTGCAGCTATTTGCTAAGCATCTGTGATGGTAATCTGTATTTCCTGAGCTGCAGGTATCTTTTGTTATCAGCTTTTTTTATGTGTCTGGCTAATGCTCCCTTCTAGTGAATGTTACTTATTAGATCATAAATGTAGTAATTATTGTTTACAGGCTAAAAAAAAAACCTCCACCAAGTCTACCAAAACGGGATTATGCTTCAGGTAAGGCTGTATTAATGTAAATTTAAATGACAAGTCTGTGTATATTTGATACCTGTACACCTAACAGTATTTCAGCTATACTTTTCTTCATAATTTGTTTTTAATGAGAGAATAATATACCATTATCAATAACTCTGAATGTAGCTCACACCTCTGAAATGAGAGGCATGCGAAATGTGCCAAGTTGTCCCTGTATGAAGAAAGAGTAGCACGTACCTACTCTTTCAAAATCAGTATTTACCTGGGCTCTGCATGTAGGCTGCTCTGAAAATGGAGGAGAATTTATATCCAGTCCCCTCTGCCAGAAGTTGTGCTGTGAAAGTAAATAGGGAAAAAATTGAACAAATGGATCATCACAGATTCAGAATCTTAGTACTATTAACGTGACAATGGTGACATCATGAATTATCTTGGAGGTAGAACTGTTTTTGCTTATCATTCAGCGTTGCCCACAAACTAGTTCATGCCCATTTTTACAAGTTAACAGCTATCTTGTTAAGGAAACAGCGATATGAAAACTGAAGCAAGGAGGACAGAGTTTGGAAGTGATCAGATAATTGTTCTATATTTAATCTAAACACTTGTAATTAGTGTGGTTTCCTGGAGCTTTAACCGCGAAACAAGAAAGTGCAAGGCCCAGACGTCAGCGATAGATCTGCTATGTAGAAATTGTTACTTGTACTTAAAAATTAGACGCATTTAGCAGGACGCTGTGGGTAAAGTGCAAGCTCTGCTGTTCAGACAATGTGCAGATTGTCATTTTCTAATGCTTTTTCAACAGCTTTGAAACCATTTATCAAAAATAAGCAAGCAGGCGTTTAATTTACTGTTCAGTCCAAACCAGATGTGTTGCTCTGAACTGTTTAGGAAATTTTGACCACTCTTTTTACTGAATATGATACTTTTTTTTTTCTTCAATCTATACTTTAAATATAAACATTTATACTTACTGTTCCATCTCCTTAAATAACTCTGTTTGGTTTAGAACATGCAGACAATGAAGAGGAACAATGGTCAGACGATTTTGTAAGTACATATTTTGGGGTAATAGGAGGCTACTGTAGCAACAAGTTCAGCACAAGCAATAATAATAAAAGTTTATTTTTGAATCATCTGCTTGTGGTTGAACTTAATACTACTGAAACGTTATCTTATTTGTTACATCAACATTATTTGCAAGTAGCCACTGATTTTTAGCTACCTCAATTTTTTTACTTTCAACTTAGAAGTACACTCAGAAGCACGATCAGTGGTAGCCATGGATGCTGAGCCTTTTTGGATAAGGCATCAATTTGAGGGACTTCTCAAACTGAACAGTAATTTCAGAAACCAGTAAGATCTTCTATCTGGGGGAGGGAGGGTGGAAGGAGTGAGGAGGGGAAAGCCACTTCTTCCTAAAAATGAAAAATTTCTGATAAGATTTTAGAGAACGTTGGAATGAAGCAAGTCATGGTCATTGGCCATCAGCCTGAAGTGACTAGTTTCCTTCTGGAGTTAGATCCTGAGTGCTTTTTTAATAGGAAAGGGAGAGGACACATCAAGAGTGACAGCCAGAACTAGGAAGAACTGTCCTATGAAGGGAAACAAGCTGTTAGTCCATAATTTGAAGACTGAGTTCTTGGTGTGAAAGGATTCCTTGGAGATAGCAAGGAGACAGAGAGCAGGTAGCTCCTGGGAGGAGCAGAAGGAGTGCGTTTTTGTTTAGAGGGAGCACTAAAAGGGAGTGTAACATGTCCTTCCAAGGATATGTTCTCGTAATTTAGTTAATTGTACTCCTGCAAGGATACTTGTCATACAATGCTATGAAGCCGTAAGTATGTTATGAGAAATGGGAAGTTCTGTCTTTCTAGGACAGTGATTATGAAAATCCAGATGACCACTCTGACTCTGAGATGTATGTGGTCCCCAGTGAAGAGAATCCTGATGATAGCTATGAGCCGCCTCCAAGTGAGCAGAAGAAAAAGAAGATTCCCTCCGCATTCCCTATTTCTAGGGGTGAATATGCAGGTAATTATGGAATAGTTTACTATGTCAGCTTGAAATTGCTTATTTTATCAGTACCAGAAGAGAAGTGGCCTTAAATGGACTAACCTGTCCTTTCCTCAAGAGTTTGCTTTAATTCTGACAATCAGGTCTTCAGCTTTCAGGTGCATGGTTTGTTATTACAGCATGAAACATGTTAGTATTGCTGGTAGCAATGTTTAGAATTTTATATAATGTGTCCTGGAGTCTTTGATAGACACTTACAAACTACAAAATTCAAGCCAAGGTATGGGAGATACCACTAATTTGGTTGCAGATTCATCTGCATATTTTAATGCAGGAATTTGTATTGAGAATTAAGCACATAATACTAGACAAGTCACTTACTCTTTTCTGTATCTGAAATCATCATTCCAAAAGCAGTGAAACAGAGGACAAAGCAGCCCAAATATTCACTCCATATTGTCCTTCAAGGCTGGTACCGAGGAAGATATATATCCTGAAAAACAGGACAGGATCAAGATTTTATTTACATCGGTCCAGCATAAAAGCATTTTTTGTTCTTGTTTTGATTCTTTTCAGCCATGGGCAGATTGCATTGAAGGGAATAAAAGTTGGCTTCAGTTAGATGAAGGTTTGAACCACAGGGAAAAGAAACATCGGCATGATGCCTGCTTTCATTTTTGTATGATATAAGACTGTTGCTGTTTATAGAATAATCATCAAAGTGCTAAAATGCCACATATGTACTCACAGAAGTTTATCAGCACTTCACCTACACGTTCTTTGTAAAGGGGAGGAATTTTTAAAATGATACCCCAGAGGACCTGGCGTAATTTGTGTTTCAGTCTCACCCTTTGTGCCGTGTAGCAGTTGTGTTTCTCATATGTAATTATATACTCTTTCTCACTTCCTATTACCAAAGTTCATACTGGCACAGGACATACCAACTAATGGACTACAACACCCAGCCACCACCTTTTCCCCAGGGAGTTAAACAGTTGTTCATACAACAGCCAGTGTCTAAGCACCCTCTGCAGCGGGATAGAGAGGACTAGGTTGCTGCCTTCAGCAATGAAATAGGACCAGTTTGCTCACAACTCTCAACATCAGGACTCTGATACTCTCAGGTCTGCCTTTTGACCTGAGCTGCAGCCACAGTAGAGACTTGTTCCACAGGTACTAGAAGACAGTCCAGGGGCTAACGTGTAATTTTTACTAAAGTTGTTGTTTTCTTCCATATTAAAAGACAATCACACCAGTCACCAGCAGCTTCCTCCCATCAACAAATTTCTCCCAAGTACGCCCAGTCCAGCCATGTCCAGGCCAAAGAAACCATCTGTGCCATCCCTGCCATTGCCATCTCCTGCTGCAAAACCAAAAGTGCCATTGAAGCCTAAGGAGTGTAGTGATGATGAGGTAATGTTCATAGACGTACTTGCTTTGACAGCTTAAACGACTGACCCTGCACCAATCATAGGAGAGACTAAACAGCAATGACACAGCACGGTCTCCTTATTAGCCTTTAAAGTACAAATCATTTTATACCTCACAGTGACCTGCAAGTGCCATGCTGATTCCTAGGGGGTATCTGCCTTCTTCCAGAGGCTCTTTAGGCCAAAGAATAGTTTCTGCTCATCCATAAGTAGCTGCAGGCAATGGGGAGAAAGCAACCTCAAAGGCCATCCCAGGTCCAAAGGGAAGGGAGGGCTTTTATCCACCAGTCCAGAACTCTAGTAATTTGGTAAGGGATTTTCAGTCTTGGAGAATCCCATCCGTATAGGACAATAATTGTCTGAAATAGCAGTCACTGTGAAATAGCAACTATTATAAGCTGCTGCCAGGGCTTCGGTCCCAACAGCTTGTTGTTATGATGGAGGTTTAAGTGGTAGATTTTTGTCCTGCGTTTCTCATAGGATAATTACATTGTGCCAGTGGACAATGACGACGATAACTATATTGAACCCACAGAAAGCAGCACGTCACTACCTACCAAATGTGAGTTTTAGTCTTTAAAGCTAATAATTATTGCCCTGTTAGGAACAGCAGTGGAAAAAAATGAATCAAATTAATGTCTATTTCTAGGGTTCAAAGAGTGGAGGTACATCTATTAAAGAGAACACGGCCTGTAAAAAGGTAGTTGGCTATTTTAGCCAATGACAAGGCCAAGGAAAATTTTTAACTTTATTGGAAGCCATGTTTGAGCCCTGCCTCTCTCACTCAGTTGTTCCAAAGTCCAGCCATTATGCAACCAGGAAGCTTTTCATGGTATGTGATCTCCCTCCTCATCCAGGGGAGCGACAGCATTAAAGTTCTCTGTTTGCTGAAGTGCCTCAGGAGAAGAACAAGCCTTTTTAGATTTTCAGTCAATAATGACAGACTCTGATTCATTTTTTACCTCGCTGTTTGAAGTATATTTCTCTGGAGAGTGAAATTATTACAGTCCAAAGGTGAAAAGTAAACAGAGAAGAGTATGTAGTAGCTCTGCTCTCTGACATTACTGACAGCATCAAACCTATTCAGCAAGGCATGAACACTGAATGATGTGTCCCTTTTAAAATGAGAGCTGCTTTCTGCCTCAGTTGGTTTGTTGAAGGGCATACAAAAAGACTAGCATGTGGACCTACTTAATATTTATTCTTATTGTATAAATGTTATTTTTTATGGAACATTTATGTATTTTTTAATACGTATGTGTATATATATAAATATGTGTGTATATCCACACACATTGACAAGTACCTATGCATATGAATATATTTTTAGCTCCTGTGAACAGATTTATGAAGACAACAAAGTCAGCCCCCCCTGCTTCTCCAAAGCCTTCTCTTACTTCTGATATGCAAGGTATGTGGAGTTTGTATCACTGTTAAAATAATCTAAGACTGAGGAATGTTAAATTATGTTTGATGTATTCAAAACACAAACCATATGACATACTACAGTAAAACAAAAATATGTTCCCCTTTAGGTTTTTCTGCATTGTAGCAGTTGTTTTGCCTAGCTTGAATAGTAAACCTGTTTTAAGCATGAATAAAACTAGAACAAGTCATTTGCCCCAAACTAATTTGGCTTGAGTCCTTTGCTCTAGCAGAGGAATACAAATGGATCAATACAGCAAAACCAGTCATAGGAATCAGAATGTTAGTAATCCCATTTCGCTGTAGGAATACTCACTCAATACTTTAAAACCACATCAAGATTGAACCTTAAAGAAATTCTGTATAGGCTGGTGTTTTGCATGTCCTGTGATAACAGTGTTCCCATTTAAGTTCTATAAAGAGCAATTTATTCAGAAAAAGAAATGAAAGCAAATAAAAGGAATCATATTTGCTTTTGTAGGTGCAAATATACTTGCTTAATCTTCCTTAGCTGATCTAACTCCAAGTTGTTTTCCATTTTAATCTTATTAATTGCTTGGAACGTAACCTTTACAGACTGATCACACAGTTCTTTAAAAGTCTTTGCATACTCATTAGCGATGTGTTTAGCTTTCAAGTCATACACAAGTTTTTTTCTGAATGACTGAAGATTTTGTGAGTAACTTTTCAGACATTTTTAAATGCCCTTTTCAATCTTAGAGTTTCTGTAAATCAGTGTCAAGCAACAACCATCTCCTGACAGATGTTACTAAAAAAATAAAACATCTCCCCCTGGTGGGAAGTCAGACATTTTTCAGTGCAATAAAAGCGAAGCCTGACATGAAATTTGTTGAAATATGATTCAGTTTTCATTTAAGAAACTGGACATAGCCAGGATGCTGGTGGTTTTGCCTTTTAATAGCTTTGAATTAAAATAGACCTGTGGGACAGAGCTCAGGGATGGATGCTGGCCACACAAATGAGCCAGCCTGTATTTATGATTCACCTGATCTTTCTCCCTGAGAGTCAAGTAAAGGCTAAATGCTATCACAGGTGAGACAACACATCTTTTCTAAACTGTCCTAGGTTTGTGCAATGCAAGCATTCATCTTGGTTGGGGGTGGGGGAAGAAAATCAAACAAACAAAAAAAAAAAGAGGTTGTAGGGTGGGGGGAAGGTTCATTAATACAGTGACTGTTTGTCAGACTTTCTGGGACTTTTCCTGAAGTTCTCACTGGAAGACCAAGGGGTGTAGCTACTGGAGGGTTTTGGAGGCAGAATCAAGCTCTGAGCAGATTCTCAAAGTTATTTTTCCAGGGGCAGAAGTACAATTGATACAAATTCTTACCTTTTTTTCTGGTAGCATGCAGTACATTTTTGCTAACCAAAGAACACTTTTTTCCTCCCTGTCCTACAGAAGTCTATGAGGTTCCTGAAGACAAGGTAAAGCCTTTCTATAGTTTGACTTGCATTGCCCACAGGCAGGGCACAAATGTGGTTATAAAAAAAGGTGATCAGTCTTTCAAAGAGGAAGAATGGGAACAAACCTCTGCACTTAAAACTTTCTGACACTTCCTTCACAGAAAAGCTGGCAAACTAATTCAAAAGATCTGCAGAATAGAGTAAATGGGAAGGGGCTGAAGTTTGCTAGTCCTGTGTAATAGTGAGCCGATTCTGGGAAGCAGCAGCCTAAGGTAATACCTTACAGAAGCAGAACTGCAGCAAAGGAGCAATGACAGTTCTGACACAGTGATTTTCTTCCTACTTGTGGGTACTGAGATGACATACGGCCAAAGCATTGTGCTCAGGGCTTCACAGACTTACGTGTGGTGACTTCTTGCCTTTCCCATCCTAGTGCAGGTTACCAGGCAGACTTCTACTAGAAATCTATACCACAACACAAAAATAAGATATTGCTGTGATAACATAAATAAGATCACACAAATGTATTTTATGAAATCAAAAAGTGACCAAATAATTCAGTGCATTTTCTCTTGCAGGAAAAAACATCACCACCACTGATAACCAGGTAACCCACTGCTATGAATGTTTGTGCATTATTTAAAGCTTGTCAGAAAATATATTTTCTCATGTAGATACTATATGTTTGATAATTCTCTCTCTAGAAGATATACATACAGTATTTTTCTCTCTTTAGATTATCTACACAAAGATTGTGTATGTTAATTTCAGTAACTCAAACATAACACATATGAAAGAGAAATATCTTAAGGGTACTTTTTAGAATTTTGAGGGGCTAGGGGAGGAGAGAGAGAGGTTGCCTTTGTATTCACGGTTGTTAAATGTAATTTTCCTTTCTTAATTCATGTTGTATTATTAGGTTCACTAAGCCACTTCCCTCTATGCCTGCTCAGAATACAGAGCACTCCCACATGCACAGCATGACCAGAGAGTCACCTAAGCTGGACACTTCCAGGTAAGTCAACAGCAGCTTACATCAATAGGAAATATTAGCAGAGACAAAATTTTCTCCTCTCTATTGTGTAGCCTTCAGGAAATAAGCAATTGTCAGAACACACAAATACCTAGGGATGTCGGCACAAGGTAAGAATTGAAAGTTCTCATTTCCTTGCAAACTTTTGTAGTCAAGCCAGTGTGCCAAATAGGTAGTATTTTCTTGAATATCTCTTTAGGGTTCTAGTGCAGGTGTAAAAGATCTCTGGAAGCCCATTTGAAGTCCTCGTACCCATCTCTGCACCCTCACAAATGAGATGTTTTTGCAGGGGATGGGGGACAGGATTGCTTGTAAAAAAAAAAAAAAAACCAAACAAAAAAACTGGACACAGTAAATCCATAACTTGTATTCCAAGTCTCTGGAGGAAAAAGAGGCAAAGGAAACTTGAGTATGCACTCTGTTTCACTCCTTTGTCTCCAGAAGTGTAGGAAGCCGCTTCATAAGCACTGTCTCATCTCTAGGACATCACTCTACAAAATAGGCCATATGCCCCAGGAAGAGCAAGTGGCATCCACAGCACTGTGTCATGGTGTTTGGTGAGGTCCTGTGGACAGTTGCAGGGGACCCGAGGTCCGGGACAGAAGCCCTTCTAGACTAGTTCCACACAAAGGGCACAGCATCACCATAACCACTGCAGCAGTACACAGCTGCACTTAAATTACCTTACTGCAGACCACTTCCTCTCTAGATCTTGAAACACCTATCTGAGCCAAGCAATTAAATAAGTAAATCCTACTCATCTTAACTTATTGTGTATATTTTCCAGAAATATTTTGCCTCTTCCCAGAAACCGTCTGCATCCAAAAGCAGTGAGTAATTTAATGTGCCACTATAAAAGAATATGTTAAACTTAGGCTGTTCTGTGTTTTATATATATAAATAGATGGATGCTTTTTATTATCTGGATTAAATAACAGAAACAGATTACTCTGAATGTCAGATTGATCTAATATTGCAATTGTGGCTATTAATCTTTTGAACAAGAGATGCATTGGACATCTGTATTGATCCAAGAAAAAAATTTTAAGGGATATGTCTCGTCCACAAAAATAATTTCTTTTACTAAAAAACACCAGTTGAACTCCAGGAACCTTACTTTCAGTAACAATGGGCAATTTTGCCCAATCTGAGGCATCTTCCTTGAGCCTCATTCCTCTCAGATAATGAATGATTAATACTTTCCGAAAATTGAATGCTTCTAAAATGTCAGACTGGATAGTCTGAGTAACTGGTATCGCTAGAAAATGCAGTCCGTGGAGGAGTAATCACAAGCTTGTGTTCCTAAGGCTTTGTTTGAGTTATTCTTCTTCTTCCTCTACTCTTGCCCCCTGTCTGTCCTTTGCACTGTGCTGGAACAAAGGTTTTCTGAAGCAAACTACGTGGAAACTTGTCTACCTGCAGCAAATGGCTAAAAGCAAATGCAGAAAGGTTCTTTTTCAGCCAGATTAGGTCCATAAATTGTTCTGCACCATAGCTCGACTAACAGTTGTGCCAGCACAAGAGAGAGGGTGCGCATGAGGAGAAAACTGCCAAGAAACAGGGTGACAGTAAGTGCATCAGCACCTGTGTCAAAAGCTATGTGCATCAAACTCTGTCTCAACCCAGTACTCTGAATTGTCCCTAAGCAATAATCAGTCTGCCAACAACTACCTCAAGAAGTTAGATGCTTACAGGTAGGAATTTGGGGTCATACCGTAGCATTAGATGTTATGGTAACATAATGCAGGTGGTATAAGAACATCTTACAGTCGTACTTTCAGTCCTTAAATTTCTAGATATACCAAGTATTTTTGGAGCGCGGGATTTGCATACCTCTACATGGTTTGATTTATCAGATTTTCTTACCAATATAAGATTAGGAAAAAAAAGTCCTTCTGAAGGAGAATGTTGGACAGAACTTCCACTCTCTGATCAGCACTAAGAAAAATATTCCTGCTTCAGAACAGGCTCGAGTGCCATATTGCAGCTGAAACCTCTCCATTAATTCATTCTCAGAGCCCACCTCTGAGATCGGTATCATCCTAGCTCTGCGGAGAATCAAGAGAGACTGTTTCACTGGGGCCACATGCTGAGTTAGTTACAGCACCAAGGATGGAGCTCTCAAACAAACCCTTATCTGTACAAGGGGTGCATTCAGCTCCTGGTTACTTGCAGTTACCCAGTTTGGCACAAGAGTCAGCCAAGAAAATAATTACCCGGTGTAGTCCAAATTTTGGGGTCTCTGCTTGTTGTGTAAGTGGCCAGCCTTTACAGTTTTAAAGAAAAACATGGTAATGAGCATGATGTTTGTCCAATGCTGTGCCTTTCCATTCCTGACTATGCACGCTGACAAAGCAAAACATCTGTTAACTGCCCCCGTTCCATCCATTCTCAACACCAAACAGCACTGATAACGTTAACAGAACTGTAACCCTCATTCCTCTCAAAGACCTGGGCTGACTGGGAAAAAAAAATTGTCCAGATCTCACTCCCTCAACTGTTGGATGATGGATTACACCTCTCCAACCAGAGAATGGATGCATTTGTGACTAACATTAGTGAAAAGCCATTAACCTGGTGGATGAAGAGGGACAAATTGGTCTGTAGGAGACTGATGCCTCTTTGACAGGTACTTATCATGGGGGAGCCTGATTCCCTAAAAGACAATAAGTGGGAGCCAAAAGAAAGCATCTCCAAAAGAAGCTGCGAAAGTAGTTGGATTGCTTCAATTCTAGTGTGGTGAAAAGACAGTCTACTCAGTATCCTCCTTTCAGTGGAAGATGTATTCCTAGTATATTGAAATCTGCTGCAAAATTTCTGCCCTCCAGCTCAGAAATGAAAGGAACCAAAAAGTCTCACTGCAAAATTCAGGGCCAATTTTCTCAATACTATAAGCAATCCCAAGGTTATTAGAATGTTCGAAATTAGTTTGATGTTTGCTAAAATTTTTCAAATGCCATCATAAAAGCTGATGAAAAGTATTTTGGATATTGTGTGTGTTCTGTACAAGTATTCCTTTAAACATTACTACAGATTACCAAGACCAGATTATTTATTTATGCACTTCCCATTTAATAATAATTCCTTTTTTAATTCCTTCTTATTAATTCTAATATATTTTTCCATTATAGGATCATGAAGCAAAAAATAATGATGACAGTAAGTATTCTGTACTGAAATCATGGTGATACGAGAGGGATTTGTTGTCAATATGTTAATGGTGACCTTAATATAGCATGTAGTGGAGCGTGTTGGTGTAAATTTTACCTCTAACAGTCAGCAATAAGCAAGAAATGATACCAAACTGTTCTCTAGTATAATCGGGGTGAAAACATGTCAAGACAAAAACTAAACCAATGGATATTTTTTTACTTTTATCACATTAACGCTGAAATGGCAGTGAGGAAAAACCCTCTGTTCAGATACAGCTAATATTGCTTTCTAAATAAGTTGTTTCAATCTCTAGGTCATAGCTTCAGTACCACACAAGAATCCATGTTTCCCACTGGAGCAGCTCCATCTCCGTTACCGAGGGGCCTGTGAGTAAAAAATAATAAAACTACATCTTTGATAGGGATGGGGTTAATTACTAGGTGTGTTAGGAGTTAACTCCTGTCGTTGCCTATGGCAATCAAAATTCTGGAGTAATTTTTATTGGTGTTCATGAAAGACATCCTGGCTAGGTAAAGGCAAGCTATTCTTTTGTTGTTCCTGCAGGAATACTGCTTGCATGCCAGTGGTGTTGCCCTTCACTGCCTGCCACTGATGGTAGACGCTGGCTGGCAAGCTTGATCATAGAATTATAGAATGGTTAGAGTTGGAAGGGACCTTAAAGATCATCGAGTTCCAACCCCCCTGTCCTGGGCAGGGACACCTCCCACCAGACCAGGTTGTTCAAAGCCCCATCCAGCCTGGTCTTGAACACCTCCAGGGAAGGGGCAACCACAACTTCTCTGAGTAACCTGAGCCAGGGTCTCACCACCCTCACAGGAAAGAATTTCTTTCTAGTATCTAATCTAAATCTCCCTTCTTCCAGTTTAAAACCCCTAGCCCTTGTCCTGTCGCTCCACTCCCTGATAAAGAGGCCCTCCCCATCTCTCCTGTAGCCCCCTTTAGGTGCTGGAAGGCTGCTCTTAAGGTCTCCCTGGGGCCTTCTCTTCTCCAGGCTGAACAACCCCAACTCTCTTTCTTCACAGGACAGGTACTCCAGCCCTCTGATCATCTTCATGGCCCTAATTGATTTAGTCACGTACTGCAGCAGTAGCATGTGCATGTCTATAAATGCAGAAAGATGTGGTTTTCATTAAAACTCTTCTACCCCACCCAAGTCGTCATCTTAAGCATTGGACAAGAGTGTAGCTTTCTTGCATATCATAAGTACCTTTCCTGAGTACCCACGTTACATCTGATACCCTTATTCTATTTTTATTCTTTCTTTTTTTTCCCCCTAACTGCTACAGCTATGCAGTAAGGAGATGCAGCCCGTCTTGGCCAGAAATATCATGGGAATCAATGAACCTGATGCTTAGTTGCTAAATGAATTAATGTATCTGCTAAGTAACCATACTGTTGTTTTTTTTTTTCTTTTTGCTCCAATCTGCAGAAAGAAAACTTCTAGTGCAGTAAATTCACCAGTAAGTTGACTTGTAATTGCGTAATCGATAATTTTACAGGTGATTTTTAATTTATTGTAAAACTTAATTTTATCATGAGTTTGGGTACAACATAAATGCATAAAAAGAATAGGGGAAAGGATTATAAAGAAAGGAAATATTTCAGTATAGTTATATGAACTAAGCAGCAGTGAGAAAGCTCAAGTAGAAAAATATTTTGATAAAAGGGAGGTTTGGACTCAAGACTCTAGGATGTAACAATAAATACAGTGCAAGAACAGAGTAAAACGAGAAATACATGGGAACACAAGCCATTCAGAAGAATTACCTGAAATATACAGGGCTGCGTATGGGGAACACGGATTTATTTTGATAGTGATAGCTCAAGAACGATGGACGATTTGACAAGAATTTGTCAGAGGTTTTTCAGGAAGTATTTCATAATTAGAAAAAATATCCCTTGTGGGGATACCTCTTGTGGGAGAAAGTGAGAGAACTGGTTGAAATTTTCAAAGAAACAAGCTTGAAAAATGTTTTGGAACTGACAGTTTATTACCATTGTTTCAAAATGAAAAAAAAATTGAAACTGGAAGGTTGGTCAAGTTTTTACTGTGAGCTAAACCGACAGTTTAGCTTTCATTACAAAGAAATGTATTTAGACATTTGTGAGCATAGCTTGACAAAGATAATATTCAAATTTTGATTTGCAAGTATTTGGGATAGACTCTAGATTTTTGGACTGGAGGTAAGAACAAACTATTTCTTACACCGTAAACTTTCTTTGAAAAAAAAAAAAAAGGCATGCATCTCTAGATTTTACTTTTGTCCATCTATTTATTCATACAAACTGAGATTCCTTCCAAATCTACTTTGCAAAATCCCAAGCTCATACAACTAGAGGCTCCTCACTGAACAGCCATATCCCTACCTCCTGATCCCCCAAGGACGCTGGCAATTCTAAATGTAAACTAGTTAACAAAAAGTGAATGTTTATCTCTTTATAAGTGACATGCCATTTAATATTTGGTTTCCTTCTGTTTTATTGCAGAAACCGTGTTTACCTTCCAGAGAGACCTTCACTGCAAATGAAGGTAAATTATCTCCGCTACTGTAAGAAGTTGACATTTATCAGAATTTAATTTTCTTTTTATTAAAACCATGAAACAAACGACACCACATTCAATTTATTCTAAGTTTTTGAGGGGGGGGGTTGGTTTCGGCAGTTTTAAACTGGATCTGGGCAGCCTGTTCCCTAAAAAGCAGTCACAGTAGGACTGTTGAGGTCCCTGGCAGGGTAACGCACAACATAATGGACCAGCAACGTGCCACATGGTCCTCAAGTGGAGAAGGGGAAGGGATGCGAAACTGAGTGTGTCATTCTGAACTCAGCAAGAACCAGCTCACACAGAGCCGACTCCTGGCAAGAGCTAGTCCCTCGCGCAGGCTGAGAATGTGTCTCACCTCTGTGCAAGGCGGCAGCTCCTCCAGGCAGAAACCCAGCAGGAGCTGCTGTCTAATGCAAGGGTAAGGGGCAGCCACACCTCCTCCGGCGGGGCTCTTCTAGGCAGCCTGCCCCAGCGTCCTCCCCCATCTCACACAGCTCTCCTCTCCCACTGAGCTCCTGCAGGCATTCGCAGCACAGCTGTTTGCCTAGACATTTGGTGGGATGCCACTAGTTAATAAAGAAACAGGATGGCATGCTGCCGTGTAAGTAAAAACCCCAAAAGTTATAATAATCAGAGAAAACCTCCTTCAACTACTGGGACTCTCTTATCTGGGACAATATATTTCTAAAGAAATCTTGACTCTACAATTTGTTTTTCCAAACTACAGAAAAACCTACAGCAGCAGAACAACGACGAAGTTCCAGCCATGAGCTTCCGCTTCCACCCCTTCCAAGTGGTTCCCAAAAGTAAAATCCCTTTTCATCATCTTTTGAATATTTCAATGCACCAGCTCCTACTGCTCACTCTGAACACAGCTGTGGGAAGTTCAAATGGGGAGCACCGTTTTCTCTGTAGCCTTCTGTTGCTTTTTGAAAGTCGTGTTTTTTGCAGCCTCACAGTAGCAAAAAATAAAACACAGCAAATGCATCCAAATACTATAATAACCACCACCAAGCATGGGAGGATATAATCTCTAATTAGGTGATGGAGATTGAAACCAGATGTTTGAATTCTTAATTGTCAGTACTAGTGGGATATGATTATTTTTTTTTTAAATACCTGTATCTGGCCCTTATTTCTCAGTGGACAAATGGGAGAGAGGGAAGACACTCTACCGCTGCATGCTTCAAATACACAGTATTTTTGTAACGGGGTAGATCTCTTCAGACCTTTTTGTAATCTCTTTATATTTATTTCAGGTCTTTGCTCCAAAAGTCCTCAATTTTGCCAAGTAAGTATAATTCAGATTTTGAATTAAGATGTGATTAACTTGTAATTTCAAATTTATCTTTGAATTAAGACTATTTCAAGATGCCATGCGTATTCATTAGTTTGGAATTAACACTTCTCTCTAATGCATATAAAGAGAACACGTATCTAGGGACTTATCTCAGCTAGTAAAATTAAGCGACTATGTTGGGCTTATTGTGTAAATTGATGGAAATTAGGTGCTTCACTCCCATTTGTGACTACTGGAAAATTCTACCAAAACTTCCCATCATAATAAAGATTCCATCTATCTTCCTTGCCACAGAAGAACCCTAACACTTCTGGGCTGGTCCAGGCTTCTGCCTAGAAGCCAGACAGATTTTTATTGCATCCAGCCATTTATTCTTTCTCTACAGGGAAAAAAATACTGGCAAATGCGAAACCTCCTCTGTAAGTAATACTTTTAAAGAAGTACTTAGTTTCAGTTCACAGTTAAGAACAAATTAGGTAGTATGTATATGAGCTCTGTTTGCACAGAAGTGTAAATTAGATGTAACATTTTTCTAGTCTCTTGTTAGCAGACATTTGTCTGACCTTCCTACAGGCACTTTCCTGCACATGTTTCAGCCTGAACGTATCTTGTGCACTGTCAATGGATGAGAATTGCAACACAGAAATCTGCATGTCTTGTAGCTTAAACTTTATATGCTATTATTAGTATTTCTATTTCCTGAAAATGTTTGCTTGATGTATGTTGCAATTCCATCTCCTATGCTGTGGGAGTATAACAGTTCACCTTCATGCAATAGACTGACGTTCTCAAGCTTCTCCGCTCCTGTCACACAACCGATGTGCTTCAACTTGTAGCATGAAATCTTACTTATCCCTCAAGTGTAACTATTCTTTCAGGTTATTTGGTGCTAAATGGTGCTCTGACTAGTAACCTTCCTTTAACACACTCTTATTTTGTGCCAGGTCCAATAACAATGTAATCACAGATGCAATTGGTCCCAATCACTAATGTCCCTTGAGCATAACCTGCCATGTTTCCTTGTCAACATACAAGCCTAGTGCTACCTTTCATCTTCCTCATAAAAAGTACTAATTTCCCATATGGCACAGTATCAAATGCTCTCCTCAAGTCCAGAGTAAGTACATATTCCCTCTTTGCAGAACTCTGCCACTTTATGGAAGAGCAATAGCTTTTTATCTACTTGGGTAAATTTCAGGTTTTCTATTTCTAGTTGTACCTTTACCTCCAAATCTTAATGTTCTTTCCTTCAAATTCTCTCCTAGGGCCTTGTGTTCTGTGGAATCAGACAAAGAGGCCTTTAGTTGCTCAAGTCACTTTTTCCACTTTTAAGTATAGCAATTATGTTTGGTATTCTTTAATCATACAGTACCACCCTGACTTGAAATTTATGTAAAATAATTGTTACCAGTCCTGTAATTCCATGTCTCAGTTTTTAAGATTGCTGGGATAAAGACTATCTGGGCCCACCAGTGCAGTTGTACTGCTCGACTTTTGTTTCCAGTTCGGTTGTGGAAATTTCCATTTCTGTACGAGAACTCCTATTGATTTAGAACCTAGATTATCTTTAAAATCAATAAAATTCCTACTGCAGACAGTTCCATTTCTCTTTCCTTTTTTACATAGCTAAGGAATCTCTTACAATTTGTTTTAATTTCCTTTTGTAAAGTCTAATTCAGCCTGACTTCTGGCAATTCTTACTTTATTCATGAAATATACTTTTCAGCTGTCGTTTTTGCAGCTGGTCAGTCAAAATTTGACAGAAATATCAAAATTAATATTGGATATCCTTCTTCCGGTGGTTATTTATTCATTGAGAGCTGGAAAGGCTCCTTACAGTGTACTTATCCAGGTACTTCCTGAACTCGGAATGCAGCTTCCAGACAGTTGCATCTTTACTGCAAAGAAGTTCTAAACCTACTTCATGCAGGTGTCCGAGCTCTCCAGTCCAACTGAATTTTTTAATTCTGAGTCACTGTATGACTCTTCTATAACATTCTTATCACTTTCTGAAAACAAAATCTAAATCAGAGCAGTATTAGTGAAGATTTGATAAAGCAGCCTGCAAAGTATCATGTCCAGGACTAGGTGAGTTCTAATAGTCCTCTTAGCATTTATTTTTCCCTAATAAGTAAAACAAACAGGATATAAAACCTCCCATAATAACAGGATAAGTAACAATCAACTTTCTACAATTACCTCTTGTACAGTGATACAGATCTGTACCCAACTCTGATGACAAGTACCTATATGGACATCTACACTCTCTTTGGCCAAGATTCTGTTTTCCCAGAAAGCAGTTACCTGTCCGTATTTCCCATACCTCTGTTACATCATTATTATGCAGTACTACTTGACTATTTTCCTTCTAATTTCTTAAACTCTTCATCTGTGTTTCAGCCCTAAGAGCTATTCTCTACCATACTTTGTTATCATAGTTATAATTAAGCTTCATACTCTTTCCTGCTAGTTCTGTCTCTCTAGTTAGTTGCCTAGACTTCTTGCACACACGTGCAACCATTTCAGTTGGACTGAAGCAGTGAAAAATGGTCTCTGAGCTACGTTTGTTTTCCTGACTCCCTCATCTGTACGGCTGCCTCTCACACCAGACTGAGTCCTTTTTGCAGTGTGTGTCTTGCACCATTGATTCTTGGTGTCTTTTTTTCTTGTACATTAAGTCTAGCTCTGGCTGTTAACCAAGTCATTAACGGAACTGTTTCTCTCTTTAGAAGCAGGGCTCCCCTTGTGAGCTGGCAAGTGTCCCAGCCGCTTACATAGGATTCATCCACGGATAGTAGATGGCTTTCCTGGGGATACCAAAAGTCAAGAATTTCCAGATCTCCCAAAGTCCTTGTAACAAACCAGTTTCTTACAGCATAACAAAACATACTTTGAAAACTTACAAATGTTGTTCTTTCTCTTTTCTAGAAGTGCCAGAAGCTGCAAACCGTTCCCTGGGTACTTCCTCTCACAGCAGCATTTCATCCATTTCAAGTACTGCAGACCAGGTATAACATGAGCAAAATTCACGTTACAGAAATCTTTTTATCCTTTACTTTAAAGTAGTATTTCCACACTTCTCGGAATAAAATTCATACTGCTTTGCAGATGGCATCCACAGTCCCATATGCAGTGAAGACTTTCTGTGTCACAAATCATCTGAATGTTTCCTTTCCTATAAAAATGCTTACAACATACAGCATAGAAGAGCTTTAACATACTGTAGAAAAATATGTAAATAGCATTATACTGAACCTTAGCATTCTGTCACTTTAAACAAAATCCAAAAAACCTTCTTAGTTTCAGGTCTTCCTGACTCCCCATTTCATAATACTTTGACATCATTTGAAACAAGGAAATCTGTGCTGATGTACTTAAGTCTAGTCTTTGATATAGATGGCTATAAAGAGTTTTTAATAGCCTACATTTTTCTAACTTATAGCTGTACATACTGTGTCCCCCAAGCAGATAGAATGAAGCCACCTGCAGCGATGGGCGATAGCCTGCACTGATGTGGTGCGCTAAGAAATCCCAGAAATTTGTAGGAGGAAACAGAGACACTCTGCTGACTGGGCCAGTGCATCAGGCTGCAGATTTATGAACATTGCCCTATTTATTGTAGTTTGGGGTGTCAGCAAAGTTTTAAGAACTGAGAAGAAAGTCACAGTTGCCACTCAGAGGAGGCTGTGATGCCTCCCTCTATATGTTTTCATTTTTTTAGTCTCTCCCAAGTCCTACTCCTTTCTGTTCTTTTAAACAGATGTTTCTCATTACAGTTAATGCTGTCAGTTTTATGACCAATTCTTTTTTCTGTTTTGTTGCAACATTAAGCTTTGAATAATCTAAGCAAATGCAAAGTTATTTTCATCTCAGTGCTATTCCCCTTACTCTCATTTTTGATGAAGGGAGACTACAAAAGGCAGGAAGCCATTCTTATTAGCCTAATAGTCACAAACAAGGTAAAAATAGTTCTGTTGAGTGCAAAACAAAGGCTCTATTATGCACACCCAATAACATTAAATGTTCTAAAGCCTGACATGACAAAGATAATACAACAGTGAAAAACACAAAGGACTTGAAGTTCTGGAAAAAATTTAACGGTATGTCATACTGGATATTTACTATTAAAATTGCTTTCGAAGAAACAATCCAGCAGACACTAAATAAACAGCTTGTAACAATTACATTTGCAGCTTTTATGTACTTTTAAACTGTGGGCAAAACCAGAGCTTAATAAAACATCAATTTGATTAAAAAAAAAAAAAAAAAAAAAAAAAAAAAAAAAAAAAGAAAGGAAATTTATTAACTACTAGTTAGTGTTATTTTCCCACCAATTATGTACCATGGTATCACTTGCTGTAGCATCCTGCCCAATACAGGTGCTTGCAGACATGATTCATGCCCGTAAGGTTCATTATTTGTTTGGTTCCCATCCAGACTTTGGCAGCAGCTCTCTGCTTCCAGATTACAGACAGCGCTGGAAGAAGGGTCTGGGGGCAGTTGATTCCTTGTTCTGCTGAACAAAGATTGGCTTACTGGCCTCATTTTCTACCTTGCATACTTGCAATTCCTCTCATCCTGTCTTTTTTCAATGAATAGTGTGATAGGAGAAATACATGGAAGAATTTTGGAGGTAAAGTTGGTTTATATTAGGGTTTAAGCCAATCCAAGAATTTAGTGCAATGCCCACCTACTGGAGGCTCTGGCTATCCTCACTGCCAGCTCCCCTCCCAGCCACAGACTTCTCTGGCGTTCCCCTGATCCTGTGGTTTAAACTGACAGAAAACCAACCTGGCAGTCAATTACTAAACAAGACAAAACAAAAAAGGTAACAGGTTTTTTTCTGTGGGATTACTATAGTGAATTATCTCACTGTGGGATCAGAGGAGCAACACAATGAGCACAATGGAGAAGCTAAGACATTCCCTTTTTGTCAGCAATAAGCAAGCTAGGCAACTTCATCTTTATTTTGTACAGAGGTGATAAAGCTTGTGTGAAAATCTATTTTATCATTAAGCTTGTTACAATAAAGTTGGAGCAAAACTGTTCAAATGCCTAGGAATGTTAATATCTCAGCACTGTTTCTATAGCCTCTCAACTCACTTGAGTTAGATTTTGCATCAGCTTCCTCAGCAAGAGCTCACTTACTACCATTGCTGGGTTTATAACCTGCTAGTTAATCTCCTAGCTATTGCAGTCTGGTAAGGCATAGGTCTGAGGTTGCTTCTAATCTCTCATCCTGTCTTTCCCTTGGGTATCGTTTCTTGTCATACTTCTCTAAACTCCCCCATACCTTTCCCCTGAACTCCACTCCTCTTCCCAATATACGCTCGATCCTGCATCTTCTTACTACCCAGTTTTCTACCACTTCTTCTCTTGCTCAAATTATAATCTCACACCACTCACTCCCAACTGCCATCGCCTCCTCCTGTCTTTTTATCTTTGCACTTCCTTTGCTACGAGAGCTTTTATCTTCTAAAACAGAATCCACCTATCTTTAGGGTGCCAATCTTTCTTCCTTATATCTTCATGTCTGCACCTGTGCCCCCATCCATGAAGTCCTTTGTCCCATGTTTTCCACTGGAAGAACAAGTCAAGTTCATTCACTGTTCAGAACACTGCCAAGCATTTAACAGAATGGAGAGAAGAAGGATGATCTTGGTGAGGTGTTCACAGGGGACAACATACAGAAATGAGGCACCCAAGAGATATGTTATGAAATACAAGCTGCTCTTGTATTCTGTCACAGATGTAATCCTTCTCCACAGTAAATACGGGTTTATGCCTTTTATATAAGAGCACTGTTTCAAATTATAGATATATAATTGGACTCAATCCATCACAGAATGAGAACGGAATCCGTAAGTCGTGTCTCTGGTGAAAGCACTGGGGGCTGAAGTGCTGTGTTAGTAGAGGATAGGCTTTAAGTCGTAGGACTCCATCCATTTGTCCTTATGTAATAACAACAAAAAGAGCAAAAAATGCACTTCTCCATGCTATCCAGATGGAGGCAATCGTGATCATATTCACAACTAGCATTAACTAAACTTCATTCCCAAAGCTTAGATGCCTACCAAATCTGGACATTCCATTGGCTAGCCCACAGCTGAGGAGTATTTAAATTGTTAATGGTCAATTTATTCCTCAGCATTTCCTGGATACCCTTTTCAGCTGTAAAAATACCAAACTGTCCTCCAGTTGAACCTAACTACATTCCTCAGGGTGTCCTTCTCTCTTCTGTCATATATCAGCCTTCTATCACACACCTGTTGCCACTGGTTTGACTCTCGAGTTTTTCTTTGCCCTACCTCTGTCCAACAAAAACAGTGAGCTCTTGGCAAAGAATTCTATGTTTTCTAAAGTGTTCTGCATTTGAGTTTGTCACAGCTATCATTATTTAGTAGTAATTCCCCCACAGGCAATATTCCTTCTTATTATAATTATTATTTTACAGGTGAAACATTGTTTCTCTCTTTCTAGGATGCTGGTGTTCATAGTAAAGCATGGTATGCTGCTACCTGTGATAGGAAGATGGCAGAAGATGCATTATACCGATCAAACAAGGTAGGTAACTTTTTAAAAAATGTCTATTTTATGAAAAAACTTCAAATAAAAGAATCAAAAGACAAGTAGAAATATTCTCAGAACATCAGTTGTATTCTGAACAGGTCAGAATACTGTGCCATGCAAATACTCTCAAACATGAAGTTATTGTGGTCAAACTATTTAACTGTGGCTTCCAGACTAAGTCGCATTAGTGTAACTCAAAGACTGGTGCGCTGCAGAAGAAAGCCATCACAGACTAGAGCTGAGGAGGATCTGGTAACTCCCATGCATCCATTAAAATGGAAGGCAAAGCCCTGTGACTTTTAAGTGATCTCCACCAGTGTCCAATGGCTCGTGTCAAAACAGCTACTATTTGGAAAGGCTGGTGCTGCTATGCGTTTTGAAATAGCAACGCTATGCATTTAGGTTTTGGGAGAATTTGAGTTCTCTCACCTGTTTGGTGTACAAAACCCCGTGTCCCAGCAGAGAACAGTAACGTGTGGAGTTGCATGCTCAGCATCAGGTACGCTCCCACTCTGCCTGACCTCCACAAAGCAGGATACAGGGGTTATTGCCAGTGCAGGCTGCTGTTACCTGCTGAGCACTGGCCTACAGGAGGTGCTTGTCTTCATCAGAGCTTTTTACAGCTCTGGGGAAACGGTATCTGCACCCCTCGCTGCTTTCTTGCTTACCTACTGCTAACATCACTTCTTAATCATCTCTTGGCCCCAGCAGACTGCTGCCACTGCATGTTTATTTCTTCTTTCTCTGGTGATTCTTAAACGCAGCAGCAAAGGTGATTCTTCAATGACACCTTTGTAAGCTGCTGTTAGCAGGGACACATGCTACTTCTCATCGCCTGCTGTACAGTTTTTCTAATGAGAAAAAAGGGTTTAATGCTAACAGATGAGAATATTAAGCTAAAAACTAGTTATGTTGTTGGAAAAAGTAAGCTGGATGCACTTGGTACTTTTCTCTCTTTAGGATGGATCTTTCCTAATAAGAAAGAGTTCTGGACAGGATTCACGGCAACCATACACACTGGTTGTGTTTTACAACAGGAGAGTATACAACATTCCGATACGATTTATTGAATCAACAAGACAATATGCACTGGGCAGAGAAAAAAATGGTGAAGAGGTGAGATGATGTGGGTTTTTTTTTTTCCTAACAGTTTTCTGTTATATACCTTTAATAAGCAAGGATTAGGATATATTGTACTATGACCAAAAGGATTCTTCATGTATCAAGGCAGAAGTATACCCTATATAATGACTGATTATCAAGCTAGAGAAAGCCGTGTAACACCAACTCCTGCATACTGTGAGTAATTAAAACCACCCATTAACCAGAAGATTTTTAACCACAAGTTAAAAACATACTTGTAGAACTGTTTTGAAAAGTTATCGTGATCAGAGCTGCAGCTTCTAGGTAAATTCTTCAGCTGTTCATAGTCCTCTATTCACTTTCTACTTAAGACTCTCATTAAGTTTCTTGGGAAATTGAAAAGGAAGAACAACTACACTAAATAAAAAAATAAATAAGAGACAGACCACCACCAAACAAACAAACCACAATGACCTCTATCAAAAATGAGAGTCACAGTACTTTTAATCCTATGTTCACATAAAGAAAACGTTAAACGCTAGTTTTAGAGTGCGAAAATCACTGCTTGGCTGTTATGCCACACAGATAATTACTCTGGCAGCAAAACAAACTTGGAATCCAAATACCAATAAAAACTGTCTGTTACCACTGCACAGAGCACGCTTTTCAGGGATGTGAAAGTAGGCTTGCCTTAGCCTGATTACCTGCCTTCCAGGCAATGGGGTTTAGGTTATAGAATAAATAATAGCCTGGAGTTCATCTGGCCTTCACCAAAGGGTCAAAAAAATACCTCAGGAGCAAAAAGAGATAGTCCAAAATCTGTATTTGACCAAAGACCAAAAGGAAAAGCAACACACCTAGCAGTCTCTGGATATGAATTTACAGTGACAAACATTAAATTGCATAACTAGAATAGTTCTCATCGATGCCTGACTGTGCCGTATTACTCCTGGAGATTGCCTTCCGTCTAACTGAGGTGGGAACCAAAGATGAAGCAGCTTCTGAACTGCCACAGTCTGCAGCCTGGTGTAAACTGAAAGCAGTGTCAGTTTAACGTGCCATGTAACAGCCTCTGTGCTTCAGTCTGTGCAGGTGGCAATCACAAATGGAAAGGAGCATGAGATGGATTAGACAGCTAGTGGTCGTAGTGTCTTCCGTTGTCCAAATTTAATCTCTTTAGGACTAGAATCAGGACTAAGAACAGGATCAGTGCCCTTACTAAAGGGCAGAGCATCTCACTTGGTAACAGTCGTAGCTCTACTCTCTTCAATGCTGGCAGAAGCAAAGAGAAAAAGATGATGCAGCAATTACTGTCAATATTAGAGCATCAAAGGAAGCCAGCACTAATTAACTCTTGTTTTCTCTATCCAGCGCTTTGACAGTGTTGCTGAAATAGTAGAGAATCATCAGCGCACCTCCCTGGTTCTGATTGACAGCCAAAACAACACAAAAGACTCGACAAAACTGAAACACATTGTAAGAGTTTCTTAATCAAGCCGACCTGCAAAAATGAAGACTTTTTTAATCATTTCTTTCAACATTCCAAAACATGTGGATCAGGTATTAAAAGAAGAAAATCCAAAAGGATGGAAAATACTTTTTAAAAACACTTACTGAGCAGTAAGAGATGCAGTTTATAAAGTACAACCCCACACCACTTTTATCAGAAAAGCACTGGTATTTAACACAAGAAGCCACAGCAGATACACTTTTGTCTGTGACTTCCATCTGTGACGACACGGATACTCAACATTGTGTGAAGAATAACTGCATAGCACAGCCTGGGCCTTTGACTGCTATTTAAAGATAGATTTCCTGTAGGACATTTTCACTTTAAAAATGAGAATACCCAGAGTAATCTACTCTTTCCATTTCTTAACTTTACCACAGATCACTGCTTTCAGCAATTTCTTTGTGAAGTGCGCAGCCCCAGGAACTAGAGCAACTGGACCTGCTGTATTGCTGCGTATGAGCTGAAAACAGGACTGTTCTTCATGTGATTAGTGGCAATAAAGCTGTCCGAATGTTTTAGATTAATGGACATGTGCTGTCCTCTTCCTTGGCTTGGCTCCATTCCATTAATATTGTTGTTTGTACTTTCAAATGTGTAAATAAAGTTAAAAATATTGTAAAGTCAGTAGTGTGTGAGCATTGCTGGATCACGTTTCTTAGCAAGAAAGCATCACTTCACTATCGTTGATGTTTTAATATATATATTTGTATGTGCGCCTTCAGAAGTCCTGTTGTTATGAAAACTGTAACTTTAGCATATAGGTTACAGTAGCTAACAGCTTTAGCATATAGATTGGGCTTTTGTCTTCAAATTGCCTACTGTTGGTGACCCAAGCATGTGGCATTGTTGCTAAACCAACTGCCCGCTCAGTTCTTGCAGAGTTGCTGTTTACAGACACACACACAAAAAACCCCCCAACTTTTATTTTTTCCCAAGCCTGTTCTATGGGAGTGTTTTCCATGTTGTGTTAGTGCCAACAGTGATTTCCACAGAGGTTAAAGTGGTGAAAATTAAACTGATAAATGTGCAAACTGCATCAATGGAAAAACTTTTAGGAGCAGTTGTTAATTAGTTCTAGAGGTGTTGGATTTCACTGGACCTGAAAATTCATCCATGTTAAAGGTATTTTCCAAAACTGACACTCTGTCCACACCTACTTGGTTCTTTTTGTTAGAGATGAGGCAGCGTTCGCTGGGATTCTGTACAAGGCATCTAAGGTGAGGTCAAGCCAAGACTTGCAGTCTCAGCAAGTGACTCAGAGCTCCGCTGCGGCTGTTCTGCAACCACTGCCCTGCAGGGGTGAGCAGCTGTTTTTACAAGGAATGCACCCGTCTTCTAGAAAGTACTGCCTACTAACGTGACAGATGCTCAGCACGTGGCCACCGACTGTGCTGTGTCTCAGTGTCTTCCCTCTGCAACACAGACAATAGCCCAGGTGTGAAGCCAATGAGACACCGTATGGAGACTTGACACAAGCCTGCCTGCGACAGGCTGTGCAGGCAAAATATACAGCAATATATATCAATATACATTGACCTTTAGTATATTGTTCAGCTGGTATTAATTAGAATTACACTAATAGTGCACTTAGTACTAATGTAATGTTTAGAACCAAGTCAAGGCCTCAAAATTAACAAAAATGATTAGCCTCTGCAAGCTTAATTTACTCCTCCTATATGTCTACTCCGATATAATTTAGTTACATGATCTATCACTTTGGGTCACCGCTTCAGGCAGTACGTACGATGGAGAACACGCTGTGAAAAAGCAGCCATTTGATAATTAGCTTTCTGTGCGTTCATGCAGCCGCCTTGCCTCGTTCGCTCCTGCACTGTACCCTATTGAATCTGTTCTTACCACAACTGCTCGCTCGTGTTAACCTTTATATGTCGCTCCTCACAAAAGTGTCTAGGTTCTTCAGACTTTTCTTTCTGAGTTAAATGTCTGCTATCACC
The DNA here is from genome assembly GCA_002844005.1 of Limosa lapponica baueri. Classification (NCBI taxonomy): domain Eukaryota; kingdom Metazoa; phylum Chordata; class Aves; order Charadriiformes; family Scolopacidae; genus Limosa; species Limosa lapponica. The sequence continues at coordinate 159,021 of KZ506176.1, forward strand.
ATCAGTCTAGAACTGGGGAAGAAAAAGACATGAAAAAGTGAAACTCAAGTGTAGCTATAGCCTTCCCCATCGAAGACTAAGATTCACTTTTTTAAGGCAATTAGCAATATTGAGCCCTTTCCACGCGCCAAAGCCCTGCTGCTCCTGTCCCTCAGCCCTAAGTGCTCAGCGTGACATTGAACTTTGTGGCTGAGCTACGAATAACAAATATGCTCCAGATAGATAAACACTCAAATATGTTCATTCCCAAACCCTTCTTTTTAGCGATGTTGTACATAACTCCAGAGGTGCCTTACAGTTTCAACCACAAAATGAGGCAGGGATTTGATGGGCACCACCTTCCACAAAATAATCCATTCACCCTGCAGTAAGAACACCCGGGGCACGAACTGAGGCTCGGGGAGTGGAGGGGGAACTACCCACAGACACACACCCCGGTAGGTGAGCACCTCTTTACTGTACAGAGGTTTAGGAAGCAGACCAGTTACTCTGCTTTCCAGACCCACGCCTGGGAGGGCTGTGGTGCAGCCCCGTTCTGAAACACGGTGTTATCTGGAGAAGAGAAAGGTTTGAGCACGGGAAAATAGAAGCTCGCGTTTTGCAAGGACAGAAAATAACTTGGCACTCAGGACGGAGCGTGCCATGATACAAATCCTGACGCGGTTCAGCAGCCAATGCAGACCCCAGGAACGGGTAACTTGGTGCCGTCCTAACCCTGACCCTTGATCTCCCAGCTGTGCGGTGCCAGCAGGCAACGGTGCCAGGGGTTGGCACCAGGTAGCACGTAGGTCAAGGCTGCCCGCTGACACAGCAGCACATCTCTCCCCTTGCGTTTCTTTGATACTGTTAGCTAATTTCTCTTCCATATAATTTTCATTAACTGAATGGGGGGAGAAGAGAGAGACAAAGGAAAACCCAAAACTACAACTAAAAAATTGGCCTTAAAATGAAGGAAATTTTTTTGTCTGAGAATTCAGGGCAAAATATCAATTTACTAATGTACAAAGGAGTGGAAGCGCCCTCTGCCTGTCTGCTATAGGAAGGGGAGTACAACGAGCACAATGAGTGACTATTGCAAACCCTGCCTGAAACTGGTGTTCCATGAAAGGAGTAAGAACGTTCATTCTCAAACATCCCAGTGTTCAGACATGCGAGTCACAGAACTACATTCCTCCTTCAACCCAAGACACCAGCAGCAGGCAGAAATTCCATGAAGCGCTGCAAAAAAAACCACCAAACCAAAACATCTGCCATGACAACAGCCCTGGAACAAATACTGAACACGAGCTTTTTGTTAAAATATTGGCATTACTGAGGAAGAGAAACCATGACCTGCTGATGAATACACCTCTTCCAAAGAATACACAATGGGACATGGGTTAGGCTTCTTTAAGGCCACCTCACACAAACACATGAATGCTGTACAAATAGGGCTTAAGCCAAGTATATATTTACAAAACATCTTCTCAGAGGAAAAACACTTGCTGACCCTGCACTTGCATCTCTTTCTGTATGTCCCAAAACACTGGAACCAAGCTGAGGTTTTATCTTGCTGTATGTCTAACATCATTACAAGCTGTCTTAAAATGCCATGGTTCCAAAGGCAAGACACTCCTCAGGTCAGGTTACCTGTGCAACCTTAATTTGTCACACCAGCTAGACCCATTACAACAGAAGCATTAAATATATGGTCATGGACTATTTTTCCGTGTAGATGTTGATATTTCACTTGGTTCACGTGACAGTTCAGGGATAAATCGTAGCTGTGTAATGAAGGACTGTTGTCTGTAGGATATTTGTAAGAGACCTTTCCCATTTACTGAAGATGCTGAGAAATGTGCAAACATTGCAGGAGTCAGCCAGTAAAAAGGGAGCATCGTCTTGTTAAAGCAGTTGAACATTTAATTGAAGAACTGTATATTGTCCCTGCACCTTCTACTGCACTACGCACCGGGCTGCTCTTCAGATTTGCTGTTCTGCAAAACTTTCTCCTGATGATCATTAATTGTGATCTTAATTTCCCAGAAGTCTCACTTGCGATTCCTTGAAATCTCATCTGCAGAAGCACCAAACTCTTAGGACCTCAAATGAAGCATTACGGAAAAGCTCGTAAGAAAACAGGAATTATATATTCAGACTAGTACTTGAGCAGTACGTGCTAAATAATACAAAGACATAAGTAAGGGTGGGGAAACAAAATACTAAATCACTGCTCAAGAGGGAGCAACAATCCTCTGCACTGAATGTGATGGATGCCCATGCACAGAGTGACACGTGACAATGAGTTAAGATTGTATAAAGCAGCCTTATTGCACATTTCCTAGCTTTACAACGTTCTTTTTCACGGTATTGTTTAAGGTTACCCAATTCATAGGAAAAGAAGCTGGAGGGAAAAAAATTTCAATGACAGTTGTCACTTCCAAGACTCACTGATGTAGAGAAAACCCCCAAACTCACCAGCACGACTTCCATCTCAGAGCTAAGTAACTGAACAGTCAGTCATCCTCGGTGAAGTTGCACTGAGTAGGTTTTAGCAACAAACTCCATGTGCATTTCTGCCAAAAAAGGCAATGCCCACATCCGGAGCTCAGAGGTTCCATGTCTGGGTTTCCCAGAGGAAGGAGGCAGCCAATAGCTCCTGCCAGTGAAAAAAGCTGAAGACGTTTTTGTCCTTCCCCAACGCTGTTTCTCCAGCGTGTGGGACCGTCCCACAGCTCGATGGTGTCACCAAAGCTGCCAAGGGTGCACTCGATGCCGCTGCCCGTGTCTCCAACAAAGACGTTAAACGGCACCAGTCCCAATACCGACCCCCGAGAAACGCCACTCCTCACTGGGCTCCCGTCTAACGCGCCTCCTCACCACCACATTCAGAAGTTCTGAGCCAAATTTGTCAGAGCCCAAGGCCGTTGTGCAGCACAAAATGATCTGATTTTGATACATACCCCAACTGCACGTTACCTCACCCAAACTGCGCTGCCCTGGCTGCCTCAGGTACCTCACGTACAGAACCCACCAGCTGCAAGGCTAGTGTGCATCTTCTGCCAACGGACACGTAAGACAGAACCCCTGTCTAGCTACTGAAGTATTTTTTTTAAATCATTTTCATTATAACACTTTTTAAATCATAACATAAATCACGTTCTCTTACCAGAATCCCTGTGACATCCATAAAAGACTTCAGTCGTTTCACTGGCAGCAGGTCAATCCTCACCTTCCCTCCACGGGAACAGGCAGAGGACCACCCCTGTGCCCGCCGACCAGCCAAAGCCCAGAATGGAACGCCCCAGGCCTCGCCAAGCCCAGCAGTCAATTTCGACAGCTTTTCCATCAATACTTTGGGAAGCTCTGGGGAGGACAAAGCCTCTAAACATAATTCCTGTGCATAATAAGGACCTTCCTTTGTATACTGCCAGTCACTATGGACAAGGTCTTTTGTTTACAGACCTTAACATAAAGAAATGTAAAGCGCATTCTCCATTGTTATCCCTAAAAATTGAAGTAGGAAGCAAGCAGGCTCCTAGGAATATTACCCTACTGGCCGGTAAAATGAAGGAGAAATAACTTAAGCCTTGGTTTTGCCAAACCCCTGGTGCCCTAAAAGGCAGTTCCACTGCATAAGCAATAGTAGAAAATACCATTTATTGATTATGGGGACAAGTGACATCCACCCAGAATGGAACTGTAACGCAGTTACAGGCCTGAAACGGGGCTCTGCACTTCACCGTACCCTGGCCTTACTGTAGGGTTTGTGGCAGACATAGTATTAAACAAAATAGAAATATTTTCTATAAATGCTCACAGTCATATTCTGTAAACACAAGTCATAGCAAATTTAATAGTGACAGAGTCAATACAGATTAGGAATGTTCACCATTCTTAAACACCATATACATTATGAATATATATACTGTGTATTTTCCACTGGTTCCATTCTTAGGCTCACCGTATCAACACAACTGTAACATGTTTTATTAATTTATATGAAAAATACTTCACTAAGAAAGTAGACAAACTGCACAGAAATAGTACAAGTGTCATGTGCATAGCAATATCGTTTAAAGCATTCACATATGGCTTTGTTTAAATGAACCTATTGGGGAAATGGCCCTGTACGGACCCACGGTTACACAGTTGACATAATGTAAACTGCTTCACATCTTTTAGGCACTTGCTAACAATAGTGTTCAATCCCTGAAAAACAAAATCAAGAGCTAACAAGTGAAAATAACAAAAACCCCAGGATAACAGCTGTGTGTAGTTGAAAAAAAAAATTAAAATTGATTTTAGTAGTGCATGCACAGAACTGAAAAATAGATAGGGGGATAATTTCTGTGCAAGAAATATACCAAATAACTGAAAAGTATAAAAATATTTACATGTTTAGTTTTTAAATACATACAGAACAAAAGCCCTGAAGACTCATTCTATAGAATAAAAATATAGGACATGATAGCAGTAACAAAAAATAATATATATTTTTATGGAATTGTATTTGCAGTTAGTTAAAAGTTATCTAAACCACAAAGCTCCTTGATCTATCTCAAAGCTTGACAGCAACAGAGGATCTGCTCCTCCTTTTAAAATATAAGCACTCTGCATCATTTTTAAACACTTCAGTTACAATACTGAAATACAAACCAAAATGACTCGTGTAACCCAATTCAATTGATTCTCTTTTAAAAAAACTGCAATGTATGATACTTAAGTTTCATTTTCTTAACTGGTCGTCATTACATTAATAAATTCCAATCTCGAGTAGCCTCCATCAGATGCCTCTGTCCGTGTCCTACCCAATTATCCTGATTGTCAAATATTCTACCGCAAAACCAGCAGCTAAACTTAGCTTTCAAGGTATTATCAGAGGTAGTTTTCACAATCTGGTAATTGTTTTTGCTAGTCTTCTTCAGTGTCAATTTTAAGACAAATCTTTCTTTTACAGGGCTAATAGGCTTTACTGTTCTGTGCCTCTTTTGAGAAAGACCACCAGGAGTTACATCCGAGTGACTGCAAAAGGCCGGCTGCAGAAGCGCTTCAATGGTTCTTTTTGACAATGAAACCTTCAGAACATGTCCCTTAAATTTAGCAATGGTTTTCATTACATTTACAACTTCTGGGACATCTGCATCAGGATGGTTAAGCACAACAACTGGCTGATTTCTCCGGGGGCATTTTACAAGCTGTTTAGAGTTAAAAGGAAGTAATTTCAAAGTCCTCACAGTTTCTTTTGATGCCCTTGGTTTGTGAGGGCCACCTGATTCACTATTGACTTTAGCCTTTTCCTTACACTTTCTGTGCAACATTACTTTCTTTCTTGGAGGTTCTGGGCAATTATCCTTACTTTTCCGTTTGAATTTCTTGTTTCTTTGCACACCCCCAGCGTCTGAACTTTTAGACCCAGTTCGTTTTGAACGAAGCTTTACTTTTGCAGTTCTGTTTCGGGTGCTCCATGTGGACTTCTGACTACCCAAGTTATTCCTGCTCTCAGCAGTTAGTACTTGTGGACTCTCAATAGAACCTTTTTGCAACTGTGTCCCTGCAGACTCAGTAGAATAAGCAGGTTCTACAGGAGGAACACAACACGCTGGATTAGAGCTTGCCAAAGAGGCATTTGCTGGCATTAACCTACCTGGTAAGATTAAGGCATCATTAGAAATAAGATCAGTTTGTTTCCGTGCTAGTGCAGGAGTGAGGGACTGCAAGCCCTCCAGCGGCAGCGAGGGCACTGCGCTGCTTACTGGCTGGGCAGCATCAGCCAGCGCATCTGAAGTCTTCGTTTGCAGCAAAAGCTGTTGTTGCATGGCTCCAGATTTCTTTGGTTGACAGTTTTGATAACAAGCATTATCCTGAAAAACATTACGTTTGTGAACTACAGGCTTGTTTGGTGTCACACATTTCAGAAAAACTGCCTGCTGTCCATCAGGCAAAAGTGCATAAACGTGTTGTTTCTGCCTTATTTCCTGTTGGTTTACCGACTCCAAGGAACGAAAGACAGCATCCTGATGCTCTGATAACACCTTCAGAGAAGAAATTCCTTTCACAGATGGCTCCAATGAGTTTGTAATTACAAGAGATCCTTTGAATGGTACACTGTTCAATGAGTCATTTGTGGTACCACACGCTCTCCTACTACAGGAACTTCTTACGCTTCTAAAATTCTCATTTTTCCCCTCCACTTTTGAAGCTGGAATGGTTATTTCACCATATTCCCTGGACGCAACCCTCCCTAAAACCTGAGAACGATCACCAGGGACATTTGCAACTGTTCCAATTGCCCCACTAAAAGTCAAAATCATTCCAGGTCCTTTATTTAAAACAAAAGATGTAGGTACACCTTTAGTTACGTGCCCATCTGACGAACTGGTCGACGGAAAAGATTTTCCTGAAACCACCTGCAGTCCGGGCTGGTTAGCAAGGTGCAAAGGAACAAAAAATCCTGATGGAGGGGACTGAACTACAAGGGGTTTCTTCTGTTCCTGAAGAACTGGCAAAAAGCTGCTAGGATTTTGGGTTGTAGACAGCATTTTATCTTTTACTAACTGCTGTGTTATGATGGCATCCGTATGGGTTTTTAGCAACGTACCAACACCTGGAGTTCGGGATAATTTATCCATTCCCTGTGAATCAAATGACCTTCTGGGTGTCTGTCTTACTGTCCCACAACGCGTACCTTCATTTGTGCTACATCTTGCATTCAACTCTGTCTTATACAAATAAAAGTCTACGTTAGCAGGAGGCCCCTGAAAACCGCATGCAGTTGCCGAGCTTTTTAAATTTGTATAAGCTTTATTCCCTGTCTCATGACCAGAACGCAGCTTGTCAGAATGGAGTTTTATGCAGTTATTTGACTTGTTGTGGGATTCTTGCTGAGCAGTTGCTTTCACTTTTAACACATCCTGCAGTAACTGATTTATTTCAGGAGATAAATAATTAGCTGCCTGTTCACTCTGCAATGAGAAAACTGATGTAATTTTAGGCATTAAGACCGAGTTAACACAATCGGATACATCTTCTTGGAATTTCTCAGCTACATTCTCAACTCCTTGATGTGTGTTAGCATCCAAATACTGCTGGCCATTACGCTGCTCCTCCATAAAACACTCGCTGTCAACAATGCATTTAGATTGGCTTTTAAAAGACACAGAGTTATTCCTAGTGTTTATGTGTCCGTAAGTTTTATTAATATTTAATTGGGCTGATGCAACTTTCTCTGGTTTAAAGCCTTTTATCAACTCTGAATATGAAGATGCACATTCACTTCTACTGTTTTGAAAAGAAACTGTTTTGCTAGATATAAATTCTTTGTATCTGTCATCTGTCGACATCCAAATGCTACATGGATTATCCGAAGTGTTCATTTTGGAATAGTTGTGAAAAGACAACAACCCTTCATTAGAAGAATCCACTGAAGTTGAGTAATAGAGATTATTAGTTCCATTACTATTATTCAGGCCACCATTTTGTACTTTCAGTTCAGGAAAAAAGGGCATTTTCATGGGGTCATAGTGAAGTGTATTGGTAATAGTGGGTGGTAGTACCTGAGGATGACTTGGAAGACTACAGCTTCCCCACGAGATATTACTTCTAGTTCCAACTTTTGTCACCTCATCACATGGAGGTACAGTTGAGCCCAACTTCATTGGCAAATAATTCAAACTTTTTCCTACAGCTACATTAGAAGGTGCTACAGTTTGAGAAACACTCCTACCACACAAGAAGGAGTTATTTTGCTTTTCCACTTTTGTTTTTCCTGAATGAGGAGCAGAACACGAAAATGGAGGGGAGGTTAACAGGTGAAGAGAATTGTTCTTTAAGGTTGACTGATCAGTTACATGTGGTATAGCACCTGAAGACAAGCCATATGGATCAGCAGTCTGCAGCAAAGGAGTTGTAGAACCATCTTTAATAGGATCAGCTTTCTGACCCAACAAATGTAAGTTTTGCTTACTTGTAGGTAATAATTTTATAACAATATGTTGTTTTCCATCTACCATTTTAAACCCCATAAATTTAGCACTGTAATTTGGTGGAACTGATATTTTGTTGTTTTTGACCATCAACACTGTTGGCCCATGAACAGCATTTTTCAATAATCCCAGGCCGTAACTTGTTCCATCATCTGCTTTACTGTATTGTGCAGTAGTAGCAGAGAGCCTTCCACCCGTGAAATTATGCTTTTCTGTGTATATGATTTGATCTTTTTCCTTGTTTGTTTCCACATCTCTCATACACTGGTTCAGCTCCTCAGATTTTGTTTGAATTTTATTCACACTTCTTAGCACTTGTGCGTTTTTTTCTCCAGTTTTGTCATTTCCACTGCTTACTTTTTTCCGTCTCCAGAGTGCTTTTTTCGATGCTCCCATTTTATACCTTTTTAACACAAGTTTCAGTGCTGCTGGAGTCTTCACTATTCTTTTTTCACATTTATCCTTTTCCAGTTTTTCTTTTGCATATAAGTGGTCTCTATGCAAAGCTATGAAGTGGTTTAAAAGATAATCTTTCCGTGACGTCCTGTAACTGCAATATTGACAACCAAAAGGTAACATACTGGTATGAACAAGAAGATGTTTCTGGAACTCCTCTTTTGTAAAGCTTACGTGATGGCACTTTACACATTTATATGAAATTTCATTATGTCTGTGAATGTGCTGAACAAATGTGCCCACATCCTGGGTAGAAAACCCACATTTTTCACATTGGAAGTGACCATTTAGGCAATGCTTTGATGTGAAGTGTTTTGTCAAATCCAACAAAGTGTACACATGCTCATCGTTACAGAGCTCACACTTTACTAAAGTGCTACGATGGGTGCGCCTATGCTGTTTGAATGCCTGAAAGTCATTAGCTGAGAAGTTACACATCTCACAAGGATACAAAGGCAACTCGCCATAGTGTAACAGCTGAAAATGTTTCTGGAGGTCATTGGGGCTGTATCTAATACTATCCTTGCACTTTGTACAAGTGAAATTCAGTATCTTTGCTGTAGTTTTCAACCCTTCCTCAAATTGCACTTCTGGTTTATTTTGCAAGTGGCTTCCCTCTGAAGAATTGGGATTGCTTCTGTTTATTTTCTCTAGACTTAAGGACTTCCTTGCAGTTTGCTGTTTACACTGAAAGAGTTTTCTAAATCTATCAACTTCATGTTTCGTTAATACTTCATTTGGAATGTTCACCTTGGGTAAATTAATATTCACATTTTTTAGTTTGTAAGAGAGACTGACATCTAAACTTGCTGGTTGAGTCATCATACTTAAAGGATCATCCACCAGTGCTTTTTCCAAAGTAGAAAGACTTGTAGAAAAATTCTTCGCAGCATTGTGTTTTAACAAATTAATTTGCCTTTTTTCAGGAAAAAACTGTTCCTTTTCAGATGGCATGATTTTAGGTTTTCCTTTTAAGTGAATTCTTGAGACTAGTCTTCGTTCTTGCAGCAAACAAGACTGCAGTGCTGAATTATTCTCAAGGTTCTAGAACTTCCCCATTTTATTCTCCTGAAATCAGAAAACAAACAAAGCAAATACTACATTTAGAACTAATGCAATTAGTACACACATTAATAAATACATGCCAGTCGTGGAAGTTGTTGATTTTTACAACAGCATTTGAAAGAAAAAAGGATAAGGCAAAAAAAATGAGACATTACACTAATTTTGTTTGTTTGTTTGTGTTGGGGGGGATGTTGTTTGTTGGTTGGTTTGTTGTTGTTGTTGGGGGGGGGAGCAGGGGAAATCTTTCCACAAAAATATACATAAATTTTGAAAAGTAAGCTTTAATGGACAACATCTACTGAAAGATGAAAACATTGAAATTCCATGCCATCAAATTTTGGTTTTCTCCCACCAGGGCAGTCTGCAAGCATGATAAATCCCAAGAGCTGCTTTTTTAAAATTAAGCCAGCATTTATTGCTTATTCAGGATTCCAAGCGAATATAAACACAGTACCTCCTCTGTGACACAGTACTTCAGCTAGGCTCAGTTAGTGATCTAAAAACAAGTCAAATTCTGCAAGAGTTGATTTTTTTATTACTCAAGTCTGTTACTCTATTAGTAGCTAACTGTTGTGCTTAAGGGAAAAAAAAAAAACAAACCTGACAAAGATCTGCTTCACTAAAGGAGACATTACCCTTACCAACACCAAAAAACCCACCACACATCTACAAAGAATTTTTCATGTGTCAGTTTGCAGTATCACACGGGTCTGAAACAGTCAACAGATAAAAGTTAACTTTGGTTTTCACCCTATGTTCCTGGGTATAAATTAATGTTCTCAGCACAAGAGCACAACCGACAACAGTACTCCTCCATGGATTAAGAGGCTCAAACAGGTATGGTCAGCATCACTGTCCCGCTAGACTTACTGTCAGTGTTTCCATAACAGGCTGCACTGACAATTTATACCAGCTCATCTATGCTTGAACACCACTCCCACGTGTCAACATAAAATCAGCAGAAATTGAATAGCAGAGAAAAAAATTTGGATTTTGAGAAGTGACACTGAAAAGGAACAAGAACTGTTTCTTCACTAGTATATAATACTTTTTACTAAAAACTTTTTTCCACAGCAGAAGTCATAGTATCACTTTCTTCTTTATTAGCAAAAGTCAGTAAAATGTTGGCTGAAACCTGATCAGCAGCTCGCTCTCCACTATTCCCCTGCCCACCCTGAAGCAACACAGACCTGGAACTCATTAGATCATCCTATTTATTCATATTCAAACTGAAAGAATGATCACATCTCTCCCTCACTGTGATGAATTGCAAGAGCTGCTACTAGAGCTTCAGGCCATCATAAGCATCACCACTAAGGTCTTCCAAATATCCTCCCATAGTCCTGTGAGGAGGAAGTATCTAGCATTAAACATGTAAATACCCAACAAAGAAAATGAATACTGAAAAGTTTTCAAGGCTGTGTTCAGGTATCACGTAGCAAGAAAAGCAAAACTTTTTTTAAGCATATGCTTTACTGCATTCTTTTGCAAAAAGATATTAGCATTCCTGCACAATTCTGGAAGATAATAAGCAAAATAGACTTTGACATTTTATACAGATTCCAATATCAAATAAATCCAATTAATTTTGTTCTTCAGCTACGAGACCAGCAAGATTTCAACTATACATTTGACATTCCAAAAACAAAAAAAAAACCCTATAATCCACAGACACACACACCCACCCCCCTTGAGAGTCTTCCCAAACTAAAACACTTTAGGTACAGGATTTTTTATTTTTATTTTTTTTTTAAACTCGGTGATACATTTCCCATCTTCCATCCAGAAGATTAATACATGGGATATTACTCTGAGCCTTGAGAAGAGAACAACTCATCTACGTGACACTCCATTTTCACCAAGAGAGTGCTGTACTGTAATGCTTTCTCTCGTCAACAGCAAATCCTTTATTTGAACAGGAGCAAGCTGAACTCCCACATAAAGAATAACTAACTAAAAATGACTTGGGCTTGTTTGCTGAAGATCTTTCTTAATACACAGATGCAACACCTGAAGATTACAGGCTGCATGATGCAATACATCATTCTGATGGCAGCTGCCTGTCATTCAGATTAAAGTGTTATACTGTCAAATACTGAAACCTGAAACGTGTGCAATTAACACTATAAAAATCAGAAGTGGATGCAGTTTGCTGCAGAGAACAAACCCCAGGCTTTTTACATGGGGCCAATGTGGTCCTCAGTTGGCCAACATACCACTGACTGGATAAAACATTTATGTTTGGCAGAGTCTCAGCTGGGTATATTCAATCGTGATTTGATCTCTCCTTTAACTAATTAACCATACAAGTTACAATTTAACATTGTTATTAGTGCGTAGCATATGACTATAGACAAGCACATGCAGCATGATAAATAAAAATATTTACTAGAAACAACCAACTACTAAAAAAAAAAAAAAAACACCACAAAAAAACCACACAAACAAAAACCTCCCAGGGATCTTTAAATTTACATTACCAATGAAGAAGTCAGACTTACACAATAAGAAAAGACTTGACTTCAAATCTTCAACAGCCTTTTTAACATTTTTCCACACGGATAGAAGAGGTAAATATGTAAGACTCAGAAAAGGCCACATTCAGGAAGGATAGTGAAAAAAGATCTGGAAACAAAAGGAAAGATACTTTAAAAGGTGTAAATACAAGCATAACTGAAAAAATAAGCTGAAAAGCACAAATCTTTCAGTTTTACATTACATGCATGTTTAATACATTGAAGACAGAAAAACTGTAAGTACATACCATCTTCTCTCCCAAAAAGCACCATCAAATATAATACAAATTCTAAATTAATGAATGGCATTAAAAAAATCCCTAGCAAACTCCTCCTAACAAGGCCTATTCTAACCTTAGCTTTGTCACTACTTCTCAGGCATTCATAACTGGCACGCATAAACACACAGTAACTTGAAAACAAGACAGAAAGCAGTAACTGGTACCTTAGTCCATCAAAGCTTCACTTGAACTGAAAAGAAACTTATCTTAAGTAAAAACTGTAATAAATTCTATAGCAAACACCCAATTACAATTTTTCTAGAAAGTTTTGCAGAAGCTGGAAGATGTGAGGATGAGTATTACATTCACAGTATTTGAAACAAATAGGTAGATGATAAGGCAGATGGAATGAATACAAACCCTGAAAATACATGAACATGCACCAAAGTTAACCCTCATGAAATAAAAAAACCACACAACGTTCAGCACAGGCTCGCTCTAAGCCTAAATATTCTTCCCTCCAAAATGCTGCAATATGTCAGTATATCGCTTTAAAAAAGTACACAAGGAGAAAAAAAAAGTTTTAGCTTTTACTCCTATCTGTCATTTCCCCCTAGACTAAAGTATGACACTCCTATATTAGGGACCTTTTACGGTTTTTCCATTTAAAATGAAAAAAAGAAATTCAAAGCACATTTCCAGGCAGGTAGTATTTTCAAGATTTCTCTAAAAATTGTATACACTCATTTAAATTTTACTGAAGAACTCACTATGCTGAAGTATTTTCCATGCTCGGTCACATCCTACATGTGTCTGAAAATTTAAAAGTAGTGCCTTCAGCTCTAGAGACCTGGGCACAGAACTAGGTCCTCGGGAACCCACAGAGCCCGGTGCTCAGACAGAGCCTGACACCGAAAAACGCTGCTGTTGTGAAATTCAATATAAAAGAACAAGAAATTACTAAATCGCTCTCAAAGCTAACAGAGACGCCCCACAGCGAACTCGCAATTGAGGAAACCAGCAGCTCCGGTGACACACGGGCACAGAACGCACCTGCAAACCGTCCCCGCCCCAGCCCCGCTCCTGCCGGGGCGGGGGCGCTCCCCGCGTCCCGCACGGGGCTCCCGGCCCCGCCGCGAACGGCAGCGGCTCCACCGGGACCTTGACGGGGCTCGCTGCGGAGCAGGGCCACGGCGCGGCCTGTCCCCTCGTCCCCGGGACAGAACACGAAGCGGTGACTGAGGCCGATCCGGCAGGGTTCGGCGGAACCCCCGCTCCCCCCCCCGCCACCTCAGAGCCGCGCCACGGGCTCCACCACACCGCAGCGGCAGCACCGAGCGCTCCCCGAAATCGGGGTGGGGGTAAGGACACCTCCCCTCCCCAGCTCCTCCTTGGCAGCCACTCATCTCCTCGGGCGGCCCCGGCGAGCAACGCTGCCCCCGCCCCGCCGGGCGGCCCGCCGCGGGGCGCCCACCCGGCCCCGGGGGGCTGCGCACTGCCCGCGACGCCTCGCCTGGCCCCGCGTACTGCGGCGGAGGGATACGGCGCCACGGGAGTGCTCAGCGACGGCCATGAGATACTCTCGCCCGCTCCGCAGCCCGGCTCTGCCCGCCGGCCACCCCGCCAACCTCCCGCGGCCGCAGGGGACGGGGGGCGCGGGACTATTTAACAGCTCAGCCCTACCACGCGGCGGCTTCCTGCCCCGCCGCCGCTCACACCTCCTGGCCGGCGCCAGGCCGCCCCTCGCGGAGTTACCTCGCCCGGCTCGGGCCCGGCCAGTCGCTGTTGGCGGCCATAACAGTTTTCATCCGGGGACTGCGGGGATGCGAGCCCGGCCGTGGGGGCGGCCGCGGCGGAGGGATACGCTTTCACCTGAGGCGACGGCGGCCGATGAGGCCCAAGGCGGGGGAGCGCTCAGGGTGTGAGAGGGGGCGGTGGCACCCACAGCCTCTGCTGCCTTCCTCCTCCTCCTCCTCCTCCTCCTGCTCCTGCTCCTCCTCCTCCTCTTCCTCTTCCTCCTCCTCTTCCTCGGATGTGGCCGCGGGGGCTGAGGGAGGGAGGGAAGCACGATGCCGGGCCGCCCGGCCCGGGGGGGTGAGGCCTTCCCCCACCTCTTCCCCGGGGCCGCCGCGGCCTGGCACCAGCCGAAGGCCAACTGCCGGGCGGTCCCAGGGAGCCTTGGCCACATGGCACGGCCATAGGTACAGCTGACATGGGGGATTTCCGAAACGCTTCAGCTACATACCCACCTGGAATGAATATGTACAAGGAATTGACAGTTATGGGCGCCGAATGGGCTGGGCCAGTCTAAAGGGTGAGAAACCCTCCGACCACACCCGAAGGGTTCGCCAAGTCCGAACCCGTGCTCAAACCCCTAAATCCCGGGGGTTTAAACAGGCCCGGCATTGCCTGTCAATGGTTGGTTGTGCGTCCCTCTGCCCGAGGGTGTGTGCGGTCCAGAGACCGCTAATAGCACTGGGCAAGGGGGAGGGGATGTGCCACCGTAAAACACCCAGAAAGGTCACTGCCTAGGGAGTTTGTGGTCCAACCTAGGCGAAGAGCTGCTGAGCTGCGTAGCTGCAGTATATAGGGGTAGTCTGTAGAAAATGGCAGCAGTGAAAACATTCAGAATGTTATACATGGGTTAGAGGAGTTGATAATGTTTTCATGTGCTCAAGATAACACAAAAATCAAAGCTGAAAATCACTAGAAAATAAATGTTTGCTTTGTTAGAGACACAATATCGTTGCTGCTAAGAAGAGGGATAAACTGTGCTTGTTAGCAGTAGCATGCTTTAAACATTTGTGCTAAGTTTCAGTGCACACAGAAGATCCCCGAGTGTGAAGGCACATGCGAAGTAGGAAATTCAGGTGAAGCGTGGTCAAAAAGTGACAAGCAACCATGGCAGAAATAGGCTGGAAAGATGAACTGGGACTGACAGGTCAGTGAAAAGGAAAGCCTCTCTCCACTTACGAAACAGCATTCAAAAACCAAAAGCAGAGAGGAGAAATATTTAGGTTCCCAAAGGGAAAAGCTTAAACCAACTCATGAGCAATTTGGCTGAGCAATTCAGCTAAATTTTTCTCCAGAAGTCTTGTCATATCTTACTAGTAGCAACAAAATTTAAGAAAATCACTTTTTACTCATGATTAAATTTGAGAACAAGGAGGAATGTTGCTCTCTTTGCGTGTGTATGTGTGTGTAATAAGGATCCATTTAATAGTAACATTTTTAATTCCTCTCAAACTGGTATCACTTATTTCCCTTGTGTCCTGGACTGTAAGTGAAAATTAATAGAAGCCGTTTTGGGGTGTGGGTTTTTTGGCCCTAAAGGATATTTTAGGAATAGAATTCTATCATTGATGGTTCTACTACTCCAAATGAAACAATCTGTGCCAAATGCAAGCAGGGAAATATACTGGTGATTTGCATGCAGATCTTCACCTTTTTCTGGCCTCTAAATGGTCAGAAATGGAGTTTGCAAGTGTGTGCCTATAGCGTTTTGGAGGATCTGAATGCTTAACTTCAATTGAAGAGAACAAATGAGAAACAGCATCATTCTGGATGCAGCTGTAAAGTCAGAAAAGATAAAGGAAAAGAATTACCCATTAAAGTTGTTGGTCTAACAAGCAGCTACAGTATCTTATTTGTGTTAGAATGTTAGTATTCCTAATCTGAAATTAAAATCTAGATCCATTTATTGTCAGCTGTTCATCCCAACAAATTCGCATATAAAAATAGAAACAAATACTTTATCTGTAGAGTATCACTTCATAACTTGAATTTAGAACACATATGGATGTCAAGCGCAAGAGAGAAAAAGAAAACTTGTGAGATAACACCAACAAGGGAAAGAAGAAAGGCTAACATCTAATTTATCATACACATTGAGATTCTTTGCAGCACAAGAGGAATAAAAAAAAATAACATCAAAACATGCTTGTAATAATAAACTTACATTGGGATTAAGATTCGTATAGGAATATATGGAGAAAAGAAAGGTGCCAATCAGATGAAAAATGAAAACAATGAGAAAACCCACCAAAAAGATTGGCATATAATGGCTTCTTCTAAAATTAATGAAAGAACTCTTTACTCATGAGAGTCAGCATCCACAAAAGTGCTCTCCAAAATGCCTACGTCATTGTCTACCACCTCCCGATTTTACAGGAGTACTAGGAACCCTCTATAAGCTGTGACATGAGAGGCTGCCTCAAAGATCTGTTTGAATCCACACGTTCACTGCTGAAGAGATGACCAATGAATGCGACAGCCACCATCCTACCACGCTCGGAGTAGAAACTAAACTGAAAGCCATCAAAGAAACCCACGTGAGACCAAGGTCTTGTGAAGTGTTTCACAAGCGAGCACAGAGAACTGGAGAGCTGCGCATTTTCTGACTATCCTGATGCTGGCAGTTGAACCTGCTGTGGCATCAAGGCAGGAATTGTGACAGTGTGCATGAATGCAAGCACAGATACTTTTATGTTATCCTTAGAATATGCTTTCTTTGAAGGAGCATCAGGCACTGTCCTATTTCAAGGATCAATGAATGCTGCATGAGGACTAGACTGTCTTTGTATTCTCTTTCTTGAGGACAGAGATCACACCTGATGCATCTGGATAGGCATGATATGTTGAATTCCCACACTCTTAAAAAGCAGGGACTGAATCCGCATAGTACTCCACTCCTTCATTCTTTTTCAGAAGATAAATTGAATTTGGTCCACTTTACTATGTGAGATCCTGTAAGAAAGATGTTCAGCTGCAAGACAGTCTATGTTACGTAAAGCATGAAATATCCCACAGAAGTTGTCACCAAAAAACACTCTGACGTGCCATCAGATTTTTTTCTGAGTAGTGGCTGTTGTCTCTAAGCTATGTAGTATTTTGGAAACCTTAAAGGTATTTGTACTGTCCCAGTGCACATTACATCATGTTATTCTGTGCATCTGAAATAGCAAACAATTACAGGACTTCCCATTACGTATGTCATTACCATTAGTCTGTTATAAATTTATAGGGCAATTAAGTGCAAATAAGAAGCTTTCATAATGCTTTTTTTTGTTATTGTTACTATTAGTTCTGTATATGTGATGTTTTAAAATTGAAAATTCAGTGTTTTCCTCAGATATATGGGTGTCTCGCAAACAAAGGGAGTGCTGCATCCCTGGTTTCAATTAGATATCAAGCTTCTTTATGGCTAGCACAATGGGTTGGATCAATTTATTAGTGTAATGTGCTGGACTGAAATTACTTACGTCAGAACTGAATCCACACCAAATAATTGGGACTAACTTAAGGATTTCCTCAGAAATACTCTAGAAAAAAAGATAATTCAATTTTTAAAAGTCTATGCTGAGGCAAATACCAAGCATGGATCACCGAATGAAGCTGAGGAACTCCTCATTTTTTTAAAGAAAACCACTTCTTTTTAATGTGAAGCTCATACATTTGAATCATTGAATTTTGTCAGAGATGTGAAAGAGCTTCTTTTAGAGTTAGCAACAATAGTGAAGTGTTACTGCTCGTGTGGTCCGTATTTGAATTACAAAGTGGAAATATCTGGCTAAAAGTGAAAACATCATTTCATTCAGATTTTCACATTTGTTGGTATGTGTGGGAAAATGGCCCAATCTCAAAAAGTTTTTGGACTATGATGATTTTTAGTCTTGGTTCTCTCACATTTTTTGCTCAATCTAACATGAATTTAAATTAGTTTCTCTTTCTGCAGATATCACCAATGCTGCTGCTGTTTTCATTTGAACTTTTATTGCCACAATTTTAACAATTGTTGTTTAGGTGGCGCTAAGACTGATTAGCACTATGAAACCCACAAAGAGAGCTAAATTACTGACTTCTTTCACTGTTACAGTGTCACTGTAGATGTGCAGGGAAACCCATAATGAGAATTCAGTGATATTCTGATATTAATAACGATACCATTAGCTGTCAGCATTAATACTGCTATATTTATAAGATTATGTAGCGTGAAAAAGAGGCCTTACCATTATGCTTTCCTATTGTTTTAACCAATGAAACAAAACCGGGCTATTTACCGTAAGAGAACAGAGATAAAAAAACCCTAAGATCTTTGTTTTACCTCTCTAACAGGTGAGGTATAGGGACTATAGGGAAACATACATTGCAAAATATTTGATCATCGAAGCAAATAATCTAGTGTATCAGAAACCAGTTTCTTATAAAAAGGCAATTTTGTTATTTTCATGGTGTACTGGCACGTTATCTTAGAGGAAGAAATGTAGAACTTCCCTTACAGTCATCAAGCAGCTCATTGATACAAGCATTGTTTCAAATACACTGTACTTTATGAAAAAGAATGAATTCGGCCGAGACAATGTATTATTTATTTTAGTGACAAGCGCAATTGGAGCTTTTTGTAAGCAGATCGGTATGGAAATAATAGCCTTGAAGAAGGAACTCAAAAGGCCCCACCATAAAGCTTTTATGTAAGAATTACATTTGTAAAAAAGACTAATACAGGAAAGTCAGTTTAGCACCTTTAGGGAGTGAACTGGTGTGGAACAGAACAGAATAGGTGCATTTTCTTTGAATCCTCGATTTACAGCGTCTTGTTCATCTGTAAGATTACATTTTTTATTTACTGGTCATTACAAGAATTTGAATAAAACATCTAGCAGTAACTTAAGTCAGGCTTTTGGTGTCACAACAGATCTTTTCTAACTCCTATGAACCACATATTCTAAAAAGAAATGGCAGAGGCATCTCAATTCTTCTTTGCTCTTAGCTCAAGGACCGTCCTAGGCAGTTTGCCTACCGAGGCTGAGTAAGGGCTGTCAGTTCCTAATCATAATTTTCCTTAGCCTAAGCATGTTTGGTCTATGGTTCCTTCCTCCATGGATTTCCAGCCTCTGCTACTTGTGATATTGCCCACCTGGTTGTACCATGAAGACAGACATATTTTTTGCTATACTTTTCATGAATGTATTCAGAACTTGCTGTCTTCTGGAAAAACAGATAATCATTTGAGCTGTTCTGGTGATACTAAGTCGTAGCAGTAGTTGCCAGGCAGTATAAAAGAATACAGTGTATAATCTCATTACAGACAAGCCCGGAAAGAAATATCAATAAATTATATTTTATAAAGTATATAACAAATATATTAAATGCTGAAATAGACAAATGCATCAGATTAAGTTTTACTTACTAAAAGCACAAAGTGATTCAGAATTTTATCTGCTATAAACAAGGAGTGATTTAGTCCACATTGTAAGGAAAATATCAGAAACAGGAACTCTTCCAGAAAATCTGCACAGCCAGTGGATGAGCAAGGTAGCAAATGAGCACTCAGAAGAGCAAACCTCAGAAGGAAACCAAAATGAATTGTTTGCATCTTTAAGAATAGATATGTGAAGGATTCTGCGTTAGAACTCTTCTTTATGGAATATGTATAAAAGACTGTCTTAAATTGTCTCAAGGTGTCACTAGAAAAGATTATAGAACAACAAAATGAATGGCAGGAAAGTCAGCGAGACCAGAGCCAGGAGTTCTAATGGAATAAAGGATGAAATGGCTGCACGGTTACGGCTGAGGTGTAACTTTTCTCTTCAAACCAATGCGGTGCCAAAAGAATAGAAGATGGCATATGGGACCCAAAATTTTTACAGGGTTTATGAGGTGAACCAAAGAGCCATTAACTAATAAGTCTTACGTCCATACACAACAAACTGATAAAAACTCTAAAGAAAGCACAGAAGGTCCCACAGAGTTTTCTGTTAAGGCCTGTGCTGCTCAGTGTATTCGTGGAGCAGGAGGTGAAGTAGAGCCATGCCAGAGTTTGATGATGACGGTAAGGTTTTCAAGTCACAATTTTCTGCGAAGAGTTGCAAACAGTGCTCATGGTGCTGGAGAACTGGGTAATAAACTGAAAGATGAAATTCAATACAATAACAAGTGATATATAAAAGGAAAAGAAATAGTCATTTTTTATAGAAAATTATGGGTGAAGTATCTTTGAGATGTGGTGGGCATTGATATAAAAACAGTGTCTGAATGCTCAGTAATAATCATAAAAGTAGGTAAAATCTTAAGAACTGATAGAAAAGGAGTAGAGAGCAAACCAGTAAACATCACGGTGCCACTACACAAATCCTTGCTATGGATGTATTTTCCACACTATATGCAGTTCTGCCTTCCCTTTCTCAGCCTGGATGTCACAGAAGCAGGAGGATTGCAAAGAAGGAACCCAAGTGCATGGAATCACTTTAGTAGAAGAATGAAGAAACTCAGACTTTTCAGCCTTGAGAAGAGGTAGCTTAGAGAGCCAATATTCTGGAAGTGATATGAAGGAGGTGAGCAAAAGGTGGCTGCTCACCATTTCTTATAGTAAAGGAATTAGAGGGCATAAAATTATCAGGAAGCCAGTTCAAAACAAATAAATGGGGTGCTATGTGCAATTAAATGTTAAATCTTCTTCAGTCTTCTTTGGAAACTTGTGGGGAAAGCATCGCTCTACCTTCCCATTCATTATGTGAAGTAAGAGACTTTTTTTATTATTATCATTTAGGCATGGGGGAGTGTTGGCAGACAGCAGATGGAAGAGGCATTCCTAGAACAATTTTTTTAAAAACTTTACCACTGTATTTATGGCTCTACCACATGTAACTCAATTAGTAATAATCTGCTAAAAGATGAGATTCACCTTCATGAGTAGCTTGTCTTGGTACCAGAACTAGAATTTTTGCATATCTATTCCTTGATATACTAAAGCCACTGTCCGCCGAGTATGTTTTAGTCTCATGAAGACTAAAGTTTGCATGGTTAAGCCAAGATCAGTTTTGGCTCGTCGTAATTTTAGTCTCAACATGTACGAGTGTCTTCAGCATCAGGAGCTGAAGTCATAGCTGAAGCAAGGGCAGGCAAGCTAACTTAAATGAGAAACTAGGGCTGGAAAAGAAAGCAGCGAGGGCTAGGAACCAAGACCGACCAAGGGCAGGATTAGGAACAGGCACTCAGTAGGAAGAGGAACTAGGACAAGGTCTAGAAAGCAGAAAATCGGATCAAGATTTTTGGCAGGAACCAACACTGCAGAGCAAGAATCTAGAGCACAATTACAACTAAAAGGCAGTAAGCCACCCAGAACACCCTGTCCTGTTTCCTGTACGTTCCTTTTCCTGTACAGGTTACACTAATGAGCTGGCTCAGAGGTGAGGTCATTACCCTTTGGAAAACTGGTTATGGCCAGATGACTAAGAGATACCTGAACTGACTGTGGGGGACATCTTGACTTTGCAGCTTTCAGTTACAGCTGAGCTAGCAGGATGTGTTGAGTGACACGAGCATCTTCCTCATCAGTAGGTACTGCTGGAGGACTCCGACAGCCTTTTTATCGGTAGTGAAGCCACATGAGAGCAGTGAGCTGGAACACAGTTGCCCAGATGAGATGAGGGACTGGAAAACCCAGAAAAGTTTGAATCAAGGCAAGTCTCAGTAATCTGTTAATGCACAGAGATGCTGAGGAAACAAGACAATCCTCAAGCCTTTCTCAAAATGGGGAAGATTTTACTGTTGGTGGCAAACAAACTAGAAACCACACACCATTGCACATACTTTCTTTCTGATGCAACATTACAAAATACATCCTAAGTACTGGTCTTGTTTTCTTTAGCAAGGCGGGTGCCAATTTCCCTTTCAGAAGGTAGAGAGACGCAAACTGAAATATTTAAAATCACTAAGTTCTATGCCAGAACATAAGACATGGCATTATATATTTTTTAAACCATAACTTCTGTCCATTCCTGCATTTCTAGCAGTTATGAGTGTCTGCCAGTAGAGCCCTCTTGTAAGTTTTTACCATCTAGGCACACATGTCCATACCTGCACGTCTCAGGTCAGGTTGTTTGACCTCTCTGCCTCAGTTTATCCGTCAGTTGGAGTGAAGGTGTACACTCGTGTGGGTCTTTAATTAATTAGCTCTTTATCATGTTAATTTGTTCTGCAACGAATGCTATTATATTAGCTTAAAGTAGTTCTTTGTCTTACTCCATAGACTAACAGCTTCATACCTTCTTTGATATCTATTAGGTTTATTTTTCAAGAACTTGGTGACATTTCAAATATATGTGTTTTTCTCATGAACATCAATGTGATTTCCTGCATTTTAACCTTGGATACATACATACACATCAACCAAAGATCTAATGGGAGAAGTAAACAACATTCAGGTATGAGTGTTTGCTTCCTGTTGAATTGTGTGGACACTGGAAATATCTCTGTGCAGAATCGGACAGGAATTGTTTCCTCCTTGCTGCTTGAACAATGATAACTTCCAGTCACTCCATCCTAACAAATCCCCAGCAACCTTGAATCTAAAGGGAAACTAAATTCCTTTCTTTTACTCAGATACCATTGTACTTTTTTATATGTTTGCTGTATCACTACACGCTGAATTTTATCTGGGTCTTCTAGAAATTGCTCTGAAAAAGTCTCCAGCTGATCCAATCTCTTATCATGGTATCAAGTTAGACATTGACAGAAATATCTTCAGTTTTATCCAGTTTCGCTCTCTTTCATTGGCTCCCTATGAAGGCTTGAAATGGATTTTAAAGCATTACTTTTAGACTAAAATCTAAGTTGGTTTGGTATAGTCAACAATTCCTAAATTTTGAGTCATCTTGTATTTTGAATCTTTAGCTAGCGGATGCTCTACTGCACTTCATGTCTGGCAAAAGCAGACGTTTCTCTGTGTAGCCCCACAACTATGTCATTGCATTTAGTTATCTGCGATCACATTGCAAATGAGTCCCACTTCCATATTCATTCATCTTTGGCACTTTTGCTGAGATTATTAATATCAAGTGGTAGCTTATGAAGAGTGGAGACAGAGATCAAACTCCCTCTATATAGGAGTCCAGGCCAT
Organism: Limosa lapponica baueri; assembly: GCA_002844005.1. Classification (NCBI taxonomy): domain Eukaryota; kingdom Metazoa; phylum Chordata; class Aves; order Charadriiformes; family Scolopacidae; genus Limosa; species Limosa lapponica. The sequence goes on from KZ506176.1 coordinate 182,143, forward strand.
ATAGTACTGGGCTAAATTTGAAGTAGGAACCTACCATGAAAAATCCTTCATATAGCATCCTCAATCTGTTTATAAGACTCACAGTATAGACTCTTTCTAGCTATTCCTAAAGGTGTATTGGAAACAGCAGGTGCCAGGTTGCCTTTTAATTGTGCCCCGTGGCTTTGTATTTCACTGCCTAATGGCAGGAGATCAGTTACACTATGTTGTCGTAGTTTAACAACAGGCTAAATAAAGACTTTTTTGTTTTTCTGGCTCCTTAATCCATATGAGATGTGTTAGCTGTTATTTTAATTCTGTGCCCCATGAGGCTTTCCAAGCAGTTCTCCAGACATGCACATTGTACCCATTCCTGTTTACAGAAACAGAGCAGACTACTGGTGTGAACGGGGTTGTTGGTTTGTAATGAAGTGTCTTTGTATTGGGGAAACTAAGCCTTTAATTAAAACCAGCTGGCACTATAAACTGTTTCATGCTCCATAATACTGACCATGGTTTTCAGTCAGACAAACGGAAATTCAGGCGTTTTCCTCGTCCTAACTAAAAACTCTGTTGCTGGTTTTCCTCTTAAGATGGAGTACCACATCCCACACAAGAGGTGAGCAAAACAACCACACTATAACAACTATAATCCTAAATGCTGCAGTATTTGCATCACAGAGTTTTACAAAAGGACAAATAAGCCATGTGACAGCCACCGTGGTACTGTCTTCTGCATTGTCAGTCAGGCGATTTCTTTGAGATATAATAAAGATAAATACAGACTCCGAAAAGTTCAGGAAATATCATCCTCCTTGATACCATATGTATTGACAGTTGATAAGGGAGAGTGGCCAGATGTGCACAGTTTTGAGAAATCAGAGATCAAGAAGAAAAATACAACATTGCCATTAAAATAATAGGTCCTGTAAGCAAAACCCAGTCTTAATTTTCAGTTACGAGTTAGCTTGCTAATGCTCTTTCATTATCTCCCTTCTCATGAAATCTATTCCCCCAAATTAAGTGAGTTTGACAATAACATTTTGATTGTAGATCTACAAATATGAACTTGTTAGGTACTTGCAGAAAGAGACTACATTGATTAATAAGGCAAAAGATTAGGAGCAAGGAAAATCTGGGTCCTAATCCCAGCTGAGCCACTTATGGTGTAACCTTGGGGAAGTTACTTGACCTTCATGTTTCTCAGCAAACTCTGCTGGAAATTGGATACCAGCTGGACCTCGGAGAATACCAGACACGTCTGCTCAACTCCTCCCAATTAGCAGTGTTAGAATAATGGTGAGCAGGCTTGCTTGGTTGTGGGGTGCTATGCACATAAATACAGCTGAGGATTAATGACCTTTCTTCCCTAGCAGGGCTGAAGTGATGTTAAAAGGTGGCCTACGTGCTACACACCCTGTCCAGTTGTTGGCTATATCACAAATGAAAATAATGGTGCACATGAGGCAATTAGACTTTGAAAGTATTCCAGCTGTTCCCTTCCACCCAGCATGCCCCTGCACATCCAACAAGGACATTTATCAGATTATCTGATTAGAACGATTAGATTTATAGGGCCAGGCTCTTCTCTGCATCCATGGTGAACTAGCTGCAGTTCTTTAATATAGGATCAGTTCTACGCAACTGGAAAAGGCAAGTCCAAGAGTTTGTAATCCCTACAGTGAAGTATCATTCTGGCCACATTCACACCAAAGACACCTGCCAATAACTTTATATCATCAAAGAAATTCATCATGTCAAGTGTATCCCAAAGTCCTTTCGTGCAGCTAGGGGATTTTCCTGAACAAAGCCTAAATTCTCTTCTGTCAACATTTGTTGTAATATTTATTAAAAAAAAAAAAAGAACACAGGGCACACTGAAGAAAGGCTCATGCTTTAGTCACTTTGACAATAAAATGATACAATCCCACATAATCCTTAGACCTCATGGTTCACTGAAGCAAGGACAGTGAGAAGGGTGCACTCACATATGACTGCCATTATATATAGATCAGACATGGTTTCATGTACGTATCAAGAACATTAAATACTTAAAACATCACCATGGAAGTAATTTGAAACCCCAAATTATAAATCAGCACCATATTATCATATGAAATCTTCCATATTTCCTACAAGATGAAATAGTTCTCAATAAGTTATTACAATGGTAGCTAATGCAGCACGGTATAATAACTAATGCACTATTTCAGAATCATCAAATTGCAAAGAAGCTGTGATATACAGGCTGAAGTAAAATGTCCATTACTTTGCTCTTATTGTGATCCTCAGTACGTTTGTTTATTTATTTATTCACTAGGGTATAGAGCTATACTTTCCAAAAGAAACATGCAGTCTCTCTCATACAAAAATTTCTGTGAAACTCCTGTGTGACAATCCAGGCCCCGTTTAGCCTCGTGGTGGAGGGAGAGTAGGGATTTTTGACAGGCAACTGCTCATTTGCTGCAAAGTTCTCCATCCATTATTTATTGTTCTGTTATTTTACAACCAATTTATTTTCCAGCAGATCCATGGAGACACACTCACTCACCCTCGAGTGGCATCTTGTTGGTAGTGCTTATTTGTATGCTAAACAAAAAGCTAAATACACCTAAACAACTCCTTTTAAATCCTCTTTGTAAGGGATCATGTAGGACCATATAAGACCTCCCAGTATGTTGGTCAGTTTAGCCGATATGTGGGTTGTCTAAATATACTGCAGACATGATACAGCTGAAAATACTACACTAGCAAAGGAAAAGTAGGGAAGAAATTACATTCAGGTGTCCACTGTCTGATAGGATTTTTTTTTTAGAGGTGGTACAGATCATGTCTTATCAATTTTTGCTCTATGCAAAAATCTGAGGACCGCTCAGGTTAGTTTGATCTGCTCATAAATTTTGCAAGGATTAGCTCTGCAGGAAAGCACATAGCATCTCAAGGTTTGGCACCCAACGTTGCATCTTCCTAGACAGAAGATGTGCTGGCACATTCTCGCTGCTTCCTGAGAGACTTGGGAAATGGCTGCAAACACAGGATCTCTGCAGGAACTTAGGGAAATCTCATATTTCTGCAGCGTTGTGGAACTTCCCAGCTTGGAATTTTATGCAAGCAGATAAACCAAACTTTAGTCCATCTTCTAGGTGGCCCTGCTCTTCAATGTGACAAGTGTCCCATTGTCATGGTCTAGTTCATGGTAAATTCTGACATTTGGTAGGCACTGCATTGTCTGTGTCAGACAAGGTGAGGTGTAACTGCTGTCTGTTACGTTGTGATACCATTTATTCCAGCTTTCAAATTCATAGTTTTCCACCTGGTTCTACCTGACAGAGAAAATCTCAGAAAGAACTAGTACCTTATTCCCAATCCACGTCCCTGATGAAAGCAAGGAAGACTTTGAGCCTTTGACAATACAGCTGGAAAAAATATATATGTATACTGAAATCTTGTTCTCAATAAAACTGAAGAGTATTCTGTGCTTGAAGTTTAATTGGGTAGAATTCACCCTCAAAGGCATGGTATACGATTTAGAGAATTCAAATATACTAAATTGTCATTCCCTAGACACCAAGGGTAGAATTAATCCAAAATAAGTGGGATGAGTCAACTGGAGATGCCTGTCTTTCTCCATTAACCGTAGAGAGAATGTAAACAACTATTACTTAGTTACATAGTTAACCATTAGATAGCTAAAGGTACATGGGCTGAATTCCACCTTTAACGGGTTAAGAACTCTTTGATGCACATGCGCACGCGCACACATCATATACTGATAGCAGCAATTCTTACAAGACATCTTCCATCCAAAGCACCAGATTTCAGTTGGTTGCAACTTGACAAACTATGTTTGATGTGAAGGTTTCAGTCTTTGGCTGAATGTCTTGCAAAATTTCAGTCAGAAGTGAGGGTCAGGTTAGGGAACATTTGGACCAACTGGCCATACAGTCCATGGGACCTAGTGGGATGCACCGTATGAGTGCTGAGGGAGCTGGCTAAAGCCATTACAAGGCCACTTTCAATAATCTGTGAAAAGTTATGGAAACAGGAGGGTTTCTGTCGCTCATTTTCAAGAAGGGCAAGAAGAATCTGTGGGACAGATTCAGGCAGGCAGCCTCACCTCAATCCCTGGGAAGGTGATGGAGTAAATAATCCTGAAAAGCCATTTGAAATATATGATGGACAAGAGGGTGACTGAGAGTAGTCAAGAGAAATCATGCCTGAACAACCTGATAGGCTGCTAAGATGATGTGGATGTTGTTTATCTTGACTTTAGTAAAGGCTTTCAGCACTGTCTCCTGTAACACCCTAATAGACAAACAGCTGCGTTGTGGCCTAGAGAAGTGGACAATGAGGTGGGTTGAAAACTGAACTGCGGAGAGGTGCAGAGTCTTGAGGTGAGTGGCCTGGAGTTCAGTTACTAGTGCTGGACCCCGGAGGCCAATACAGGGTCCAGCACTATTTAACCTCTTCATTATAGACTTGGATGATGGGGCAGAGTGCACCCTCAGCAAGTTTCCAACCACACAAATGGGGAGGAGTGGTTGATACACCAGTAGGTTGTGCTGCCATCCAGAGAGACTTCAACAGGCTGGAGAGATGTGCAGACAGGAGTCTTGTGAGGTACAGCAAAACCAGGAGGTTTGGACTAGACGCTCTCCAGGGGTCTCTTCCAATCTCACCAATGCTGTGATTCTGCAAGCCTGAACAAAGCTAAGAAGAAAAAAAAAAAAAGATTATTTTCCTTACATTAGTGTATACATAGAGAGAGAGAGACAGAGAGGCACTTTGTCGACAGAGCTATCTCCTCCTTATCTGGTTTGAAGCAGGAACTTGAAATTCAGCGGAGACATGGTTTTTGTATCCAGGATACTCCTGTCGCCTTCCTGATCAATAGTCCCCTAAAAATGAACAATTCATAAGCTTATGCGGTATCTATTTTTACATATGCTCAGTGGGAATTTATTAGAGATTAACAGCTAAAATTCCAAGGATACTGTTATCCCTGAGCATGATAAAACTTCTTACAGCCACAAATGAGAGCAGTCAAGGATACCTTTTTTCACTTGTCTCTGAAAGGATTTCACGCCATGGACAGCCAGAAGCTGCCTAGTTCCCAGTCTAATTTTGCTCATGATGAATTATAACCTTTCTCTCTTACACTGATACTGGTATTTCATGGTGAACATCTTGTTTAGCTTTGTAAAATGAAGGTTAAATGGAAAATAAAGACTCTGTAAATGCTTTGGAGAAATACATACCAAAGGAAGCCAGTTCAGGACAAAGGGTGTGGCAAGAAAAATACAAAAGAGGAGGGACTGGCCTGGGAAGGAGACGTTGTTGGGAGCTACTGGTGGCAGAGACAAAGTAGGATTTGGAGTTGTAGAGGAAAATGCATGAGGGGAACCACAAGCCACGGGCAGAGGAGATGGTTTGTGTGATGGGGCATTGTGGCTAGACAATTAACTGAGGCAAAGGTACGGAGTCAAGGAATCAGAGTTGAGGAAGATAGGAAAGAGAAGGAAAAATTACTGACAAGAACCTGAGTGTGGAGAGACAACTGGACTGGATATTGTGAGCAAACTGGGGGAACGAGGAAGGGGGGGGTCTGAGACACAGGCAAGAATTTGTGACAGAAGTGAGTCAATACGTTGCTATCTGATAGAATCACTCATCTGGGGAATTTTTAATAAAACTGGGAAATTATGTTTTTAAAAGAGTTGCTAAGTCAAAAACTTAAAGAATAATGGAACTAACGTTGCCCCTGAAACCTGTAATTGATCTTCTCTCTGCATATGCCCAGTGATGCAGCCCTTGCTCCAGTTTCAGAGAACAACCCAATGTGGATTTGACTTGGGCTGTGTGGTGGGAAACAACACTGTGTGTGAGCCAGGACACACAGAGTGGCAGGACAGGACGACAGCAATAGTAACAGCATTGCACAGTTAATACAGCTCCGTGGTAATGCTGGAGGATACAGTTCTATCCCTGCCTTCTCTAGAGGTCCCCCGGGATGCTGACCAGGTCACTGGAACACCATTTTATATCTGTTCAGAATTTCACTGCCTCTTTTTCTCAATAAAAGCTACTTAAGGTCCCAATGTGCAGAAGGACACAGCGGCCGGACCTGCTGTCCCTGCCAGGGGAGAGCACTGTCGATACACACAGTGAGGGATTACGCTGAATTCTCGGAAGAATTACCTTCCAGTTTCCTTAAATCAAGCACCCAACTCTAATTCCAATTTTGTTCTCCCTGCTTTGTTTTATATTCCTTCCCCCCCCCCGGACCCCCCCCCGCCGAATATGCAACACACCCTGTTTCACTCTTCCCCCACTGGCCTCTGTTTTGCTGACTTGACTTCCTTCAGTGAGAATTGCAGCCTCAGCCAGCGCGTCCCCGTCGCTGCCTTTGAACATTTTCACCAGTGGGGAGCTCCCCACACTCCCTGCTCACATCGCTTGCCTGCTCATTCCTCCTGCTGCTGCACCGCTAGTTCAGCCCTGGGGTGTCCCACTGCTTTCCCCTTTCCCCACCCACAACGTTTCTCACGCTGGCAGCCCATGTCACAGGTGAGGCTGCTGCCACCACCACCGTGACCCTTGAGAGGTAGCACAGCCCACACACGAGGAGCCGCTCTGCAGCGGTAATCAGCCCTGTAGAGAGGTGGCTTTGGCTCTGGTGGGATATCCCAGATCTCCCTCACCACAAGTTACAGGGACATTGCAGTGCGGTGAAATACACTCCTCCTGCTGGCTGGTGACACTAGATCTGGTCCCTCTTCATCACCTGTTCCACAGGCAGGTCTATACTGACCATCAAAACTCGTAACATCCCGCTGGGTGACATGCTTCTGGGGCCATTGCAATGTTTTTCCAGCTGATTCGCTTCCCATTGCCAGTGCACCCCGTCAGTGTAACCCACCGTCCACCTGCCTGCGCACCCTTGACAGAGATGGTGTTAATAAGTAAAGGCTGTATCATACAGGCTGTGCTGAAAATGTGAGAATCTGAACAGTAATAATGAGTCAGATTAAAGGACCACCCAACCCAGTATCCGCAACCCTGGCTGAGCAAGTCTGCAGGGGGGACCACAGATCACACGAAGATGCTTCCCAGAAAAATCACATCATCTAAGGATTTGTGGCTTACCATGACCTAATGGTGGCATCCTTGCATGTTATAACTCTTAACAACTTTTTTATTCCATTAATTTCTCCAATCGCTGTTTGAAACTGGATAGGTTTTCCGTGTCTAACATGACATCGTGTTTCCCAGCCTATGAGTTATGGAAAAAAATGACTCCTTTTGTCTGTTTTGAATGTACTAATTCTGAATGGGAGAAAGTTTTATTTTTAGTTTTAGTTGATGTCACCTAGCTGTTGGATGAGAAGACAGAGTGAGCAATCGTTTTCTGTTCTTCTCCTGTACCGCTCATGTTATTATCATATTCTTCACCTGTCCTTTATGCAGAAAAATCATGGTCTGTTTAATTCTTCTTCATATTCAAACCATCCCAATTTGTTCAGCCATACTTATCACTGTTCTCTGCTCCTCTCTGGGAAGGGAGAACTGAACTGCATCCAGTAGTAAAGATGTGAGCACACCAGGAACGCCTACCAGCAAAACTATGTCATCTTATTTCTTTTTTTAATATTTTCCTAATAATCTCTAATTTCTGTCTCCTTTTTAGTGGCTACTCAGCATTGAGTTTTCATTTTTATGGGCTTGCCTGTTGAAGTTTCTGAACAGTCCCAGCTAGTTCAGTACCCATCGATGTGTATTTAAAGCTGAGATTGTTTTTTGCCACGTGCCGTTACCTTTATCTGTACCTACATTAAATTTGTTCATCATTTAATCACCTGATTATAGCATAAGATCTTTCTGCAACTCTTCAAAAGAACCTCTGGTCTTTATTAATTTGGTTTTTCAGTCAGTATCACCAGCAAACTTGACTTTGCAGCCTCAAATACATTTTAAAAATAATTAATATGCTAAATAGAAACAAATAGATTTGTTTTCTTATAATAATGCTAAAAGTTCCCCAAAGTTTAACAAAGCTTACTACATGTAAGCTCACGTTACCTTCCTCAGCTGAAGTTCATTACCTTTGTCAATATGAGCAGTTCAAAGGCAGGTTCCTAACCTTTCACAGGAAAGGTAGCAGAAAATTTTGTCTGAATAAGAAGTGCCACAACTCTGTATTTTGGGTTGGTTTGATGTTTTTTTTTTCCATCTTCGAGCATTTTTCTTGCTCTTTCTCATATCTTTTTCTGCAAAATTTCTCTACTCTTTTGTTTCTTCTGTTTTGTTACTTCCCACCTGTTCCTATTTACATTTTTCTCTTGGATTTTTTCTTCATTTCAGTGTCCCTTCTCTTTTTATTCTGCTTCTTGAGTTTCCACTTTTTTTTTTTTTTGCTTGTTTTGTAGCATTGTCTCCAGTTCTGTACTTTTCCATTATTATGATTACAATCATTCTATCATTTAATGTTTATTATTTTTATTGCATTACTGAATCAGTAAGCATTCCTGTAAGCCCTTGTGGACCTAACAAAAAGCTGGTCCCTGTCCCCGAGCACATAGTCTAAGTCAGTGGCAAAACCTAACAGGGAAAAATAGTGGGTGTGGAAGCACAAGATGACAGTGAAAGAGCTACGGGGAGTGAGCTGAGATCACAACATGCCGGTCGCTTGGCTCTGTTGACCAAAGATGGTACAGAGACATTGTCTGAAAGGCAATGTGGGAATTTCAAGGAGATGTTAGATGCTCCACCAGTACACAAGAGACACTGAGGGAAAAACGATAAAAATTCAGTTACTGTAATTTAGAAATTGAGTAACTGTAGAAAATTAGTTACTGAATAAATTTAAAAATCATAGGAGAAATTGATGGGTGATAGCACGCACTCGGTGGTGGTAAGGCATGCAGATTGAATCAGTGAGGATGGATCTATGCTGTGAGAAAGGAGGAAGACAACGGGACACTCAAATTATGACTTTCCTTCTCCGGATCCATGTTTCTTCTACTGTGTTTCTTCAGCACTGGAAATGTCACCTGGCAACTCTAGATGGTAAAAATTCTCATACATTTTCACAGGAGCCGTGGTATGTTTCACAAAAGAACAAGAAAACTGACTTAGTAAATTGGGAATTTGTGCTTCAGAAGCGTAACTCTCAGGCAGGTCAAAGATAACGTATTGGGTTGGTGCCATTCCCGCCCAGCCCCCACTTACTCTGATATAATTGGGGGAAAAGGCACCCACATGTTACTCCTTGGAGATGTGTTCTCAGCTGCCTTTACATCTTATTATGGAAACTGAATGTTCTCCCCTGATATTAAATCTGCCCTCAAACCTCAAAAACAGACTTTTAAATTACAACTAGCATTCTCTCCTTATCCTAGTTACTTTGTCATCCAGCTACCTGTGCCTCTGGAGTTTCTCAGGCAGACTGCAGCTCACTTCTTCCATTTTTACCCCCCAAAAGATGATTTCACTTCCAAGTTTTGACCACTGCTTTCAGTATAATTGTTAAAAAAATAAGGGGGAGTGGAAGAGAAAAGCTGACCCAGGAACCTAAGTGAAGTGGGGAGTTTGCAAGCAGCAGATGGAAAACATGCACAACAGCACTAGGAACAATGCAAAAACAGGATCAGCAGGAAACATCAAGTAAATGTAGCTTCCTCTATGGAAAACATATTTGCATTGACTTCATTAACTTTGTATAAGAGAAAGGACAAACTTTAGGCTGCAGAGTTCCTCTTCCTTTCCCTTGAAAAGTTGACTTCTGCAGATTTCAGGTATTTTGTAACTATATAATTCAAATCAGTGACAAACAAGTGGAAAATTAAATGTACTATAACTCTTCAAACCCTCTTCTCAGCCTATATCTATACAGTATCCAGCATAATGGCATTCTTCACTGTGACTTGACATAACTTCACCATGGCACCTCTCTGTTACAAACAATAAATAACAAAATAGAAAAGTGGCTTGTGAACCTGTCCAAAATCTAAATTATAAAAGTAGGGTGAAATTTTACAAGGGGAAATTTTATTCCTGCAAAGTTAACTGGAAGCGTTTAGGCCCCCTCTCCTGCTGGGGTTACTGTCCCTGGGGCTGAACCACTAGACCTGACCATTGGCACTCATTTGTGTCGGTGCATTCTGGCATCTCGTTTTGGAGGTGAAACCTTCCAGGAAAGAAGCAGTAACCATGGGTTAACAGCAGTAAGTGAAACTGTGTCTATGCCTGAAGTCTGAATATTAAATATTATGAGTGCACTTCAGACTGCGACCCATTAACTTTACTGGAAATAAAGCATTTACATACCTTTAATAGCTATAGATCTCAACCCCACAGTCACTGGGCCAGTGTACTTTTGCATACTGGACAAAAATGGACATGAAATTACAGTAACTTCCCCTAAATTCTCTCCTTTTTGTGAAAAGGAAAACCAGCAAACTGTAATGTAATAATCTAATATCAGGCAGACATTTACCTTACAGGATAATAAACATACTGAATTAAATTCATCCCAGAGCAAGTATGAAGAGCATAAAGTAATTTAAAGGTATTGATGTGGATGCATGCATTTTTATTACCAGTGTTAATCACTGTAGAAAGTTAAAGGGAGTGAAAGCTCAGAATCATGGAAACATTTACCACAGCCAAAACATTGCTCACAACAGTGGATTTTTATGAGTTACAAGTGGGGTTCAGGGTCTCAAACAGGTAACTTGCAGCCCTACAAATCCCTGAGACAAGCCACTGCACTTCTGCAGGTTGGCTGATATTGCTGTTTACCATTCCCTTTAACCCACTCCAGAACTGTGAGAGCTGTTTTCCCTTCACTCTAGAGCAGTCTGTTCTGCGTTCCTCAAACTGCCGGCTAAACCCTCTAGAAGTCAGTCTTGCTTCCTTCTCTGAGTTTGATGGGCCAGGAGGAGGCTAAGAAAAGACTATACCAGCGATGGACATATCAGTTCTTTGAGGCTTGCAACATTTGGATAAGCTCTAAACATCTGATAGACGTTTCTCTGAGCAGCCAAGGAACATCTGAGGTAAGCGTGCGAATTCTTGTTACATCTCTGCAGAGAAAGAAGAAAAAGGAGCCTGAGGATGGTGATATGACATACGGGGCAGCCAGATCAAGGTTGCTTCCAGTTTCAGAGGGAATAAGGAAGGTTAAAAGAGTAGCTACAACATAACCTGTGGGTAGAAGGTTCATCACACTCCATATCCAAGAAGTTAAAGTCAACTTTCTTTGAAGAAGAATAAATTATGGGAGACCTCAGGTAACATGGAAGGACTTTTCCACAGTCCTTTTCCACAGCAGTAACAGGTTTTCTTACCTTGGATGGGGGAACCAGGTTTTCAGGTACCTTTGTAATTGTAGTCTAAATTTAAAGAAAAAGAAGCATTTCAATGTACAGGAAAATTAAGTGAATCATTAAAAAAAAAATAAAGGGAGACACAACAAAAAACCACCTGCATTCATTAAGGATTCCCTAATCCCTCTAAAAAGGGAGCAGAAGCACTAAAGATGGAAAACCAATATAAACTAGGCAGTTCTTGTGAGCAGTGAATTTGGCATTTTAGAGTTCAGAAAGACCCTGCAGGAAAATTAACCTCTATGCAGTGTTCTGTAACAAGAAAAATAAAACAAAAAAAAGTTGTCCGAGCATGCTGCCTGCAAGATTACAAGACCATAACATGAAATATGAGAGCAAATAAAATTCAAAGCAATGAAAAGTGCCTACATGTTTTTCCTTTTGCAGCAGCAATGAGAAATCGCATCTTATGAGCATGGAACTGATTTAGAATGTAACTCTGCTTCTAAGAGTGGAGAAGCTGACTCACACAAGCAAAAGCTTGCATGAGTTGCTTGGTCAGCAATGCAGGTAACAAATTCAGTGCACAATAATGAAGACTTCAGCCCTGTTGGACAGTAGAACAGGTTATTTCGGCATCCTTGAAACCCATTCCATTTTGATACGTTGCCAACGATGCAGTCGCAGCACCTTTCTGAAGCTGCTGGTTGCGATACCCACCTTGCTCTCAGCTCAATGACTGTAACGTCCCTTTGTGTAAAAATAGTTGAAACAATGGAGAACTGCTGGCTCCAGAAGAGGTCACAGGGAAAAGTGGGTCAGTAATGCTGCCTGTGGGGCTTTCCGAAGGTCTGACAAAGGCCGGAGAGGTGAAAGATTGGTTTATATAGGAGAATATGATTGAGAGAGAAAAAAAGGAGAAATAGCAAAGCAGTACTCCAAGAGACCAGCAAAGCCATTACACAGGACCGTCTCTGCAATTGTTCTGCTACTTGCTTTTTGCATAATCTTCAAATAAGAGACAGGAAAAGAGCATGGTTGCCATGAAACTGCTTCCTGCTGTTTAGTTACTCTGTATCTACAGGATGCAAGAACAGGATGGCACCAAAAAAACCCAAACAATCTTCATCACCACAGTTAGAAAGAGCAACAACCTGCAATACGCTGACTATAAGCAAGCTGTAAGAACCTGAAAAAGGTAGCGTGGGGAAGGGATGAGGCAGTTTTCAAGAAAGAAAATCTTGAGCTGTTCTTATAAATTAGCGGGGGAAAGATTTTAGATGCTTGTAAAAGTAAGTTAGTTGGGCATTATGATCTGAAGAAATTAAAGTGAGAGTTGAATATTTTACAGAAGGAATTAACCACAAAGGTTTCCTGGAAAACAGATCTCATTCCATGGTGGCATTGGTCACTGGAAAGCAACTGCAGCCATGCAGAAAACCTGAGTTGCATCCCTCGCTGCTGGAAACAGCCAGACAGACCCACGGGGTGGCCTATGTCCTGTGGAAGGATTTCTCAAAAAAAAGGAAAGTCAAAAAAAGTATTGGCCAGCTTGAAACTTGCTAGCCATTCTCAGCTAACTAGATTGGCAGCTACACCAACCAGGATATATCAGGAATTCAGCATTTCTCTGCCCCATGTGTAATGCACGGATACCCAGAGGGTCAAGAGCAGATCTTTGCCATGACACGAGACCATTTCTTTAAGGTCAGTTCTTTTTAAGTTGCCTTGCAAGACTATTTCAGGCAATTCAATACTACAGTACAAATGAATGGTTGTGGAGAGAGATGAAATAGGAGAGATTCTTTTGTGAAACCTCCTGCTTTTTGTTAGTGCTGCAAAACATGTTGCCAGAAGAGAGGACTGTTTCCCAGCTCCAGTCTGAGTGAGCCAAGGTGAGACTGGGAAAGAAGAGGCTTTCTCCAAATCGGCAGGGGACAAACAAGTTTTTACCTTGATTCAGAAGAGATACTAAAAATTAACCAACAGCAAACCAACTTATTGCTCCACATAGGGCTTGGATTTGCAGATGAACAGAGACAATAACACTCTGCCATTCAGCATGCCTTGCATTGGAACTGTGAATTGAAAGCAGCGAGTACTGAAGACAAAAGCCAGTCACTGGAAGAAAATAACTGTGGAAACGTTAATACCCTTTTGTGAAAAACAATAAAAATGAACACCCTATGAAATGGGCTACAAATGGAACTTTCAGCATGCTCCAATACCAAGATTTTCTGAAGTGCAAGGAAGCTTTGCACTTGCCTTCCCAGAGACTTTGTATTTCATCCTATAATCTGAGTTCATTATCAGAAAAAACCCTCAGCTGCTCTTCACTCACCTGTGCACCTACTACGTTTTCCTTAAGCATCATGGCCTTTTTCTTCCTGTTTACTGAACACGCAGGAAATTGTGCTAAATCCCTATGATTGAGACTGGCTTATCGTTGCAAGACCACTACTGTTCTGTTCTTTTAAAGCTGATTAATTTCTTCAGTTCTCCCTGTGTCTTTATTTCAGTGAAAATTTTAAAATCTTGTAGTGAATTATAATAAACACACGGAGATCTAAGTGTAATATTTTAATTCTTGGTGGGACGTTGTTTGCACATTAAAGCCTCCTGTTCTTCTTAGAGGACTGCATGAAACCCTCCCACCATCACCAAATAATCATTGAGCAGGATTTTTGATCTCCAGCTTCTGCCTTGAGGAAAAGCAGGTACTTCATGATCATGGTAGCTAAAAGAACTCCAACAAGCAGAAGGAGCACAGGAGACAAAACTGCCTTGTTATTATCTAAGACCCAAAGGAAAACAAAAAGGCTGTTAAACAAGGTGAATGAAGAAGGAAGGAATGAACTATTAGCCTACTTTTCCTGAACACTGAATAAGTACTGTCAGCGCTCTGAAACAGGTCTTCGGTACCTGTAAGCTGCTTGCCCAATTCTCTGCTCAAAAAGGACTGCCACTGTGGCCAATCTGGATGCAATTCTCTCTTTTGAGAGTTCAGTTTATTGCTCAAATAGAAATCTCAAAGCAGGCAAACCGGTGATGATGCCAACTGTCTCCTGCAATCACAACCATGCCCTTACTTCATCTGATTGACCCATCTCTCCCTCTTTGTCCCTTTCCCCTGGAGAACACCTAGCTGAGAAGTATCCAATCAAGACTCAGGGAGACACAGCCCATTCTCCTAAAAGCCCGCCAAGAGAGGGTTTTCCCGGGGACATGAGGCCAAGCAGGTAAAAGCAGATGAAGACTATAGATAGCACTGTCGAGTCCCACAGATGTTGGAGCATCTGTTGATCTTTGTTACTTAGACAACAAAATCTATGGCTGGGAAGTCTCCTGAACTCAATGTGGATCTGGCATGTTTTGCAGTTGGTTTGCTTCTGATCATCCACTTTGCAGGCACAAAGTGGTATTCAGTCCCCTGCAGGCAGCTGCTCGCTTGCTACATTAGGCTGTTGCTCCACAAACTTAGACATCCAGTGAGGGGAAATGGGAATAAAAACATGCCAGAAAGTCACCTTCCCCCCGTCTTTCCATTCTCCTCCAGAGACATAGAAGCAGCACATAAAGCAGACCAGGGCTGAGCAGTGAGCGCAGCAATGCCCACAGTGTTACAGCAGCTCAAGGTTTAGTGGTGCTCAGAGCTCTACAAAGCAGTACCCTGTCTACAAAGTAGACAATCAGTACTGTGAAAGCCTTCCTAAGTAGACAGCAGAAAGTAAGTATTATTATTTTCATTGCAGTGATGGTAAATGGGGCCTCAGAGAGATTAAATGACCTGCCCGTGGTCATCCTGCCCATCTGGGACCACCCAGATAAGTGACACCTTGCAAAGCCAACACATAAATCCAATTCATTAACTTACAGTCTAACACCTTAATAACAAAGATGTTCTTCTTCAGTTCTTTCAAGAGTTTGTCCCTGAGAGCTAGTGAAGAAGAACTGTAAAGTTTTCTTCGATTTTTTTCTAGAGTGTCCCTCACTCTTTTCCAGTCTCCTGCAGAGAGGCTACAGTCAGCAGACTGTCAGAGGGCTCACAGATACATACTTCAGTGTAAACTTCAAGAAAGACACTTAGTCCAGGCTTTCCATGTGAAGAGAAAACAAAAGTTTCAACTCTCCAAATGCCTGTAACTACAACACTAGGTCATCGTAGGTACAACACAGCTATGTCAACAGTCAGGACAGAGCAACGTAATTAAGAAAAATGTGCATTGCATGGTTATCCAACCATGACCTGGAGCTCTGAGCTGAAAAGGAAGGACTCTTTTAATCACAGATTTCATTCAACTTAACCTTTTAACTGGCTACAGAGTTTTTTCATATGGATGTCTTCTATATATCTTTATTTGCGTACCTCAAGCTTTTTCTCTCCCATTTATGGAGGTTTAAGATCAAAAAGCTGAAAATGTAGTCAAAGCATTTCACTGTAAGTAGTTATCAAAAGTAAATAAATCAGAGAGACCACAGAGACACATTGGCAATGAGTAGGAGGAAACTATGCAGAATTTTGCTTGTAAGAGTGTAGTCATGCTGAAGAGCAAGTTCAGACTAGTTTGGAGATACAGAAAGAGGGAGACCACGTTCACCTTCATTTATGCTTAACAAGAAGCCAGTAAGTGATTTTTCATTTTTAGTGAAGTGCTAAGTTTTCTGCCCTAACTGGTCCAAGCAGAAATTTCACAGTGCAACTGCTTAATGCAGAGACTCTGAGACAAAAAAACTACAGGGATCTCCAGACATCACATAACCCACAATTTTCTGAGGTCTCATTCTGCCCTGACTGCAGCGGAAGAGGTCAGACTGTAGAGGGTCAGTGGTTCAAAGTGGTTCCAACCGCAACTACAAACGATAGAGAGTAATAACCCTAACACATTAGTATAGACCTCTGCCTGTACTGTCCTCTCAGGGGGAGGGAGAAGAGCAGACGGTGCAGGAGACATCCAAGCAGTGTGGGGATGGATTTCTCACTGCCCAGAGCTCACACACTGCCGATGTAATTCTTGTCAAAGTTTCGCTTCTTACAGTTTGTCTCCTTTCACTATTTCATTATTACTGACCTGGTAAAGCCCGGAGCGTTCCATCTTCAGGCAGAGCAAGTATGGAAGAGAAAGGAGCATGCTGAGCTGATTGCCAGAGTGCTGCAGGCTTCATGTCTGATCCTGGTGGTCCCTCTAGAGGTAAAAAAGTAGTGCTGTTTCCAAATCTATTTATTCCTAGACATCCCTGCTGAGTTGGCAAACTAGGATAGGAGTGTGAGCTCTGAGACGCTGGCACGTATCCAAGCAGATCTCAGGCTGGGATTCATCTACTACAAGTTACCGGGTTGTAGTAGGCATCGAGTTGCATCAACTTAACGTACCCACCAGCCGAGCGCAGGCTCTGGTGCTGCACTCACCTCTGCCTCCTTGCCAGCGCCTTGAACCCTGAGGCTGAAGACTTCAGTAAGCTAAGTAAGAATGCTTATACTCGATAGATTTCTTTTTCTTTTTTCCATACATCCATCCCTTTCTCTCCCAGCATTCGTGTCTTCATTTTCAGGCACTGAAGGGAAAACTAAAAACACTTAAATGAGGACTTTTATGTGAATAAACAAAAAACTGATATTACGAATTTTTTTTTTTTATATGATCCAACTTAAGCTTAATTACACTCAGGAAAGATATCCAACTGTTACTAATAAAAATATATATATATGGAACGTTGGATCTTCTGCTTCTTTCTCACAGTAAACACATATTGATCACAAAAAGCTCCTTGAGAGTAACAAAAGCTCTTTGTCTGATTGTCCTGCTGCCGATTGGCAGCATTTCACAGTATGCAAACCCAATTTCACACAGAAATACACACAAAAATACATATGCCTTCTGCTCTGCAGACAAGACACAGTCAATGGAGCTCTAAGCCACCAGCTTGTCATTTACTGTTACCAGATGAACTGTGCGGTTCAAACAGCAGGGCACCCCGGGGAGTTGCAAAGGACTTTGCCATTGCATTTCAGGGGGACTGAGCTGAGCCCTTGATGAAGAGTACAGAAAAAAACGTACCTGTACAAACCTGGAAGCCAGAGCTGAGGCAAGCCTGAGAGCAGTGCCTCGCACTGTGCTTCCCCGGTTTGTGGCAGTCTGTCTGGGAGGGCAGCTGCTTACTCACAGGCTGCAGCGCGCCAGACCCGAGTCATTAGTGTCAGCACCAGTTCCTGACCGCGGCCCTTCACCAGATCCCAATCAATCTGGGCATCACAGGAGACTTTCCAGGATAAGTGTTCTGGAGCCAACAGAGGTTTACAGCAATACCAGGCTTCTCAAGCCAAGACATGATTCATTAGCTACCAAAATCAAATATTTGTGCACATCGCTTAAGTAGCAAAAAACCAAAAGTGCCTCTTTATCTCGCCTGCCAGCTACCCCTGGCTTAGGACGGTATCTCCCTGCACTGTGCCTGGAGTGCAGATAAAAGTTTTTAGTGGCAGCCCCATGACCTCAGATTTGATAATGGGCTCACCCAACTCTAAAGGAGTCTCCCTGACCAGCAACCATGGAAAGCTCTAATGTGACCGAGACATTAGTCTCCAGAGCATCCCACGACCTCTCCACTTACAGGCTGGCAGTTCTTACACGGTCATTCCTGCCAGACTAGACATGATTTAGTGATCCTCGTCCAGCCCATGCAATTATGTGGGGAGAGGCCAAACCACCAAGACCAAGAGTCAGCAATTTTTAATTTAGTGGGTATCTGAGTCACGCACCATTAAGAAAAAAAAAAAAAATTCTAAGTACTAACACTGAATATGGTACCAGTTCTCCCTGTCTCAGACAGCTGCCTCAACTTTCTGCCTTGGTTTAATTCATCTAAGAATTGAAGATGATAATTCGTCAGTAAGCAAAAAAGATGTCTTTAAAGTACTTAGAGATTAAAACTGCTCTGGGTATTCTGGATAGTATTAGATATTAGAATAATAGCAATGAATGTATATTCTTGCCTTCAATTAGCTTTTAAGAATCCCAAACAAACAAGACTTCAAAATAATCCTGACAACTTTGGAAGGGTATCATCAGTAAGGTATTCCTGGCTTCCACGGATTTAAAGATGCACACAGGATACAACTTCAACACAGGCAAACGAGTATCACGATTACAGATGGCTAATGCATCTACTAGATAAATTCATTAAAAATTAGAAAATTCTCCAGTGCCCTTTAGCTGAAGTGACTAATCACAACAGCACACTCAAGATGACCATGAACATCAGGAAGGTTCTGTAGCTAGAAATGTGACATTCAAGAATCTACCAATTCACTCATGTGTGAAGATGGTCCTGAATCTAAGGTACTCCCATGCATCCTCAGAATTGAAATTACTTTCAACTTGGGAATACTTGGTCACTTCCATTTTTTTTAAAATAGCACTGTGTATATTGTAGCCCTGTTTCAAGTGAGGTACTTCAAAATACGTTGCACACAAAACAAACCTGACAGGCTTCCTCACAGCAACTGCCCAATATCCTTTTGCCCACAGCACGTAGACAGCACCTGACTTTTCTTTTACACTGGGGCAAGCAGTTTCAAATCACATTTATTATCAAGAGCCTGACCAGACTGTTATTGCAAATGACCCGTTATCTGTCATGGCTTTCTATTCAGCATCTCCAAGCTGAGCCTTGGAACTTAAATCCCTAAGAAGCATACCAAAATTTTGTCTTCAATTTGTGGGCATGTGGCAGTCAACGTCAAGTTGCTGTGAAGCAAAACTTGCCCACTTTTGCTGCTCTCTCCTTGTTTTCATTACAAAATTAATCTAAGACTGAGTGACTTTGGTTTCTGCATGTAACATCTTCATTTATTTGAAACTATTACATGCACATATTCATTTTCCCAGATATTTTTGCTAACAATATGCGATGTCTTCTTTTAAAATATGCAAACATGTCTGGACTTTGAGATACAGTGTAATTCTAGATACACATTGCAAAAGGTTCTGTTAGTAGGAATAGACCTGTAGCAATGGAAAAAGAAAGTTAGGAAGAGGGCTTGGGTTTTGTTTGTTGTTTTTCATAAATTGTTTCCTCCTGTTTAAACCAGGACATTCTGTGAATACTACTGAAAGAGTAACATCGCTGGATACTATTGGAGAATTAGAAGGCAGTACTAGATTTGAGAGCTCTATAAACTGAAACATTTCCTTATCAGGAAAAGGGCCATGATAAGTTCAGCAAATTTCAGCCCAGTGCCTCCCTCATTCACAGCCAGGGTTTCATGTGTAGAAATCACAGCGGTTCTCACAGCGGGCCATATCTGTGCTCTTCCTCAATACTGGTCCTCAAAGTAGCCAGGACCATGACGTTCTCCTAAATCCGTTTGCTTCGTATTGCAAAGAGCCGGCAGGCAGTTCGTAAGAACAGCGTTGGAGACCACACAGAGAATGTAAGATGCACTAAAGCCATAAGGCACATTGGGGCAAGCAGACTCCTTTGGGCTTCCAAAGAGCTTTTATTCCTCTCTCAGGTGGGACAGGCTCAGGGATTGTTCAGCCAATTAATATAGTCTCTAGGCCCCCAAAATAGCATGTATACATTACCGCTCAGTCTTCTGCTTGAGAAGGAATTTATTTTCCTCAATTACATTGTTAATATCCCAGGTCAATAGGTTCTGTGAGACAGAGAGCTACTCACTCAGGTTACAGCTATTCCTACAGCCGGGAACAGGAATGGTACCAGAACTGTTTCTGGTGCATCTGGCACTGAAAGTAATAAATTATTCAGTAAAGACTGTACAGATTTTGACAATTTAAGAACAATAATTTCTAAGTATCAAAACTCCAGCTGACTTCAGTGGGAACAGAACTGAGCTGTTGTAGTAACTAGCATCAGATTTAAAAATCTGGATTACGAGGAGCCCTCAATTAAACCTTGGTGATGATATGCTTATGACATGCTTAAATTATGCTAAAACAGCCTTTGAATTTTTATTAATTCCACTGAGCAACCTGGCTGTTTCCCATCCAGCTGGAAGCAGGTCAAAGTTAGGAAATGCTTCCAGGGCGGGCCCCTGACATACATAAGTAATTACCCTGGAATCTTACTCCTGAGAACTTTAAATTACTCAAAAAATGACCCACATTACACTGCATTTTCTAAATTGACATTTTCTCTCCATATCAGGCTCTTAGTTAAGTATGTAGTTTAGGTGTTCATGAGAAATACTGGTTGGAATTATGCCATTTATTCCTCTATTTCAGGAAGAATCTAAAAATAGGAAGGCAGGATAAACGTTGTGTTCTTCTGCAATACTGCTTAGCCCATTCAGCGGCTCCTTACGATACAGTTAAATAAAACAGTGATAATTCCGTAACACTATAAAATTAATCTCCATAGATTTATGTTGCAAATAATCAAAATTTGAAAATAGCTGAAAACAAATGCATGCACTGCATATAACTTCCCCTACATCCATGTATCCACTTTTCCTACTTCATAATTCATGGAGTATTACAAATCCATGGAGATTTCTCTGATCATATGTTGCTGGCTTGCTCCCTCATTTTCTCTGCCTGAAGTGTCTCAAGAAGCGAAATGTACAATGCTGTTATTGAACTTGACATCACGACTGAAGTAGTTTCATGGCAAATGCAAAATCCCAGTCAAAGGTGATGGGGGCAATGAAATAATGTTCCTCCTAGTGGTGTGACTGCGGAGGATGTTGTAACTCTGCTGGAGAGCTCTGTCAATTCACTTTGTGTTCTGCAACCTCAGAATATATCACTGCTTGTTCTCATTTAACTACTGACCATTAATCAGCCAAAAACATGTATTTCGGCTTTGGGAAGTACTCACAAACCACGAGAAAAAGGCCATGAAATAATATTCAGTATGACCTAATCTGAGCTTGGAAGCAAAAACCAGTAGATTCTTTTATTACGTCTCCTGTATTTTTTCTCTGAATTCAGTCAAACTGTATTGTAGTTCCACAAAACTGAGCAAGAGGGATGTCATTCTATCTTTTAAAAATAATTTCAGCTTTCAATCTCTTTCATTGATGGAAAAAAAAAAATATCAAAGCCTTCATTGTTTTTGCTTGCAGGTAACTACATTAATAGTTGCTCCATCTTATGTACTCGTTAAGACATAGCCTGCCACCTCATCTCATGCTACTCATTTGATTTCTATGGAAGCATTTAGATGAGTTCAATTTGCAGGATTATTTGCATCCAGTGATTGCATGGCATGACTGCCACTCAGTTACTTGGGCCACAGCTAACTTCTCTGCAGAACTAAGAGGTGAAACCCAACCACAGGGGATGCCAATGTTCTTACCCATTGGTGAGACCAGGCTTCCGCGGGCACTAACACCAGATACATGTGCTGTTGGATCAGCCAGTGGCAGAAATTTGGTCTATATCAGGATCTATACAGATCGTATTTTGATGTGATTAAAATAGTAGCAGTATGAACTACAAAGCTTATACTGGCTTTATAATTATGTGAGCTTTATATTAGCTGTCAGAGGACGGGCGATTCCTGTTCTTGTATAAAGTAATTGTAGCACTAAGAGACAATTGTTGATATAAGCAGCACAAGCAGAACCCAGTAAGTGTTTTAACAAAGCTGAACTATCAGAGAAACTTTACGCCAGATCAAAGCTTTGAGTCATGCAGCAACACATTTTTAAACCACTTGTAGGAGTCCAAAAGTTGAACTTAATATTTTGTTAAACCACAATCCAAACTGGTTCCAGCATCACCGGCTCTGTGTCTGCAGCATTATACCTCCGATTTTCATAACAAAATTAATAATTTAAATCTAAGTAAAGTGTGGGTGTGTTTGTTGGCTGTTTTTTTAATTTCAATTCTAGATCATTACCATAAATATGCTTATCTGAAATCTTTATTAAACATGGCCAGGCAGTAAAACCTAACTGTTGGAAAAGTCAGTCTAAGCCAATCTGACATGCTTTTTTCCATATTTAGCCCCTGTGACCCAACATACACGTTGATCTATCAATGAATATCTGGTGTTGTTTGAAGAGCAAACTTTTCCATGGCAACCCCAACCAAGCACGTCAGCATCTGAGCATTGCTCTGAGCATCAGTCTCTAAGGACGTACCAGTTCATGGTCACTCCTACTAATCACCTTCTGCTCTTGTCCAACTCCATCCCACCACCCCTCCCTGATCAATCACCTGCAGCCACATATTCACCTCAACATTACTGAGATGAATTTCCCTTCACCTTCTGCAGTCCAGAGCTCTTGCTCCCCTACAGCACCACGTAGACAGAAAAAGGCAGTTTTGAGCATGTAAAAACAGACACATGAAACAGGATAACTTTAAATGGGACTGCTTATGTTCATAAAACTTTTAAAAGAGGATCAGAACTCAGTTCAAGTAAACTATGGTGGTTATTTACAAAAAAACCAACCAGAAACCAACAATAATTTCACTTGGCTAGTAACAAATTGCAAACTGCAGATGGTAACTCAAAAGAATTCTACAAGCATTTTCAAGCAAAGGGTAATTTACAAAATGTAACAAGCTTCCACAAAACAAACACCCAGCAGTATCAATCATATTATTTCTTGAGCAATTCCTACTCTAATCACAGTCACGTACTAACCACAGCAGTAACTCAAACACAAAGATTGACTTTTGCCATCTGTTTTGAAATTGTTGGACCACCACTTAAAGAAAAAACACAAGCTGGCATTTCTTAAGACTGAGGCCATTAGTGAGAGGAGAAACATGAAGTGCTAATTTGTTTTCTTGCCAAAGAGAATCTTATGCAAATTTAAAATATGGTAATGTATGAGTGTTTCACAGATACTGTTTATTTATTGTTTTGATATCTCTGATCTCAGACTGAGATTTATATAGGTTTTTTCATATGCAGTGTCTCACTCCAAATGCCAAGAAAATGTGAGTCCATTTTGCCAACAGCGCAAAAAAGATGGTTCTTACACATTGTCCTCAAAGTAACCCTAAATGGGACAGGAAAACAAACATATGACTTTATTAGAAACTGCAGACAATCACAGCAACACAATGTACAAAGCCACTCAGTAGAGGCCAGTCACAGATGCACATTGACTCTTGACAGCACTTTTCCTCCAAGTCTGAGGTTGGTTCAAGTGCAGAATGAGTGATGTCCCACCAGTTCCTCTCATCTTTTACACAGTGGCAATGATGGACACTGCCCTTTCCTTCCTAGAGCAGAACCTATCTTAATACTGTCTCTTTCATCATTGTTAGAGAAACAGTCAGTGCTGATTAATTAAAAAAAATACTTACTACTGTACCTTTCCTCCCACAAGGTGTTAACTACCTGTTTGGGGCACAGCCTTTATACAAGTCTGCGTATGTGTTCATCAGACAGTCCCAAATGCAGCCCCTAATGCAGAATAGGGGTGAGGGTTTCAGATGGGAGTACCACTAGCAAGGAGCTGCAAAACCGAACAGTTTGGGTTCATGTTACCCTTCCATCCAGATATCCTTTCGACTGGACTGTTCATTTAACACACTTTTTAAACCGGTCATCACAGTGCTTTTAACAACATCCAAACGGAGGTATGTTTCTGCATTTTTAATAATGCAGTGGGTCTGATGAGTCACAATGCAATGAGTGAAAATGAAGAGTACTGACTCTTGTCTACTAAAACATGTCTCAACTAGATATGTTGTGACAAGACAATTATGCACTGAATAGCATAAGATTATATTAGGAAGCAGAAGTGAAGGGCCTATTTGTCCATAAAGCTTGAGAAAGATACATAGACACACTATCCAGATATGACACAGTTCATCAGCTCCTTCAACACATGACCGTATGCCTGACAGTAAAATGTGTCCCAAACATATAAAAATCTCAAATTCTTTCAGCATAGCGAGAGACAAGATTACATCAGGAGCCCCCGGGTCCTGACTATCAGATGCAGAATTGGCCACGTCCATCGGACACTGTTGCAGAACCAGGTCCTAGATCTCATTGTCGTCTATGATCAGATTAGGATACGCTGTTCCTACGTACTGTAACCCCAAACCACAAGCTCATCATTGCCAACACAACCAAACAAGACGCAGCACTTCTAATTAGCAGATCAAGGAGCACAGTACTGGAAACACATATAAATCCCTGTGGGATTTGGTAGGATTTACTCCAGCCCCAAGTCTGTTGAAATTCAACATTTTTCCTTTTTTTTTTTTTTGTTCTTGCCTTGTGGACATGGAGTAAACCATGCTGTGACACTGGCAAACGTCCCGGAAAAGAGAGCAACATCGACCAGCCAGCGCTACAGGGAAGATGAAGGCTCCCGCAGCAGCAAGGTGAAGAGGAGCCAGCGGTATGCCCTGGCACTGGAGGCGGCAAGCAGCTCCTGGCCTGCATCAACAGGACTATAGCAAGTAAATCAGAAGTGATTATTACCCTCCGCTTAGCGCTTACTGGACCACATCTAGAATACTGCATCCAGCTTTGGGACCCCCTTCTCCACCCAGTACAACAAAGATGTTGACTAACTGGAGCAAATCCATCAGATGGCCACCAAGATGGTTGGGGACTGGAGCATTTGCCCTTTGAAGAGAGGCTGAGTGATTTGGGCTTGTTCAACCCAGAGACAGCTCCAGAAAGACCTTACCTAAAAGAAAGTACAGTGCTCTACATCCTTACCCCTCTGCATGTAAATCAGGACAGATTCAAAACA
Organism: Limosa lapponica baueri; assembly: GCA_002844005.1. Taxonomy (NCBI): domain Eukaryota; kingdom Metazoa; phylum Chordata; class Aves; order Charadriiformes; family Scolopacidae; genus Limosa; species Limosa lapponica. The sequence continues at coordinate 207,148 of KZ506176.1, forward strand.
AGCTCAGTAAGTCCTCTGAACGAAGAGAGGATATTCACAGTTACTTTCAGCAATAGCAGTTGGGGTTTCGTTAGCAAGAAACTGGAAGTGTGACGTTTTCCGCTTGCGCCTGGCTACTGAGCTGAAAACCTACTAGTCAAGTACTTCACCAAGAAGCACTGCAAAACCAAGTCCCCCTGTGGATGTGAGCCCACATCCTCAAGCAGCTCTCCTCCACAGCAGCCACTAGCAGGCAAAAGCATTAACTTTGTGGTACTCTGCCTGGGCTGGCTCCAAATTTGGCACCCCTGGATATTATATTAAAAAAAAAAAAAATCTTCATTGTCGGACCTTCAGTTTGAAATGAAAAGGAACAGGCTACTTTGCCCCACTTAAATTCTGCAGATATAACTAAAATCAAAACATGTTTGACAGGAACAACGTATCACTAACTGCTCTACCCCTCCATCCCTGATCTAACTGCACAACAAGTTACCTTTCCTAAATTCCAGTCAAATGAGCTGCAGCCTGCCAAGCAGGAAGTACTTACGCTTTAGATGCAAAATTCCTCTGTCTTTTTAGTTACTGACAAAGTTATTTCTGTAAATTACACTTGGTTTTAGGAAAATAAGAACACCCATCCCCCTTATACTCACCAACACTCTTCCACTTAGATGAACTTTTCCTTCATCCAACACATTATCAAAACCATATACCTTTATCCTAATGCCAAATAAAACATCCATGGGCACACATTTTTGTAGTAGCTTCCCAGAGGATGGGAAAACACTTAAACCCAAATTGTTTATTAAAATGCTTCATGAAAAGCATGTATCTTTCAGGCCAAAGCACTCTCAGGTGCTTTCTCTCTTAACAGCCATATTAACAACTAAGGTCAACAGCTCCAAAGGATATTTACCAGCTAAGTTCAAATCTAGTAATTACATACTAGTAACTATTCTGGGAATCCAAATCCACAGACAACTTTGAAAATCTTACCCTCAGAGTACCTTTAACATTCAATACAGGCAGTTACAAATACAACCCTGGAGTACTCGCAGTAGGAGACTGCCCTCACTGATGCTTCTGAAGCGCTGTGACTCCTTTTACCGACACGCCACATTTCATCTACCACCGCGCTGCAAAAGAGCTCTGCGAGCAGCTACCGTCCTGTCTTTAGTGATTCATTCCCTTCAGTTAAATGCCCTTGAAATATTACTGCTACAGGTGTCATCAGGTGCAGCCTTTGTTTGGAAATAAGATCAAGAAGTACAGTAACAAAAGCAGAGCTAGCTTTCTCAGCCCTAAGAAACACCAGAACTAAGTCCAAGCAATTTGGGTTTTTTGTTTGGTTGGTTTTTTGGTTTGGTTTTTTTTTG
>KZ506176.1:208565-245513 GCA_002844005.1 Limosa lapponica baueri
TTTTTTTTTGTTTTTTTTTTGTTTTTTAAGTAATGCTCAGTTCTACAAAACTGCATTGTAACTCAAAAAACGCAGCCCTTCAAAAACACCTTTTATGGAATTACCTTCTCTTTATTCAGATGAGAACAACCAAGGAGCATTGAAACAAAAGCAAGAACCAATAAACAAAATAACAATTAACATAGTGATCGAGCCATAATTTAAATATTTATTTCAGTGCTATGTCACCCCAGAGTTCAGTTTCCGTCCTGGACTCTGCTTACGTAGCTGAAACAACTGATTCATCTAATTCTGCCAGTCAAGACAGAGCCAAACTTCAAAGCTGTATCTTATGACAATAGGCAGAGAAGTAAAGCAGTGTGTCAGTCTTTGGGAACTGTTGTACTCTGATGTACCATTAACACTAAAACAATACACCAAAGACAGTATAGGGGGAGGAAGAGATTTCCAATGTAGGGAGATGGTGGTTCTCAAGACCAGAGTATTTGCTGTACTTGGCAATTACCTGCAAGTTGTATTTTAAAAGCCACACTTCTTTTTTTCACAGGTCAAGAAGAACCACCAAAAATATCAGAGCATGAAAAAGCAGCTTAAACACATAAATACATGCCTCAACTCCCAAGATACAGATCTAACCTCCGAGTAACTACAAAGAGAAGTCAGCTCAGCCACCATGCCTGAAATGGTGTTAGGACTATATCCTGGGAGTTACAGGTCCACAAACTGTAAGACTTCAGCAGCACTCTCTTTAGAAGATTCCACAAAAGTGTCACTAGCATTTCAGTCCAGGTTTCACAGGTTACCTTCTAGCCTTTTTTGGATGCAGATCAGGGTCATAATTTTTCTTGGAAATTCCAAGGATAATGAGAATTTCAAGAATAATGGTGCTTCTTGCTATCTGGCACCTGTTCAAAGCAGAGACAGCAGCGCTCTCAGCCAATCTCGTTTCCCCCGTGAGACACAGGTATTTGCTGAGGTGATTCATGGCAATTCACAGAAAGAGGATACCATTTCAAAACAGTTTCATAACATTTAGTTATTTTCTATTCTCTCAGGCTCCATATACTACACCTAAGTGGAAAATCACACTGCCAGTTTCTTGCTAATGAAAACCTAACTACTGCCACTGAAAGCAATCTTTAGTATCCTCTCTTTATTTTAAGGACTATATTTTGATTCTGCCCTGACTTACACCCAGGGCACAGAGGTGGAGATACTAAAAGTACTGTATAAAGCCTTGACCACCACAAGTAGGTTAAAAAAATACCACTGGTTATTACTTTTAGGACCAATTATAAGACATGCAGAGAGAAGCTGTATTAACCTATTTTCATTACAGTTGCACTACTCCCATTTAAACCCCTAAACTCTGATCTTGGAAATTCTGGACTCTGAAAGCACTCGGCCTCAGTTTGAAGACTCCAAGGTTGTCAGTTCTTCCAGTTGGCGTTAAGGTGCAAACAGAGACGTATGCTTCCTGCAGATAACAACACGACTGTATAAAAGTGCTTTGGCTTTTTCAATAGGATGATTTTCTGGATGTCTCCAAAATTAGAAAAACACAGTCCATGAGCAATCTTGGCCTTGGGCACCATGATAAGGCTTTTCCAAGCTTATCTTTTGATTTCATGAAAAGCAGGTATAGATGTAACTGTTCACAAGATCAACAACTCAATTATAATAGTCTGTAAGGTGCATAGCAACTTGGAAAAAGGCAATGAAGAAGCATTACAAGGATCTGAAATAGGTAGTTCCACAGCTCAATCATCTTTGTAGTGTGGCAAGTAAATATGGCATCGTTTTTCTTGATTATTATATATAAATGAAATAGCTCTCAGACTACACAGTTTTATCAGGATGATACTTCCTATCCAAGTCAGACAAGCGCATCTGAGAAGTAAGTCAACAAGTACCTACTCTTCCCCCCGCCCCTAACAGTTCAGCAACAGACTAATCCACGTGGCGATTAAAAATTTCTCAGTGGAGGCAGCAGTGCTAACAGTAATTTCTTCCAATACATAAGAGTAGAAACATCACTTCCCTGTTTGGGCCCATCATTAACAGATTTTTAGCATGTTGGTGTTTATTAGCTTTCTCCTCTTCAAGCAGGCAACACATTTCTGAAGGCCATAAGGGCATTGTGAATGACCATGTCTCCATTAGGAACCTGCTTTTGAGATTTGTCCTACCTTTGAAATACAAAATTTGGTATAACCTTTCTTCAAGCATAAATAATTTTAAAATCAAAATTAGCTTGAGCACGCACTTGCCTATAAAACAATGTATAGAAATGAGATAAAAAGCCATCAGAACAGCAAATTGCCACTTTGTCAATAGCCCACAGATCTCAGATAGCTAAATAGTTGAAGTATTTTCTCAATTATCTACTCACACACAAAAAATACTAACATTTTTCCGGTAGGTTTTTTTTTCCTTCGGAAGACTACATAGCATTATATAACAAAACCTGTCATAAATGGAAACTGGGCAAGAAACATGCCTCAAAAACAAGGGCTTCCACCTACGACCACAGCTCCTGGGATGAAACGTGCCGCTGCAGCCCGTAGCACTGCCCGTTACAGTTAGACGTGCATGTTCAAAGGAACGGGCTTTTACAGCCCTGGCTCATCATTAAACTGGCTCTGTCAAAAAGTGGGTTTCCGTTCCCTTAAATAAAAGGAATAAAAAAAATAATGTCTGAGCATGGGTAGAAATGAAAAATTAAATCTACTCCCACAAAATAAATTGCATCCAAAGCATTTCTTCTTCATCGCTTTGTGCTGCTGCTTGTACCGGGTTTCACATTCTCATTAGCTCGTTGGTTGTGTATTTGGGAATTCAAAGATGTAAACCACCATAAGACACCGAGCACTATTTTGCAAGATGTCTGTAGCAGGGACCACCAACACGTGGAAGGCTCTAGAGAAAAGGCCTTCCGACGGCAGAGCGGGCACGGCTCCCACCGCGGGGCCGGGAGCAGGAGCTGCTGCTGGCAGTCCCGCCGGGACAGAGCCCCTTCGCTCGGCGGAGGGAAAGGGAGATGCACGCTATTACAAACCTCCTCCCTGGAATGAAACAGCAGAGGACAAGAGCTCACCCACAAAATAAATCAAATACGTGACCCTCAGAGCTTTCGCAGCACAAGAGGTGCCCAGCCGGTGCCGATAAAGGGAAAGCGTGCCTGAAGGGTAAGAGCAAAACGAGACACAGCTCCCGACACAACGCTCCCCGAGTTAGAAACCTCACAGCCGAGCCAAGAAGGGACAAGGTGCTACCAGGCGCTCGGGGGGCGGAGGGGAGCGCCCCGCGGACCAGCTCTCCCCCAGGCGCCCGGTGGGAAGGCCGGCGGTAAGGGTTACACGGCGCCCGGGGTCCCCGCGGAACGCCAAGGCCCCGGGGTCCCCTCGGGGCGCGCGGAGCCGCCTCCCGCGGTGCCTCCCAGCGAGGCCGCCCCTTCCTCCAGGCCCTTACCGGGGCGGTACGGCAGCTCCGCGGGCCCAAATCCCTGCCGCTGCCGGCCGCCGAGCGCGGGGCTCGGCCTAGTCCCGTGAGCGCCGCGCTCTGATTGGTGCCGGGCGGGCGGGCCGCGCTGTAAAGCAGCGGGCGATTGGCGGGCGGCGGGCCGCGTGCGGGCGCGGCCTGGCTTTGTACACACGCCGGCCCGCTCGGCCCTTTAACAATGGGCGAGGCGGGCGGCGCCGCGTGATGGTGGGGCAGCGCTGGGCAGGCCCTGCCGCGCTCGGGTGCCCTGGGCTAGGCCCTGCCGCGGCCGCCAGCCGCGCCGCTGCGTAGGGTGAGCGGTGGTATCGCGGGGGTAAGGCGCCCGCCACCCTTTTGTCGGGGGATCGATCCACACGGACACTCCCCGGGGCTGAGGCTGCTGGCTCCGCGCCCCGCTCGCCCGGCCGTGCCCTGTGGCGGGAGGGAGCGGCTCAACGAGCCTCAGCTGCGCCCCGCATGGTGCCCAGCTGGGCTGAGGAGCCGGGGTGGCCCCGCGGCGCCGGCGGCAGCTGATCGCGTTTAACGGGGGGCGAGCGAGGAAGGGGCGAGGGCGGTGCTGGCCGTGCCCTCCCGTCCCGCCCGCGCTCAGCGAGCGCCGCTCCCTTCCCTCCGCCCCGGTCCCGGCCGCCGCCCCGCCGATGGAGCTGGAGGCGCAGTGGTGGACAGGACAGCTGGCTGCCGACATCCACCAAGCTCTTCGCTACAAGGTAGCCCGGGGGGTGGCGGCGGGGGGAGCGGGGGAAGCGGGAGGCCGGTGGCCCCCGGTGCCTTTGTGAGGGCTCCGGCGGTCGGGGCTGGCCCGGCGGGGGCTCGGGCCGGCGGAGCTCGGGAGGAGTTCGCTGCTCCGAGCCTCGCCAGCGGCGGTGCCGTCCCCTCGGTTCCGGGCGCGGGGTGTTTGTCCCCGTTTGTCTGCCGCCCCCGACCCTCCCCTCCCCGCGCTGTGCGGGGGCGCCGGGCTCTTCTCGCTGGGTGCATCGTCCCCGATTCTACGATCGGTGGGTCCCAAGCTTAGACTCTGCAGAAAGAGTCGTTGCGCTGCTGTAACAAAAACACCCCCAAACGCTAACCGAACAAACGCAGGGCGCGGTAAGAGCAGCAGGGGCTGTAGGCAGCGCTCCTTTGGGGTAGCTTTGACTGACTCAACGTTGCTTTTTGGGGCTACTTTCATAATAAAGCACATCTTATGCCCGGAGCTAAAAATCAGTTTACAGTGACTGAACCTACTAAAAATGTGCTTTTCTGCCTGATAGTACTCGACGAGTGGATTATCATTCTTGAAGGTGCGACTGCTAAAGCAGCTGCTGGTTTGTTTGGTTGTTTATTTTTCAGGAGTGGGGGGAACATAGGAGAAGGACAGGATAATTTATTTTCTATCAAAGATGATAATTTAATTGCTACCAAAGTTACCATTACTAAAACTAATTTAGTGTTGTGAAAGGTGAATTCTAAAACTTGGTAGGTGGTGGGGGGGTGTGTTGGTTCGTTTGGGGGGTTTTTTGTGGTTTTTTTTTCACTTCAATGGCATGTTTCAGAACTTTGAATTGACCTGAAAACTTTTAAAACTTTAGGTGACTCCATTCCGACAGTCATCAGACTGCCCTGCTGGAAATTTAATTGTGCTCAAAATCTTACCCTAAGTAGGCTGCACAATCTAACTCATGAATTTATTGATGATAACAGAAGACAGCACTGCTGCTCTGCTGGATGCCGGAGGAGATAGTCGCTACTAGGCAGGAACCTTCTACCAGCCCAAATTTTGTATTCAAAATAGATCGTGCCACAGATTTTTCTCATCTGTGGTGTTGGTAGGGCTTTTGTGTTGTAGGGTCCCTCCCCCCCAGATCCGAGACACTGTGAGGTTTACGTACGCTTAACCAAATGCCTGAGAGCACATGGTAATCAGTGTCAGTGCGATGTCAATCAAAACCGATTAAGTCAGGGTCCAAGGAGGTGTATGCAGCAAATGTTGACACGTGCACGCCCCGTTCCTCTTCCTGATGTTGCTACCTTCAGCTGGCTGTTAGTGCCCTTCTTCTGGAGGCACCTGCAGGAGATCTGGCAGCATTGGAACATTCAAACACTTCAGTACAAGGTCTGATTGCTCAGATTGAGTTGCAGCAGGAGGGGGTTGGGTTAAGCTGTTGAACTTTGCATTGAAGCAGCTGAGGAGCACTCTCATACCCTCGCTGTTTCCTTGCTGGGAGGTACAGCCTTTGCAGTAGAGGTTGTACAACAGAGAGGGTGAGAGCTAAAGTCACTCTAGCCAATTGCCCAGTTGAAAGATGTTAAATTTTAAATGATTATACTAATGTTGTGCAGAACCAAATTATTGCTCAGTTTTTCTGTAATACAATGAATAGATTTTATTCTTTGAAAAGGGATGCTGAAACAATGGGATCAGAAGGAATAGGGGAGAAATCCTTTGAAAATTCCATGATAAATTTGAGAATATCAGCTATATTAATCTGATACCAATTCAAATTAAATGATGATTTTAATAAAATTACATGCTGCTGTCCATCTAGGAGCTGAAGCTGCCCTCCTACAAAGGCCAGTCTCCCCAGTTACACCTGAGAAGATACTTTGCAGATCTGATTGCCATTGTGAGCAATCGGTTCAGACTCTGTCCTGCTGCACGACATCTAGCTGTGTATCTGTTGGACCTCTTTATGGATCGTTATGACATATCTATACAGCAGCTGCATGTGGTTGCTCTTTCCTGTTTACTTTTAGCAAGTAAGTATGTAGCACCAGACTTAACTAGAGCGATACAGGTTCTACTGCCAAACACAAGGCGCGTCTTAATGGGATATAGCAGATAGTGGAAACGAAGTGGTTACAAGAGACAGGCAGATTAGTGTGTATCAGTTGGGCCCAATTGGTAGAGCCTTTCTTCACACTCTTGTTTTGACTTCTGTTGGCACCTGATGAAACTGAGGGAAGAAAAACTGCGATTACAAACTAATGTTTATGCTGGGAAATGAATTATTCTAAGGTGAACTTTCAGAGCTGTATTGTAGGAATGGAAAGACTCTTTCTGAGGACATCTCAAAATAGGTAGATCCAGTGCTGGAAATGAGGAATTTGCGTATCTGTGATAAAGGAAGAAATTAAATAAACTATCTGTAGACTGCACTGCACTCCGCTGATGGTGCTGGAACACTTCAGATTTCATGAATTGCAATATTCTTTAAGCAAGCTAAGCCTAATGTGAATCCTGTATTGTCACATGCAAAGTGTAATGCTGGTGAAATACATTGATGAATGCACAGTACTCTGAAGACAGAATTAATTACAAACATTCATTATGAGCAGTGCTGCATATATTGACCGTGGCTAGATTCTTGTGGTGTCTACCCATCTTTTGACATTTGTGGACCCCTTTTAGGTGTAATTTGCTGGGATGCCTGCTGACACCTGTTCCTAAACCAATAGATTCAGAGAAACAGGTTCTCGCAGCAGAACTAACTGTTGGTTCAGTTTCTGCTGATCTGTTTTTCTGAATCTATTTTAACTTTCTCAGATAAGATATATCACATTGTACCTCTAGGCCCTCTTCACTAAAAAACAAGAGTGCTGAGGAGTTGGCTATTTTTGGTATACAGCTTCCTTTCATTGCATCCCATCTCCACCAATACAGCTGTTCAGCAGAACAGTTAAAACAGAAGGGCAATTTCAGATTCTTTTAGGGGTAAACTTTGACTGGATGCCACCAGCTAACAATCTTGTTTGGCAAAGGATGAGGTGCTGCGCATAAAAACCTTGCCTCAGAAAAATGCATTGGCTTTGAACTAATGCCAGATTTTCAAAGGAAATTCATATTCTGAAGAGATTTTTTTTTTAAATCACCTCTGCCATCTTTCACAGCAAGCTGCAAGTAGAGCTCTGAAAGCCTGTGGTGCTCGCTCTTCTGAGAAGCAGTGTATGAATTGGTTCAGAAAGCAGAAACCAGAATGATGTTCTAAACTTTTGCCCTGTGTGGCTTAAGCAAGCAGTTTAATCAGCAGTGCAATAAGTTGGACAAATCACACTGTGATATATCTGATAAGGTTATAGAAGTAATATGAGAAATTATTATGTGACTCCTGAAGCTTTTATTTCAGTAATTACTAGAGTATGGGAAACAATAACAGACTGGGACTGGTATTGGATTAAGTCCTGTATAAGTACCTCCACTACTAGAAAAAAAGGAAATGTTCAGTACGTTCAGTCCTGCAAAACTCTCTAAAAATGTGCATTTACAACATATTGTGTAGTCCTGAAGAGAGAGTATAAGATGGAAAAAATTTGCAATGAAATCGAAATAGCAGAACCATGTGGCAAACTGTATGGAAATGTGACACTTGTTTCTCTTATTAATGGGGTTTCTACCTACACAATTTTGCTTCAGGCTAAAAATATACAGGCCTGGCAAGTTAAAGTCTGAGGAAAGCTGAAGCTACTAGCAGTGTTCAAGTTGAAACAGTAGGTATGTGGGGTTTCCCATGCACATGGCTGAAATCCACTCATTTGAACTGCTGGAGCAGCTTACCAGCTACCAAATCTTAAACCATACCCACCATAGCAGGTATTAAAAGCAACGACGTTGCTAGAGCTCTAACTATAGTCATTTGAGTTTTAGAAACAAAAAGCACATGTGGGGGTGTTAGGGTGATTGAAGCCAAATGCTGTGGTGTTGTGTATGCCAGGTTACATCACAGTGGTATTTCACTGATGATGGTGACACGTTATACAATAATTTGGTGACAAAAACTTGCAGTATGCAGTGCCAGTGATGTCCTAATCAGCATACTTCTGACCTTGGTAACCAGCTTCTGCGTGCCAGGGTGCGAAAACCAGTAGGAAACAGGGCACTGCACAACATCCTACATGGTGTTGGACATTATCTGCTGAAATTTAGCCCTTTATAGTACGTACCCCTTTCTGTCTCTGATGACATCTTTCATTTGAGCTTTGCATCTGCTGGAAAGTCTCAAGCTTGTTTGACGTAGTAGAATTGAAATATGACCAACACAGACACTAGATATAATCTGGTTTATAGTTCACTTGTGCTGAACTTTTCTTTTTTTCTGTTCACCTGAAGGTAAATTTGAAGAAAAGGAAGACAGTGTTCCCAAACTTGAACAGTTGAACAGCTTGGGTTGTATGACTAACATGAATTTGGTACTAACAAAACAGAATTTGCTTCATATGGAGTTGTTGTTGCTAGAAACATTTCAGTGGAATTTGTGCCTCCCAACTGCTGCTCATTTCATCGACTATTATCTTTCTATTGCTGTCCATGAGACTGATCTTCACGATGGCTGGCCAATGGTTTGCTTAGAGAAGACTAAGTTATATATGGCAAAATATGCTGATTACTTTCTGGAAGTATCACTGCAAGGTGAGTCATGTATTTCAGGTAATGGCTCCTTTGTTGTCTTGACAGACAATGTCCAACTTAAATGAATCTTTTTCTTACTCCTTTTTTCTAGATCATGCATTTTTAAATTATGCCCCTTCTTTAGTTGCTACTGCGTGTGTAGCTTCTTCAAGGATTATCTTGCGTCTCTCACCAACGTGGCCTACCCGCCTGCACCATCTTACTGCATACTCCTGGGATTTCCTTGTGCCATGTATAGAGCGACTGTTAATGTAAGTTAACAACAGCAGCTTTTTTAGAGCCCATTTCTGCATCTGTTGGTATGCTTAATTGCTGTTAGTACTGAAAGGAAATTTCTTTTTGAATTTCAGGTTTTCTATTCTAAAAATACTTAGGTATTAGGTAATACTGTTAGGTAGCGATTTGTTCTTTCCAAAAAAGAAAACTTTACCAGATCTAACCTCTTTCCTGTTCTTTTAACAAACAAACCTCAGCCTTGCATTTCCATTGAACATCTTCTGGCATGCTTTAAGAATCCGTTAAATAGCTTGTTCCCAATCTCTAGTCTGCGAGAGAGCAGAGATAGTGAAGAGTACCGAAGGCATAGGAGCTCCTACGTACTCAGAAGACTCTATGCCTTGGAAGTTCAATGGATGTTATGGTCCTTTAGGAGTGCCAGAGCAGCTGTATTTCGAAGAATCATGTCTTCCTTATAAGCGTGACATTATCCCACCTGATGGCCTCCTTTGCCTTCACTAATGTGTGTAATGAAAGGAGTAGTACCTAACGCACGCAAGTGCTGTTGTGCAGTACAAGTGTCTTCAGTATTGCTCTGAATACTTTGCAGAGAGAGGTGAAGTCTTTCAGTCATCTTTGCAGTGCACCGTTAACAAGTTAGCAATATTTTAGGAAAAACTGGTGAGGGGTTGAACCCCAACTTCAAGAGATCTGCCCTGTATAGGGAGCACCAAGGAACTTAGATGATTTTAGGCCCGACGGAAGCGTGTAGGTAGCACCTGCTTAACCTCACCATAAGAGCAAGAAAAAAAGTATGTCTAAGTACCTTTCAGACGTGTAAATCAAAGGGAATTCAGGTGAGCTAAACTGTTTAACTTAAGTACTGGGTGGGCTAGAAAAAAAGGAGAGAGCAAGGAAAAAAAAATGCATTTCCACTCTCAAGAACAGGATCCAATATCAATATACATATCATCTTTAAGTACAGTAATGTAGATCTTTAAGAAACACTCTGATAGCATGTCTTTAAAAACCCTATACTCTGTTACCCAATTTAAATGAGGGAGAGGCAGCAACTAAGTTTTAATTCCAAGTTCTGGTAATCTGGCACTGTAGTGCAGTACACTAGCAGACTTCACTGCACTGACAATTTTAGATACTGCTATGTTATTTGTATTGTACATGGCTTTTATCTGCATTTTGTATTGCTATGCAATGAAGTGAAATACTGAAAAAAACTCTATATCCTAAAGAAATAAACTTTAAAACTTTAGGTGATTTTAAAGGATAGGTTAAAATTATTTTTGCTTTCCTTTTTTTGAAAGCTTTGGAAGCTTTCAGATAACTGCACCGTTTTTTAGAGTGCTCTTAAAAGTTAACCCAAAAGAGTTTAAGTTATTCTAATATCTATTTTCATATATTCTGTCTTCTCAATTTCTTTTAGTGCACATGATAATGATGTGAAGGAAGCAAACAAGCAAAAAGGACAACATGCTCAGTCTGCCCAACATACTGTATTTCAGGCCCCAGCTCCAGCTCCCCAGCAGGCAAATGCTCAACAGCACATCCCACAGTATCTCCAAGCTCATCAGTCTTCGTTACAGTATCACCATCAGACATCACAGCAGCAAAACTGTCAACAGATATTATCATCTAATCATACAGCATCTTACCCACTTCAGACTTGCCCTGCTGCCTTACAGTCTAGCGTTCAGGCTCGAGGCCACGTACAGACTGGTGCTGCAGTGTCACTAGCCGTTCCGCTAGAAGTGAAGCCATGTATCAGTGTCTCCTACAACCGGAGTTATCAAGTCAATGGACGATATTCCTGTGTTACTCCCTGCTTTGAGAGGTGATAAGTACAAAATGGCTTTGTGCTTGTTTGTTTGGGGTGGGAAGTTGTGTTGAGGGGAATTGTTTTGTGGTTGTTTTTTTTTTTGTTAAACCTTAAATAAGTTTGAGGGCAACAAATTGAATAAAAAAGTGTCTTTCCAGAAAAAAAAGCAACTGGATTGGCAACCAGTACCATAGCTTAAATACAGACTGCAAAAAACAAGCACGCAGAACACCCTCTAAAAAGAATGTGTTTACCTGGAGGTAATGAGTTCTTGCTCTGGCACTCGGAATACTCTGTGCTTCTAACGCACATCTTTGAAATACTAGTCAAAAGAAAAATAGCTGTGGACTAATTACAGACTTACCTTTTAATGAAGGAGATATGCAGTATTATTTTGAAGACATTTATGTAATACCAGCATACAGTATTAATACTTACTTTAAATTTACTGAAACTTTAAGAATCTCCAGATACATGGGGACCACAAGAAGAAACAAATCTCATCTGGCTAACTCTGGACCTTGCCCCCTTTTCAGCACTTGTGTTGGATATTTGCTTTAGGCTAAGTATTTTGGCTAATTTTTAAGTTTTGTACCTCACAGAATAGACACTATGGTTTTGCTTCTTTTCTCCTCCCTATCCTTTTTACGTTTAGAGTAACTCTTTCATACTAACTCAGGGAATTTTCTATTCATTACTCTGTGCTGCTGGTTTGTACATTTAATTGGGTATACCTTGAGGGAGGAAGGTGTAGAAGGAAGAGGCTATAGCGAGTGGAGTGGGTTTTTTTTCAGGGCATCTATATGCAGAGTACCAAAGGGACACGTTAGTATTCACAGAATGCAGATGTGAATTACTGCCCAGCAGCGTGGTATTGAGTAATTGAAGAAAAGAGAAAGTTTCAGCTGAACTTGTACTGTAGCAGAACTACTACAGTGGATACAATTCCTCTGTATACACATACACACAAACACACGTGTATTATTAACCAACAGAAAGAATCCTCCAATTGTACTGACAGCATCATTCATACAGAAAAGTACAGTTCAATGCTTCCAGCAGCCCAGTTCTGTCAGGGTTACGCTGGAGGGAGTTTCTCAGGTAATAGTGAGGCAACTTTTTCTTCTACTATTTTTGAGTTCTAGAAGAAAATGCAGAGATTTACTCTTCTAAACGGGTGGATCAAAAATATATTGCAGAGTGAACTGCTTCATCACAATTATGGTGCTAATTACATAACTTCATGGAATTACACTGTCTTCTGTGGGGTGGATGTTCTGGGGGTAGAAAGCATCACTCACCCAACTCTTGGATGAAAACGGGGGTAAAGATATTAATGGAGGATTTTTATTATTTATTTTTTTTTTTAATACAAGAAGATACCTGACTTTCTTCTGTGTTAGAATATGGGAGGAAGAGGTATGGATGTCAGGATTCTTGCTACTTTAAAATACCTTTATAGTATGTGGGCTTAAGGCTTTTTTGTTTTATTTGTTCTTACCACCTCCTCCCTTCCCTGTCTCAGTGGCAGCACTTAAATCCATCTGACACCAAAGTATTGTGAGTCTTGCAGAGACTGGTTTGAAAGCAGGGGCAATTAAGATACACTATCAATATTAAGATGAAGCCTTTATCCCAGGAGAGGGGGTCTTACTATAATGTTCAGAATGGAGGGAGGACAGCTGTGTTCATTCTGGGGCTGAATGATAACATGCTACAAAAAGCTATTTATTGTTGAGGAGAAGAAATCCTGATTCTCTTGTTTTGGTGGGTTTGTTGTTTTTTTTTTTTTGCATAAATCCCATTTTTTATTGTGAGCTTTTGTAGTACATATGTGCAAGTCAAGAAGGATAGGAGGGTGAATGAAAGAGATGCTAGAGAATCAACTTTGAAATAGGCATAGTTGGTCAATTCTTAAGTAAAGTGCAAGATGGTTTGATTTTGATTTATTTTTTTCTCTCTCCTCTCTTCATCTCTTAATGAGTATTTCCCCATGCGTGAAAGTAGGTTAAGTTCCACCTCGCAAGATGCCATGCCTTTTGTTCAGCATTGTTACCCACTGAAGAGGGAAATGGACTTCTTTCTGCAGGTTTCATTTTGTTGCAATGCTATATCCAAGTCCTCAGTGCTCTAACTACCTCTGATGCGATGAATGTACAGTCTTGTAATAGACCATGACTTGAAATAACAGCAGATGCCTGTAGCAATGTTTTTCTGTAAAATCTTTAAATCAGCTAACTTGTCATCTTTATTTGTGATGCAGCAGTATAGGCTCTTCTTCTTTGGGGTATTAGTAAATTTATCCCATAAGCATTTGATATATAAAAATTTAACTAATACTTAACACTGGAATTAAAATGGGTGGGGGGCTTATTCAGTTAGTTAATACTGCAAATTTACATTTAATAGGGTATTTCTTATTTGACTTTTTTAAGACATTAGGTCAACTGTAAAAAGAATCACTACATGGTGTTTGTTTTTAATTTATTACTTAGTTTGAGTTTTTTCTGACACTACAGCTGCATAATAACTACAGAGAAAATGTACACTGAACAGTTTCAATATATTATTTAAAAGGGCTTTACCAGTGTACATTAAAAATACACTGTTCTTACTATTAGAACCAAAATGTGTTTTTTATGGCATAAATAAGAATGGTGCTCCTAAATGCAAAATGTCCAAAACAATGGAATCTTTGTGAGTGCTATGCATTCAACTTATTTTTAAAAATAAAACTAGTTTTCAGTAAGAATGCCCTAGTGCGTGTTATGCTTTTGTGGGGGTAGGGTTTTTTTAAAATATGTAAACTGACCTTAATCTGTTTTGCATCATCCCTGTGTATGGGCTGAAGATGTAAGGAAGAGTCTCTTCTTTCTCCCCACCCTTTCTGTGACACTATAATAAGCTTCAGTAACACCCTGAGTTCACAATAAATAAAAAAGGGAAAAAAAAGGAAGGAAATCATGCAGGAAGGGGCTTTAAAACTAATTGCACCCACAGAATATACTAAACATCGTACACTTCAACATACTGTCTGGTGCACAGCTGTAACAAAAATCAAGAACAAAAGAATTGGAGTAGTTCAAGAGCAGGGGGCTGAATTAATTCTGGGTTGTTTTTTTTTAGAAAAAAAGCAATGATGCTGGCAATCTCATAATACTAGAAATCATCTAGAAGATGTGGGAATAGCCTTTTGTGAAGAGCTACACGTGCTTAGGTTATTTCCAATGGTTGTGAAGGCTCAATCATGCTGATGGCAGCATAAAATCATGTGATGCATCCTAGCAGAAATATTTTTGGATGCTTAAAATTTCTGGTAACTGCTCCTTACTAAAGGAAATTCTAGTTCTTCCTAAGGATGTGCACATTTCACATTTGTAACAAGGCTATGTGATTATGGCTAGAGCTCCAAAAATTAACTAGACTTCATACAATTTAATTCCTCTAGAGTTAGAAAATGAAGTTGTGAGGTCCCTGTTGCTTGCACCCATCCATTTAGGAATGAACTCTGATTGTGAAAACCCTTCTAGAGGGCCTAGAGACAGAGGGGGAGCAAGCTCTGTTCTGTCCCACTAAGGAACAAGGGCCATGCTCAAGTGTGATGGTGGTGTGCATGTCACATAGATACTTCAATCTGGAAAGTTTTGTGCTCACCCAGAGGGCAGCAGAAGTCAAGCCTGTCTAGACTGTCTCCTTGAAGTCTCAAATTTTTATATTTTTTTACTGTAATTACAGAATAGGAACTACCCATGACCTTTATGAATCTCTAACAACTACATGGACTGCCAGCTACTTTTTACTCAATATTGCAGTAGAAGTCTCAACTTCAAATGTTCTGATTTCTTTGTTCTGACAAAGGAAAGCATTTGCTACTAAACATTAAAACAAAAACCAACTTATAATCAAATAATTAAACAGCAGCTAGATAGAAAGTAGCTCCAGATTTTAAGAATTCTCAGTGCAACCAAGGATGTGGGCTTCTGCAGCTGGTCCTACCAAGAGAAGACAGGAGACTTAAGGAAGACTTACAGGTATTAAAACTGCAAACATAAGATTCACTATATCATGTCCATGCTCATCAGCGCAAGTCAGTTAAATTGTTATGACACCTATTAGCTGGTATATGCATTCTAGAACTGTTTGGAAATACTACTTGCTTTCCTTTGAACATTTGAATTTACCCTCCTGAAACAGCAAGATAAAAAGAACAACCCATTCAAGCTCTCTTTAAAAAAAAACCATGCATTTTTCATAGTCTAGGAATAATTTAAAAGACCACTCTAAGGCTATATATTCTGTAGGATTTTTTTCATGCTAATCAGTCATGAATTACTAGGAGATTTACAGCATTAGAATGCCCATTTATAGCTTATCCTGCAGGTAATGTATACTTAGAATCTTCCTACAAAAAAGATTAACAACGTAACACACTGGCATATTTCTGGGAATTTCTGAAAAATTCCAGTGCCAGTTTGATATACAGCTTCGGTTACTAACTGCAAAGGCATGTATAGCATCTGGATATGGTATCTGGTAACGGGAGGGTGGAGGGGAATATTACAGCTGTAACTGCAATTTGGAAAGGTTATTTAAGAAAATAAAAATTGTTACATATCCTTATCAATAACTACTCTCTAGTTAATCTATACAAGATGCTCTACTCTATGTGCAATGCTTGTACTTTAAATGAAGCGTTTTCCAATTACCCTTTATGGACCCAATCAGTTTATCTGGTAACCAAGCTCTTACTTGTCCAGAATTATTTTCTTCTTAAACACCTTCAAGTATCTTAGCTATCTATACCTTATTTAAGAAAACAAAGATAGATATGTAAAGCATTTCTTAGAAATTTTCAGAAAATTAAAACAGACAATTGAATAGAACTGAAAATTATTGTATGTGCATGGCAGGTTGGCACAGTTAGACTGGGGTAGTTCCAACACTCAAGACCATCAGACTGGGTACTTTTAAAATTTACCCTCCTTTCAGTTTGATCTCCAGAATTATTAATGGTCCTCCACAGCAGGAGAGAAGGGTAGAATCTGAATCTGCCTTTTGTCAGCACAACGTTGTGAAAGATTTTGCCAAATGGTGTTCTGCCTTAGCCTTTTCTACAGAGGTCAAGTGTATGCACATTTGCATTTCAACCTATCAACTATGTCATCTAGAGAAGAGTTTTCTAGTTGTTTTGTTTGTTTTTAAAACAGTGACACTAATATTTTGCTAAGTTTGCAGAATGTTTACATGCATAGATTTTGCAGGAGCGTAAATGACACTCCAGATGGCATTGCTGCAGGTGTCCACATGTCGAGAAATTCTTTAAAAATGCCACAGAGACTGAGTTTCCAGGGAAAGTGCCTGTATTTTGGAGAGTGGCTCTATGCCTCTGGCCTTGCATCATATCTCAGTGCTTATATCTTCTCTTGGTGCTTGTTCACTGGGGCACAACAAGGACAATCTCGAAGGACTTAGATATTCCATACCCCCCTAGCAGAGATTATGAATACCAAGAAGACTATCTTAATTGACAGATGAAGGAATGGGTGTGCAGCCATGCATCCAAAAGACTGCTGAATGACAGATGTGAAAATAGGATAAGATCCTACTGGAAACAAGTTTTCTACTAGTATAAAAGTCCCTGCCATGCTTCTGTACCTGGGTTCACATTATGTGTGCTAAAGGGATCCTCCCTTAACGTGGATACGGTTGTAAGTCTGTTTTGTGGATCTCTTGGAAACTCTCTGAAGACAGAGCTACTTGGTAAAAGGTAGCAAGCATGCAGCACTACACCTAGGAGAGACCACAAAGGCCAAGATACATCAAGAATTTTTTCCGCTTCCTCAATCAACCAGCTTGTGACAAAGGTAGCTTGGAAGCACTTCAATCACCACTTTCTTTTTGACAGTGCTGCCTGGTTGGTTTCCATAAGCCATTCCCTGTTTATATATCCTTGTTTATACTCACGTTAGTACATACATTGGCTTGTATTTAACAGGAAACCATTCTATTTCCCTGATTTAACGCCGCATTCTTATATTCTCCCCATTGTCGAAGCAGTCAACGTTCTGGAGGGGATAAAAATGTATTGAAGTGGTTGTAACATATCCCCTTGCAATATAGCCCCATTAAGAGATTCCAAAAATTTTCCAGAGTTAGTACAAATGCCATTTTTTTTCCCCTATAGCAACACAAAATAGGTATCCAAAATCATGCACACTTCCAGCAGAAAAGAAAGTAAAAACACTGTTTAGCTTTCTTACACACTCGCAGTGAGACTATAAACATAGGGCTGAAGCAGCGCTTCCTTCTGCAACGTTTCACAAATCGTCCTCTTTCCTTTGAAGAAGGTGCAGGACAACTCTGAATAGATCAAAGTCTTTCATATGTCAAAAGAATAATTACAGCACAAATTACAGCTGTCTCATAAATACTACTGTATGTTGAACAAACAGGATTAAAGGCATCAACTTCCATAAGTATTTTATTTTACCTCACGTACAATTGCAGTGACTGCACAACACACTGAAAAAAAATTGGTATTGCTTAAAGAAGAATCTAGTAAGAGGAACCAGCAGAGGGGTGCAAAATACCAGAACACAGTAAAGTGGTGTGCTTAGTCATCTCTCCATTATTTCAAAAAAAAAAAAAAAACAACAACCAAGGTACATTTAGTGGAACTGAATGGCAACGTACTTACAAAATTAACAGAACAAATTATCACAGCTTTCAACGAGGGCAAGAGCTTAGCAGGATTTTCAAGAGATTAAGCATTTATGTTGCTAATGAAATCATTCAGGATTTAAGCCAAATACTAACGGAGGTAAGGAAGAAATATCTCTTAATGCAAATTAGTCACTAAGTGTCCATGACAGGATTTCTTGCACCTTCCACTTAGAGGATCTGACTAAATGCAGAAAGCAGAGGACTCTCCTAGACTTGATACAGTAAAGCAGTTACTTTACAATAAATTTTTGTGGTAATTAGAATTATGTTTGATTCTTCTAAGCAATCCATATGCTGTATGCTTTTCTTAGGCACAGAAGTAAAACTGTGCATTTACTGAATTCAAGACTTGCTTCTGAAACAGACATTCCCAAAAGCACCCATGCTTTTTTCTCCAAAATACAGAAGATAATGACACAAGACTACTGCATGCCGTTCTTATTTCCCACAGCCAAACTGATGCAATACTATATGCAAAAGTATAGGGAATAAATTGTTTACCAGAAATTCTGTCCCCTCTTGCAATACTGTTTTGCTCCTAGATTTAAAAAAAAAAACAAAAAGCATGTATTTTTAAGATAATCCCTTTCTTCCTCTGCCCCACACACTTCCTCTAGAGCTCTCTGAGGAAAGAGTTGCCAGGATTTGCATAATTCAGCTTGAAAACTGTATTATTATATGCTTATTTCCATACATGGGTTTAACTAGCATAGCAAATCATGTATTTAGCTGGCAATTAAAGATCTTACTTTTTTTCCTCTAAAGCAAATAATTATTTTGCAAGAATTTAAATGAACTTAAAACCAGATTGTTTCAGTAATTTCCCACCTCATTGACATTTATTATTTATTACGCATTTTTTACTTCTGATGTGCTCTGATCATCATTTTCATTCAGTGTGTTTGATCCATAAAGTATTAGAGACACAAGTCAAGAAAAAAGGCACGATGAAAATTAAAATATATGTAAATAAAGTATGCACCTAATAAATAGTAATGAATGAACCACAATCCACATTATTTTAAACCATCTATAGGTATTATGACAAAAAATACACTCTACTGGGTTAGCTTCCATAGCCACTACCAGAAAGCTATCAATTACAGTGTTAAATTGTGAATCAAAGACTAATTTCACAAGTTCTGGGTTTTTTACTGGATGCTAAAAAATAAAGTCATACTTACTTTAGTGAGGATAAACATCCAATAGCTCTTGTGGCAGATTCAGTATCTTTAATACAGCTCATCACTAAAACTCTTCTTCCTTCATTGTTAAAACCACAAGTTATTATTTCTTCTGTTTGGAAATTGTGCTTTACATGTCTTTTAAAAATACATGCTCTTTGAAGAACTGTTTCTTTTTAGTGTCCTATAAATTAGAATATACAAATTACTTTTTATTTTTAACTTCAAAGCCTCACTACAGAGGGAAATCATGTAGGTTAATAATATTGTGTGCTCCAAAGCATTAATCCATCCTATTTTGCAATTTTTAATGAATAAGCATACCTAGTAAACTGACATTCATTTTAAATTATTTTGAACTATTTTCAGTGGATGCTGATGACGTTTGATTGTTGCAAAGATGGTTAAAAACTGTATTATCTATAATTCTGTCCATCACACGCTTCTGTAGGAAATAAATGTCTTATTCAAGGTGTATCCAAGTAAAACTTGTGGAACAGACACTTGAAATGCACTACAATTATGTATTTTTGCTCACAGGTCTGTGTTACATAAAATCACTTTACTACAGTAGAAGAGATGGTATTTTAGGTATTAAATCCATTCAGTTCTAATTATATCACTGAAATAAAAGGAAATAATAATTTTTTATATCTTCCACAAAAGATTCTACTAAGTTTGGGAAAAGGACACCAACACTTGAAGAGAAGAACAGTAGTGAACTTCTCCCAGGACACATCCTGTGACAAATTCTCTTGGGAAACAGTCTTTTTTTAGTCTGAGAAGTGGAAGAGGAATCTTGGAATGATGCACCTAAACATTAAAATCTAAGGAACTTACGACATTGACTTGGCAGTGTTAGGTTTACAGTTGGAATCAATGATCTTAAGGGTCTTTTCCAACCTAAATGGATCTGATTCTATTCTATGATGTTAATACCTCCAGTATTCTGCAAATCACTTTCCGTGATCCTATTCAAATTGACAAAGGTAATTTAAATAAAAGGAATCTGTAAAACAGCCAATTAAAAATTTTGTTGCAAACACAGCTATATTCTAAATGCCTCTTAATTCACTCATTTCTCCTAGACATCCTACCACGTATGTTCTCGTAATAGGCATCCGCTATGGCTGAAAGCAGAGTCTGGAGCTTGAACAGAATAATCCAAATATTGTGACTGAACTTTCTATTCTTCTCTGAACTCTTTGTGTTGCTCAAACTTCATTTCAGCTCCTCCTTCAGGCCTTCACGCCCTCCTCATCATGAGGGAAACATGCCCCCACCTTTCTTTGAAGTCACAAAACCAACAAGTGAAGTGCTTCCTTCAAAGGTTTGGGGAAAGGCTATTCTGGAGTTAGGGTAGCAAAGTGGGGGGCTGTATTCACATCAGCTCCAGGATGTACAGAGACACGAGCACTCACAAACAATAATACCCACTGCAGCTGCTGTTACCATATGTACTACTGGACACTGTAGAAATCATCACTGAAAATTTGAAAGTCTTATCACCTTCCTTTTATAACAACCAAACCTCCTAGAGAGTTTTGTGAATACCATGGGAATATTTTATATTTAGTTTTATATTGCTTTCAATATAAGCTGGAACAGAATTGTAACTGATCCAACCCAGTTCCTTCTCATAGGAGTGACCACTGCAACACTTACGACACATCCTATCGAAATGCAAAGATTATGTAATTCAGAACACAAAGCTAAAAATAGTTGTTGGCAAATTGAACAAGTAACAACTAACCATGCTGCAGGTGCATATACCAGAACTGCCTCCTCATATGCTAGCTTGGATCTAGCTGGTTTTCTCAGCACGAGATGCAGCATAGTGTTCATGCAGCCATATAATTTCCAAAGCCCGTGGAAGTCAGGTACATCACTTCATCCAGCATTGCGCTTTGAACTGATGAGCGCTGCTGGATACAAGACGGTGCTCTGCAGATCAAAGACGAGAGTCCTAAGCTCAGAGTTCATCTTTTCAAACTGATACAAAAGAGTCCTCTATCAAAATAAACCCCACAGAACAGCAAAATAACTATCCCAAATTATAGTTGCAGTGTAGAGGAACTCCTGTATCAGACGAAGGGTTCTCACAGTGTGGTGAACACTCTCCCATTTCACCAGCTCTCAGTCTTCCCTGAGCATCACGGAAAGAGAAGCTGTCTACTTTGCATCAAAGCATCTGAAAAGTTCCCTCTGATGGCAGATTTTTAACTAACTGGAGAACAGTAATATGGCAATATAGGAAAAGGTTCTGTCAAGACAGAAGTTTTGACAAGGGGTCTAGAGCTCAAAGGAAAGAAAGAAGACCAAAACTTTATAATATTCAAGGCAGACACGTCAGGTTCTGGTTACACAGGTAAAGCAACGCTTCTCTTCATTATCATACTGGAGTTTTTCTGCCACTTGCACCTTTCAGTTCCCTCTTTTACCTGGCAGTTTACTCATAAGATGCTCAAGAGATGAACACTAGCTGCTTATGGCATCTGAACATACAGTTTGAAACTTCCAGAATTTTAAAAGTCTACAGCTTTTCAAGTAAACATCCAGTGAATAGCGAAGTGCACAGCTCCCACTAATAGCACAGCACATACGTTGATACATACACTTACAAGGAAGGTCTAAAATAATTTTATAGCATCTCTAATGCTAATAACTGGATGTAGTTACCAGGAAATGCCTGCTCTGACAGGGGGGTTGGACTAGATGATCTCCAGAGATCCCTTCCAACCCCCTATTGTTCTGTGATTCTGTGAAATGATTTTTCAAAAGGTCACCATGCCATTCAAGGTTTTTTATTAATTGAGATACCTCATATTGTGAACACATTTTATCTGCTATGTCAGTTGTTTATACCTCATTATCAGTATTTGTGTCAGTTGTTTCTACCAATCATTATCACAGGCTTTATTTCCATATACATTTACTGTATGACTCAGGAATCCACACAATTTTTTTCTGACCCTAAGGGCAACAATAAAGAAAAACACTGGCAGGAAACTCTACAGAAAATGTCCATAAAAGTGGACCTCAAAAGCTAATACCTCCCAGAATACACCCATGTTCTGCATTAAAGGGTTTAAGAACCAAGAATTTCATTGCTAATCTTGGTATAAAGACAGAGTGCTATGAAAATATTTATTACCAAAAAAAAGTAATAGAGCACTTGCTGGTGAAGGCAACAGAGTCCTTGAATACCTCAGCCTTCTCATTCTCTGGGTAACCATGCGCCCTGTTTCCTTCTAGAGAGGGCCCACATTTTCCCTAGTCTTCCTTTTAACACTGACATACCTGTAGAAGCTTTTCTTGTTGCCCTTGACATCCCTGGCCAGATTTAATTCTATCAGGGCTTTAGCTTTCCTAACCTGGCTGCTCGGACAATTTCTCTATACTCCTCCTAGGCTACCTGTCCTTGCTTGCACCCTACGTAGTCTTCCTTTTTGTGTCTGAGTTCGTCCAAGAGGCCCTTGTTCATCCATGCCGGCCTTCTAGCATTTTTGTCTGACTTCTGTTGGGATGCATCATTCCTGAGCTTGGAGGAGGTGATCCTTGAGTATTAACCAGCTTTTTTGGGCCTCTCTTCCCTCCAGAGCTTTATCCCATGGTACTCTACCAAGCAGATCCATGAAGAGGCTAAAGTCTGCTCTCCTGAGGTCCAGGGTAGTTAAGTTGTGTCTCTGATTAAGTTGATTTCATGGCTGGAATTCCTTTGTGCTGCACTCCGGGTATTCTACTGCTGACCTGTGACCCTTCTCCAGTCTCTGGGCATCTATTGCTGGCACTGGCATCAAGCTGGCAGAAATGAGATGGATTGAGGTTCTCCTCCCCCTACAACTCTAGTTTGAAGTCCTCTTCATGAGCTTGGCGAGCCTATGACTGAAGATGCTCTTCCCCTTCTGTGACAGATGGACCCCATCAGCCCCCAGTAGACCTGGTTTCTCAAGTGAGTCCCATGGTCTAAGTAGCCAAATCCCTGGCTGTGGCACCAGTCCTGTAACTGCTTCAAAATCCTTCTCTTTGACCAGGAGGATTGGGGGGGGGAGGGGGGGGGCGGAAATCCCTATAACTCACAAACACTTAAGTACATGTAGAGGTCAGTATTGGCAGCCTGTCAGATCCAAGTTCAGAGAGAATTTTTTTTTTTTTTGGTAGGAAAAAGACATATCCTTTAGTGTCTCCTTTCAGGATAAAGGGAGTGGTGTTCAGAACGCAATCCAGACTTCAGTGGCTTCTTTCAAGCTATTGCCTACTACAGCTGTAACAAAACTTACTACAGAAATGGTACAGTCATGGACTTGAGCGCTTCTGCTACAAAGCACGTTATTTCACTTCCAATAATTTTCTTAAAAACTTTAAGAAAAAAACATAGCAATCGTCACAATCCTTACAGGTCTTTGTAGAATCCCTAGAGTAAAAATCAGAGCCTTAACAACCACTGACTACTACAGAACTCTAGGAGGTAAGGGAAATGACTTGGACTGAAACCTGTTATAAAAATCTTGAAACAACTTCTCATAGATGGCAGCTTTCATAAAAACATTGTGCTGGAGGAGATCCACAGGTCATTAAGTACAATACCTTTACCTTATTATCATAAGCAAATATGTCATATAAACCCTTTCATCAAGTTGCTCTGAAACCTTGGTCTGACAAGGTTTAAAGCTCACAAGTTGTGTCTGTGAACTTAAACATACTCATGGACATTTGTTCTTACACTAGTGGTGTCATCTAATTTAAATCACTCATTCCTTTTCTGGGTTTCTCCTCCTTCTCCACTTAAATAAAGCAACTATGGAAAAGTTGCACAGCTGTTCACCTGCATGTGCTTCAATAAGAACTGCTAAAGACGGGAAGCGGAAGTTGCAGCCACCTCAACCTCCTCAGTAAATCCTTCTCTGACCACAGCTGCTCCCAGATCTTAGTTTCTGAGCAGAAGTTGTCTGTTCTCACAACCAGCAACTCCCAGCATTCTCGTGCACCAGTTCTGTTTTGTGCTCATTTTTCTTGAACACAGGCAACTGGAATTGTACACATTATTCCAGAAGGATTCTCAAATGGTGTCTCTCTCTTATAATGGAGAAAAAAAAAAGGGGGGGTGTCTTAGGGAAGGAAAAAAAAAAAAAAAAAAGCCTTATCTACCCCTGTCATAACTGAAGAAACTCGGAGGATAAAAATCCTCTATGGCCTGAACAAAGAAGAGAAACCACAAAGTGGACTCTGACAGACTGAGCAAAAGAAAAGGAATTTCCAAGCAAAATCCTTACACGGATACAGATTAGTGGTCTAACAATCTAACTGTTCCTAACACAAGGCTGGATAACATTTAATATTCCCTTGGATTTGGTTCAGAAGTTCACAAGAAGTAAATCAAAGATGCCTCCTGTAAAAGGATGAAGCCACCTAGTATACTACGGCAGATGGCATTAATGGAATCCTGTACTGCAAAGGATATTGCTTTCAGTACCAGGGCTATGAAGTTCAAAACTAGTTAATAAGCCTATTATTATTATAACATAGGCAAACACAACGAATTTGCACAACATGCCTATTAGTAATTTAATATTTCCTATGTCTCAATTTGTAGGCTTAACTTGCGGATCACAGCTCAACTCTGCCTGTTTCAATACATCCTGGCTGTTAACATCATTATCGGTAAGGGCTAAGAATTTTGGCCCACCTTGTCTGGTGACAATTTTCATAGTATCTGGGCACTTCAAAATCTTATAGGTGATTATCCCAGTAATACCTCTTAAGTTAAGTTAACGAAGTACCACTAAGTCATTTCAGTAGAAAAGAGCAGAAAGACATAGCTGTAACAGCATTAACCACTTTTACACTGGCCATACAGTTATTTGACTTCTCTTTTCAAAGTCACTGTCCAGAACAGAGTTATCTTTTGTACATATACCTCCCATTTTTTAAGCATTAATGACACTTTAATGGCTGCAAATACAGATTTTCATAACTGAGTCATGGAAGGATCTGCACCATTATGTACGAGTGCCATTATCCAGCAGATTTTTCTCAGCAATGATTTTAGATCACTTTCAGATGACTGAGGAAAAAAAAATACTGAAATTTCAGATTATTGAAAAATACAACCATTTATCCTTTTAGCGACAGTTATTTTAAGGTCTAAATTTTATATAAATCTTAATATATTTAATGTATGATTACTGATATGGTACATGATCATTTTCACTGAACTACTATCTGATACTAATATTAAGAACTAATATTAGAATTAAGATACTAATATTAAGAATTAAGTATTCTTAAAATATACTTAATGAAATTTATCAGTTTGTAATTTAAGTGACTTTTAAAAGTAAGCTTAATATCAGTTGAACTAATCACGCTCCTGTCATTCAGTTATTGATAGAATCTCTAATGTTTTCACTTCTTGAGAGTTGATGTCAGTCACCCTAAAACCAATAGTATTTCTCTGAACCTTAAAGAGAGGCGTATCAGGACCATGCATGGCACAGATATTCACAGTGAAAGTAAATTAGATAACTGTATCTTAAGATTGAGACTCAGATCAGTTTGGTACCCAAATGCTGAATATCCGATGAATATCAGATATCACTCAACTAACTGTAAGGAAGATGATGGGCTGGAGACTTGCTTTCTATTTTAAAACAATTTTTATAAAATACAAATGCTTCTGAACTTTGTTTCTTCTCTGTTCACATTTTTTGTTGTAGATAACAAAGGGCAGAACAAACTAACAAATACAAGAAAGTACAGGAATGCTTTGCCATGATATTTCTTTTGGCCCACAAATTTCTATACAATCACAGAATCACACAAGCCACATGCTTTAGGATGGTTCTGGAATGGATCTAAGCATTCCTTTTGCTATTCATTCATAATTTTATGGACAAATTAACCATTTCTATAACAGAAGCTATAGTTGAAACTAAACTTACAGAGGGATTTAATTCCTTTTCATTAAACAATGACATGATACTGTGCACTGACTGCAAAGAGTACCTAACTATTAGGTTATTTTCCTAAATTACTTGTTAATCTCTATGATTTATAAAGATTTTCCAATTTGTTAAATGTGATAACAATAAAGTATACAATAACTCAAGAATAAGTTCTGCTCTGAAGGATCCTGAACTACCCAAGAACCATTACATTAGATGATTACTGTGTATACTACCACAACTTAATTCCAGAGGAAGGAAAGATGCAGAAAAACGGACAAGACAGTAAATTGTAGCAGTCCTCTTTAACAATACAGAAACAAGAAGGCATAAATTCTAAGCTGTGAAGTTCATTTCCAGTTATTCTGTGCTCAAGCACGTGGTTTATAATCCACAGGAGCTAGAGAGGAAGTGAGACGAAGGAATTTGGTCAGGAAACAGAAACAAATAGCAGCAGGATGGACAAAGAGTGTCTGAGCAGCAGGGAAGAAAGTCAACTAGAAATTGGTGAAGACTGAATTTATAAGTAGGCCTACATAGAATTCCCGAAGTAAAGCAGTCAGAAAAGTTTATAAAAGCTTTTCTGAACCACCATTACCGGTCTCAGCTTTCAGGTAGGACACTCAGCAAATACCTGTCCCTAGCTTTGTTGCTCTAGGGGGCACTGTAATCCTTGATTTGCTTTAAGAGTAGAGGAATTACGAAGACAGAGATTGTACGTGAACATGCATTTAGAGAAACTAATGGGGTCACAGTCCAGCATCTAGTTGTCCTAGTAAATTCCACGAATTTATTTCAACTAGTGACACAATACAAATAACCATTCATATTTTTCATAATACACCTAAATCCATATACAAATTTCCTTCTGATCTCAGTAAAATAACTATTTATATATCTGAAGGAAAACTTGTTCTTCCAGATGTTACAGTAAGAGTGGTATCATTAAGTACACAGGGATGTATAGAAATGTCACTCTAAATGCACATCATGTATGCTAAATCAGGTTTCCCAATCAGCAGTGCCAGTTTTTGTCTTATGACACAGCATAAGAGACAGAAATTAACTACAAAAAAACCCAACACAAACAACGAGTCAGACTGCAGGTCTATCTAGGCACTATTCAGTCTCCAATAAAGACAATAAAATACACCTGCAGAGCAAGTAAACGATACTTTAAGTACTCTTCCAGCACTGGGTACTCAGTATCTCACATACCTGTTACAGTTCAGTACCTTCATATGCAACAGTTCGTAACAGGTTTCTTCCATTAGTTTATCCAGTCTCGCTCTCAACTCGCACACATTTTTAGCCCTAACAATATTCTGGAATATGGTCCTCTACTCTGGGAAGGACTTTTTCCTTTTGATTGGTACTAAATTGGCCCTGAAAGCTCTGACAATGCCTGTCTAATCTTTCTGTTTGAAGAGAAAGGGAACAGTTGTTCATCTTCTGCATTCAATTACTGATTTTATAGACATTCATCATGTGCTTTCCCTTTCTAAGCCATCTCCTTTCCAGGTTAGTGTGTACTGGCACATTCAACTGTAATTCCTTATATAAAAGCACACCTTTAAATTAATTTCACTAGCCTCCTCTCCCATTTCTGAGTAAAGTTTTCCGTCTTTGACATGAGGGGCAGAATTGCAATACTATCCAAAAAGGTGGGGCAGTCTAGGTTTATTAAGTGGCATAACAATATCCTCTTCTATTCCCTGCTCTGTTCCAACCAATTCATGGCACTCATTCCTTTTCTGACCAGCACTGATCTGATGTCAGATCTAATAGAACTGTGAAGTTTCAAAATTTCAGAAACTTTTACTAGGTCATAAGCTAACACTGCTCACAAGGAGCTGGAATTTTTTCCTCTATGCCATCTGCTATTTTCTTGCTTTGTCATGCAAATCTTCTGCAATATTCATGTTTGTTTTCTAACTTCCATCACTCTGCGTAGCTTAGGACTGTAAACAAACTTTGCTTCATGTTTTTACTCACATTCTCACCAGCCACTGCAATATTCCCTAGCTCACACTCTCCAACTGCAGTAGCAACAATGGGAACCAAGCTTCCTGCTTTTTCTGAGCTTCTAATTCATCCGAATTCTAATTCATCCTTCTAATTCGTCCAAAGACAATATTTCTAGTCAATACACCTATCAACTACTTTTACTAGAAGTGATACATCTGTACTCAAAGTAATGTAAATACCTGCACCTGAAACTAGAAATATTTGAAGAAGTGGTAACACTTCACAGAAGTCCATTTGCAAATACATCGTTTCTAATCGATGCTCATGCAAATAATTGGTCGAATAAATGTATATTGTACCATTTCCCTCCTTCTTTAATAGGGAAAAAGTTATACTATGCTGTATGTACAGTAAAGACTCGTAAAATGAAAGGAGAATTACATGGAGAATGCCACATAAGGTTAAGCAATTTCATAAAGGATTATTTTTTATTTTAAATTAAGCAAAGAAAATCTGCAATCTTTTAAAACTTCAGTGTTATTAGCCTTAAGTATTTATAAAAAAAAAAAGACAGACTGAAAATGTACATACTGTCTTAAAAGAAAAATTGAACTGAAACTAATATATCCTAGATATGGTACGCTTGATTATTGTCAAAGTTATAGTATCTTATTTGCCATTTGTAGTCATCTAGAGTTTTTCTGCTTACTCTGCTTGTTTCCAAGTTTTCTCCTAGTTTTTGTACCACTTGGTGTTTTAACCTGGAATAAAAATCCCATGAAGTAACTGACAAGAAGATTCAACAGCACTTAAAATAACTTACAAGTACACTACACATTCCAAGTAAAATCTAATTATTTTTTTAATTGCAATTTTAACATTTTTTTTAATGCTTAGTATGCATTGGGTCAGGTTTTGTTAGACCATTCACCTTGAAAAATTACTTTCATTTAAGACAACTGTAAAACAACCACGCACATCTGTCATATAGATTTCTCAAAAAAAAAAAGAAGTATCTGAAAGTATGTTTAAATGCAGTCATAGAAGGGGCTAGATAGTTCCATAAATGCATCTTTACCTGTTTTAAACTACCAAAGAGAGAACTCTGACTATGACAGCACAGAACTGAGTGCAGCAGATGTTCTCTATTCTCCCTGCTGGCCAGTCTGGCAGACTTTCTGTGATAAATAACTATACAAAAAGGGAAGGACCGAGTCCTTTCTACAACATTCACACAAAATTCAATACAGTGTCAGGAAGTATTAGAAAAATTACCACAGTCAAGTTTTGATTTATGAATTTGAAGTATTTAAAGCTTAAACTTTCCTTTACAAAACAGGAAGTCCTCCTCTGTTCAGTAATGTAAAAACCACCCTGTCCAACATGACATCAAACATTCTGTGTTATTTTACTACTACTGACAAAGCACTCCCTCCGTCTGGGGGAGAAATAGACAACTGCTGGGATGATCAGCTGGTTTCAAGCACTAGCCAAAAAGGTGTCCTGTCCTACTTTTATTATAATCTGCTAATTCCTTAACTAAACAAGGAGATACCATCTAAAGTGGCTACATTAACATACGATTTTTATACATCCAAAGTAACTATTCACTTGAAAGAAAGCAGGACTGATGTCACTGAAAAAATCTCTCCAGTTTAGATTCTATAGTGGGAACTTCAGATTTGAATGATAAATTCACAATTAACAACTTTCAAACGTCTAACTAGCATTGCCAATATAAATCTTAAATTTATCTCCAACATAGTTTTGATGGCTTGACAAGACTTAACTAAGTTTAATACAAGCTAGTGTTGAATAACCATATATTGAGATTACATTTTTCAAGTAATTTCATACTGAAGCAAGACTAAAGCAGCAGAATACACATCCTCAAACCTATTATACTCACAGAACCGATGCTACATGAATTGAGATGAGAAAGCACAGATGTATCTCCATTTTTTAATTTAAACCAGTATTTTGTTCTGTGCTTTGACAATTAAGTTATCTGCAGTGTATCTAACTACTGCTTAATACTAATATTAAATAACAATCCTGCTTGTATGAAGACACAAACTTAAGTCAAAGAGTAACTATCTCCACATGGGAGAATATAGAATAGAATATCTCAAGAATATCATAGAATATCTCAAGCTGGAAGGGACCAACTCCCTGCTCCTCACAGGACCTAAAACTAAACCGTATGACTAAGAGCATCATGTTCATCACACTTCATGGCAGCCTCCTTCTGTACATGGCAATAGACATTGTGTCGACCCTCTGTTTTCCAGCCACTGTACTGACACTGTTCAGGGAGGTACAAAGCTGAGGCAATGGGGATGGGAAAGACAGCAGCATGGGGCTCTTATTTAAGGGAGTGAAAGTATTTACAGAGGTTTGAGGGCATCCCTCCTCAGCAATAAGGCCTCACGCACCATCTGGAGCTAGTATTACTGCTGATGAGCAAATGTGAGGAAATTAAATTCAGAAACCTCTACCTTAAACCACGGGAATCACCACCAAGTTCAATGGGACTATTCAATGTAAGCATGTAAAAATAAAAATTAATAGCATTCTAGCTGACTGGTTAAGTTTTGCTGCACAATAGCAAGAAATATGTAAATAAGTATTTTTATTGTACTACCTTCCTGTAAGTTCTGATTTATAAGTTCTTCAATTTGTCATCTACCAACATACTCAATGTCTTCAGTAAACTATGAAAAACAAATCAGGAGAAGCTTTCAATGGTTTAAATAAAATGTAAATGCCATATAATTTTTTCCTACATGTTAACTGTTTGACCATCTGCTGTCACATTTTTACTAGTGAATGTAAATATTAATAAACTAAAATGCCCATTGATATTTGAGATTTAACATTTATTGTTAATTTCCAAATGGATTATTTTCTCATGCAAAAATCAGGAGTGTGAATTAGTCACGGGCTAGTTCCTAGCCTATGATTCTTGACAACTGAAGGCACTTTTAGTGAAGAGTCCCAACCATGCCATTTGCTCCCTCTTGTGATTACAGCTCAAATCTGTGTTTCAGAGATGACTGCAAAGCCTATTACTCAGGGGAGGCTGAAGGGATGGGGTAGGGTGTGTCCCAATTGAGACTAGTACTTTATACCATGAAAATAAAATGCTGTGAAGAACCTATCCCATTTACACCAGTACTTAACATTAAATTAATCAGGAATACTAGGTAGTTTCACACTGTATCATTGGAAAGAAAACAGAGCTATTGTTCAGCTGGCTGTTTCAAATTTTTTTCCAAATATCAAAGTCACCTTTTCAAGATATTCAGTTTACACGATGGCTTAACTGTGACTACTTGATATTCCTTCAATCTAACAATACAATCAAACTGCATACTAACATCCCTCAAAAAGATACAAATATTTCTTTGAAAAAATCCAAGCCAAATCACTGGATGCAAGTTTTCCCTTTTCAAATGGGACCCCGCTCCCATCAGCTGCACTGATGCAAATCCACACTACTTCCATTCAAAAATAAAACAAGAACTACTACAGATTTATACTAGCATTGCTATTAACAGACTTTTGTACTTTTAAATTTTCATTTATACCCCCAAAAACTCTTCTTTGATTAAAAAGAATAAAGATTCCACAACTTCAAAGAATGATTCAATTAAAAAATGTATGTGCCCATCTGATGTTTAGTAACTATACAGGAGATTAAAAAAGTGAAGTTATGCAAAAATGAACAGGTATGAACTATCAGTTTGTACTGAAAGCCAAGAGGAATAATCCAATATAAAAAGCACCAGAAACAACATATGGAAAGCATATTTGTAAGTTTCGTAAATGAGGCATCTCAAAAATGCTGTATGAAAGCACTTAGTCTAGGGCAAGAGTGAAGAAAGATAAGATACAACAAAGCAAAGAAGAACAAACTCAAAATATTTGCTTAAAATATTTAATGTACATGACCCATGTTAAATGATACAGTACCAAGTAGACGTCAAAACATATTAACAAACAAATTACAAGGACCAACATTACAGCAGCTGTTTCACTGCAAATCACGGTTTAAATGTTCAGAACAAGCTTTTAATACCAACAACCCTTCTGGCTGTCATCCACTGATGACAACTCAAGAGTAGTGTGCAGGAGTACACGGGAATAATTAAGCAAACCAAACAGCATCACCTACTGAAATTTCAAGGACATTAAAAAGAAAAATTAATTGGTTTAAGCAAGGAAGATGATTAGCTGTTTTTTAATTCTGCGTTACCCGCATATCCTTGACTAAGGAGATGGTCAATTTTGAAACATCTAGTAAGAAAAGAAGTTGGCATGAGCTCTAGCTGTGAAGGAGATAATCCATTTAATCCATGCTGCTACCATATCTGACACTACACTCAAGTGACAGCGAAGAAAAGCATCAGCTTTGGGAATGTGTCATAATTTCAAAGTACATTTTGTGCTACTACCAGAAAACTGCATCTAAATAGGGTTGAGTGATAATGAGAACTTGACCTGAACCTAGAGAGCCCCTTGTGACCTACAGATGAAAAGGCTTACTGCACAGACCACATAAAGAAAATAGAACATCTCAAAAAACCCTGTACAGGTGACAGAACAAAACTGATGAAAGAATGTTAAATCCTGACAGAACTAAAGCAATGCATATTTTTCAGCACACATACACTCATACAAGATACTTTTTAATAACAAAGCTGCTCTACGCAAGGAATGTACATTACACCTACAAAAGGTAACCTGAAAAAGCAGTCACTGTAAAAAATTAACTGGAAGTTAAAAACCAAAACCAAACTGCAGATAAAATTCCATGTAAATGTAAAGCAAAAAAAGCAGGTATAATCTTTGGTTGTAGAAACAGTAACAATGTAAGAGCACAGAGGAACTGCACATCTATATAGTACTGACCTAGCCAACACTAACGCAACTTAAGGGTCCGTATTTTAAAACACGACAGAGGAAAACAAGAAACAACACAGTAAAAAGCTGCAAAATAATTATGAGAAGGCTAGAAAAGTTTCTTATAGAGGGATTTGACAACCGTAATAAATTATGTGGTATTGAAATCATATTTCAATCTTCTTAAGCACAGTGCCCACAACATGGGTAACTCACCATGCCCACAATGACTACTCTTGTAGAGAAAGAGAAATAAGAACCAGGAAACTGAATAAAAAGTGGAAGTAAAATACGTTAGTGATTAAATATGGATATAAACTAAGACAAGGAGGTGGATTCTCCATCCCCAGAGAGATGCAAATGGAGCAGGATGGTTGCTTGTATTCTAATTCTTAATATAGATGTAGATCAATTAAATTGAGCAAGCTGAGATATAAAGGGAGTCATGCTCAAAAGTAACAGCCCAGCCTGCCCCTCCCCTGCCCTGCAGGCACCTCTGAAACCAACCTAAACAGAATTCAACACAACAGGATTTAGCAACCATTTCTCCAGGTTCAGACAGCAATTAAAGCTGTTCAAGTTCAGACTAAAAATATTCTTCTCGTTGTCCAAAATAACGACATTTTACAAATTTCCAAACAAAAAAAATTGTATTACTATAAACCAAAGACAACTCAAATTTAGTATTAACAATAAACAAAGCCTGTTTACAACAAGAATCCAAAGACCTCCACTTCGAAGAAAAAGTTATTTTAAAAGGGTCCGCAAGTATTGACTTTCAAATTGTAACTTTTAGAACTTCAGTTCCTTTGAGGATAGTTCTGCTCTTTCTTGACAAAACAGCAGTATTATTAATTGTTTTAGTAAACTAGACTTAAAGCCAATTTTAAATTACAAGACCACTAACAGATCAATTTTTTTTTCTCTAAATGTGTTAAAACTGTGTAAATACTAGAGAAGAGCATCACTAGTTATTTGTACTACTTACGCAACTGCTGTCATTCGTACTGATGCATAGTAAGGTATTCCAAAACTACATACAGGAATCACAGCATTTTAATTACCTGAGAAATGACAATGATGAAGTATTTTTGCCTTTAAATACAGGAACATTTGGTTAAACTTACTACATTAAAAGGTAACATTAACAAAGCACTTTTTTTAACTCTCCTAAAGAGTTTTTTTCCCCCCCACTCCTCTTTCTTCTTTCTGGCTAATTAAAAATAACGTTGTAGAGATGGATTATATGCTTACTGTTTATAGAATAACATCACTAGTATGAGACTACAATAAAGTTGATAATAAATTGCTGTAACGCACAAGGTGACAGCTCAGAAGTCCCCAAAATCAATCAGTGCCTTGACACCCTACTTCAACTGTGCAGCTAAGAAGTTCCAATTACTGTCTTTGCTTTTCCTTGTCGCACTACCTGGCTGAACGACTGCTAATTACCTGTTTGCCTGCTGTACTCTAACTTGATGTGGCAAGCTCTGGCAGTATCCTACGCAAAATATTCAGAAGAGACAGAAACCAGAGAACAGGCATTTTCTTTGTTAAAAATTACATACCAGACCAAATGTATCAGCCTTCTTACTCTAGGGCTACGAAGATTATTTTACTTAAATCTTAATATAGTTTCAAAAACTTTTTCCTCCGACGCTGGCTTTGTAAATTATTAGGCAATAAAGTGATTGCATTAACCACATCACACCTTGCTTAGAAGGACCTTACTTACGAGCATATGTTTTGTAGCAAAAGAAAGAGGATGCTAAGCAACTGATATAAGTTATCATTTAAATTATTAGGTTTTAGTATGAATACTTTATACTTAAGTGTTATGAGAATTTCAAGAGTTTATGACTCTCTCTTAACAAGAGCGCCTTATGATTCCACAAGATTCTTCTAAACACTTGTGAGTTAAGCTATGGCCTTTGGCTTTCCCTCAGATTAAAATATTTTAGGACTTACAGGTTTTCCTCCTTGAAGACGCAGGATTTTTTTCTGCCCATTTCTGGAAGTGAAAAAGACAGTATAGCACTATCCTTGCAAAAAAGTCTTGAAAATACTGCTATAAAACACTGATGACTATGTTATACTTGATGGCTAAAATATGAGTAGCTTTCACAGCACTCACAAACCTGAAGAAAACCCAAAATATAATCTGCATTTTACTATTCTCAGACTCTTAAGTTTTATACTTAAGAGCAAAAAAAATTAAGAAAACCTCTTATACTCCTATTGACCAGATTTCACAACAATAAACTTCTCCAAAATTGTGTTGTGGTAAGCATGCAAATCATTACAGTCATCTTTAAGAAACAAATGCTTTACAGAACCCAAGAGCTACCCAACTAATGAAAAGATACAACGCCAATTCAATTTTCTAAAAACCACTATTTTACTCTCAGCAGATACAAATTCAATAACCCTTCAGTACACTTGTCCTTCTGCAGTGCAGTTCCAACACACGTGTCCTCACAGATGCAGTTCAATCCATTTACCCACATAGCACTTTTAGCAAACAGCAGAGAAGACACTCTATGGCCCACTCCACTCCACACTGAGTATTTCAGGGTGCCTGTATGCCAACTGCTACAGCATCATGAAATAGTAGTGCAGAAAGCCAAGGGATAAAATACCATGGAATAGCTGCCCCCATTTTCTCAGAATAAACCCCACAGGCATGTTCAGACAGCACTTCAGCACAGAATGAACATGACTGCTCTCACAGAAAACTTACTGCATAGTTGCTTGTTAAGCTAATAACGCCTCACTAAAGGCATAGTCAGGTACTGAAGAACTGTTTTCCTGCACACATCAAATGGATTTCAGTAAGACTGGCCATTCTACATGGAACTATGTCACAATTTCTCAGCTTCAAATTGAGCTTTGGGGTAGGCTGGAGGGATGTTGCTTTTTGTTTTAAAGAACATCAAGCTATTTCCATTCTTACATGTACCAAAAAGATTACTACCATCTAACCTGAATGCTCAGCTGTAAAGCATCAACTAGAGACCTTTTGCTCTCATTCCGTGAAATCAGTCGTGAAACATTTCTTGCATGGATGTGGAAAAAAGGTAGACAGCAAAGATTCCTAGCAAAACAGAACACTTATGGCACTGACACATTTGGTACGTATTTTTCTAGTTCTTACTTTACAGTAGTGTGAAAATACTTCCCTTCATTATTTCATCTGACGACATTTTATTTCTGATCAGGATCCATTTGTTTTAAGTGTGTGCATTAAAAAAGAAATGTTGTAACATGTATACTGGAAAAAGAAGCACTGCTTCAGAGTACACTCGATTCAGCAAATAAAAAGTTATATAAACATTGCTTTAAAGCGTGCAATAAAGGAGTGAAAGAAGCAGTAAGACACTAACATATATTCAGGAGCTATAGTTCTTTTTTCTCCAGTGCATTAACTTAAAAATAACCCACACAATTGCTGAAATCTGTAATACTCTAGTATGAGAAACGTTAAAAGTTTACTGTCTTGAAAACCGAAATAAAGTTTTTCTGTTTCTCCAATATCAGCATGATAATTTCAGACTAAATTGCAGCTCCGAATTTAATAAGCAGGCTTATCAATAATTTGGTAAAGAACTTCGGGTGTGAAATTTAACACTGGCAACTTCTGCCCCATATAAAAAAAGCGAATGGGGAGTGCAAGAATGCTGTCAGCATTTCACAGCGTTTGTGCATTAATACATTGGAAGCTATTTTAGATGACAAACATTTGGAGGAGTTTCAGAAACAACTTAAAGGCCAGCCTGAAAATGAAAACTAATACCACAGACTACACATTAAAGTAAGTGAGCTAGCACTGGCTCACCCGTTACCTCTCCTTCTCTCCCCGCCTGCCTTCCGTTCTAAAAAGAAGAGGCCATGTCCTCTCATCCACCCACCTGTCAACACAGTACTGCTGCACGCCAGAGGCGGCAGGACAGCGAGCTACAGTAAAAGAAAAAAACAAAGCAAAGAAAACACAGCGAGAAAGAATCGGAAGCGGCCTCGAGCAGCTTGGCGTCTCTTCCGAGCGGGAAGGCGCGGCCGGGGCCGTGGCGCATCTCCCAGTGCAAGATGAGGGCGGCACGTCCTTCCCGACCCGTACGCCCCGCGCTCCTCCCCCAGAGCTCTCAGGCCCCCACAGCTCCGCGGGGCTCCCGCTGAGGGGTCAGCGGCGGCTCCGCCAAGCCCCAACTCCCGGGTCGCACCTGACACAAAACCTCCCCGTCAAGAAAAACCCCCACAGCCACCTCTTCCCGCCCGTGAGCCCCGAAGGGCCCC
>KZ506176.1:246082-270329 GCA_002844005.1 Limosa lapponica baueri
CCCGAGCTCAGCCGCCTCCCGCTAAGAGAGCGTCCCGAGCCGGCCTCGGAGGCGGTCCTGCCCGCGGCTCCCTGCCTTGGCGGGGACGTGCGACTGTGAGGAAGGAGCCTCACGCCAGCCCCAAGCGTCTTCTCTGGAGCGGCGGGCATGGGCCCTCCGCGGAGCGGGGGAGCTCCTCTCGCCCCTTTCCTCCCTGCCCCGCTCCAGTTGAGATCGGTGGGCGCTGGGGGTGCCCCGGATCCGGCGGGAACGGACTCGTCTAGGTTAGAGTGGGGCAGGTGAGGGCCCTTCCCTTGCTGAGGTGCCGGCCTCGCCTCTTTCAGCTGCCTGGAGTTTCTTCTCCTTCAGACAAGAGTTGTAGCTGTGGGAGCACAAGGGCAGGACAGACTGCTCCGAGCCGCAGGAGAGGGAACAGGGACCGCCAGGAAGATCTTCATCCCTGCAGCGCTGCTGCTGAGAGTTAGAAACCTGCTGCCTCTCCTCTCTGTTTCTTTTGGTCTCCCGGAGAGGAGAGGTGAGTTGTTGTCTTTCCCTCTTGCTGTACTGTAGTGGTGCAGAAAATTGGCTAGCTTGCAAGCTGCAGAATTTGTTCAGGATGGCTTTAAGCCCCAGCTGACTGCTTGGTTTATTCTACTTGAGAGTCAGCCCTGTGAAAAGGCCCACTGATGGAGAAAGAGATTAGCACCGTGTTAACTGCGCGGTTCTCTCTCCTTTGCTGCAGTGCCCACTTTCACCGCTGTCTCCTGCTCTGCTTGCTCCTGCTTTCAGTATGGTAAAGAAGAATACTATCCCTGATGGGTAAGTATCTCTCACACTAAGCAAGAGGCAGGAGCAGGCACAGTCCTGCCCACAGAGAATGGGCACTGACTGCCCCAGGCACTTTCTTGCCACAAGCATCTTCAGCACCTGCAGCCAGGTAAGGTAGGTGTCTCCTTCAAGACAGAACAACCCAGCCCTTCATCCCCCGGGTGAGTATAATGCTCCAGCCTGTCTGTGAACACTTCATCAGCCAAACACAGTCCCTTCTTCCTAACTTTCTTACGCCCAGGTGTATACTTACAGGGGAAGCGGGAGAGTAGTCCATCTTTCTGACTACTTAGATGTTTGCTACTAGGAGTTGGGGAAGAGCTGATAAGATGGGAGCCGGTGGTTGCATGCATGTGATCAAGGAATATTTTCATGACTTCAGGTCCAGAAACATGGTGCGGTTTTGTTTTTAAGAAGAGGACAACAAAAATGTTTTATCAGCAAAAATAATAATAAAAAAAACCCCAAATGCATGACAGAGGCTTTCTGATGACTTGGTTGGGAGTGCATATGGAGACCACAGAATGATCTCATTTAAAACAGATACAGTTCTACTCTCCAGCTCTACTGGGGAAAAAAAAAAAAAAAAGAGGAAGTCAAGTTTAAAAGTTTAGCCGATGTGTCACTGGTGACATCAGTATAAACTTGGATAGGAGGTTGTGCTGAGATATAAAGGCACACTATAATGGGGCAATAACTTGCGGTTTATACATTATTTGAGGGAAGGTTGACATCCTGGTTTCAGGGGAAGTGTTAGATATTAAGAACATGTTAAAGAGGAGCAATAAAATACAAAAAGCATAATTTCTTGCAAAATATGTTGGCCTAAAAGCAATAAATAGAAAAGATGAACAAAATTTCAAAAATAACTTCAAGAAACTGAATTTTATTTCATAGCTGACAAACTCAGGGATTAAAATTAGAATAAAACTTAAGCCATTAAGCATGTCTTTCTCTGAAGTTTCCATGAAATTTCAGTTTTAACAGTTGGACAAAATTGAGCTAAAGTGAGTTAGGTTTGCTGCTGAAAGCGTGAAAGAATAGCTGTCCTACTTGTTTTCTCCATACTTGGAAATTATTACTAAACCTTTGGGAATTGGCTGCTTGTTTCTCCCTTCTTTTTCCCACTTGTGTTTGAACTGGAGCAGCTTTCAAGCTACATGCATTTCTTAGGTATGGAAGAAGCAGTGGACTGTACTTTCTGCTTCTGTGATTGGAAACTAATACCTGTGTGTCTGTCAAGGAGGGAAACATCTACTGTGGAGTAATTGGTTATAAAATTAGTGTTACCATCTGACAAAACTCATCATACTGAACTGCTTTCAGCTTCTCCAGATACTTACTTTTCGATGCTATTACCAAGTCAGGCTAGGCATCCACACTGTGGGGTTTCTGGCGGTAAAGGAGTTTAAGGAATTCTCAGTCTCCCGGTCTGATTCAGCAGTATATTGATGTCATCCTTGTGCTAGCACAGCATGTTGTAGTTCTTCACTGTGAATTAGTTTAGTACACCAGGAAAAATAGCAGTGAATGCTGGAAGAGGACTTAAGGAAATGTAATTTTAGCCTAGGTAATCCTGCACATGCAATTTACTGGCCCCAGAAACAGCTGTTGGAAGAAGTGAGATTGTGGTACACTATAGCGTAAGGACCAGGGCAGACGGTAGCATACTATGGAAGTAAAACCTCAGTCATGTCATGGTATTATTATAATGGCAGTAAATATAACAGTAACTGTTTTGTTTTTAGTGATGCTGCAAGAGAAACACCCCCATAGATAAACAGACATGGAAGGCATTTTTTGAGATTGTCTTTCTGTTACTGCCTCAGTTCTTTATACAGTTCTTAACGGTTTTAATCAAAATTCCATTATGCTAATTAAAGTGATACAGTAAACTTGAGTTTTCAATTAAGTTAAAAGTAGCTAGGAATATTGAAACTAAGCAAGAAATGCTGAATTTTTTTAACTGGTCATCTAATTACTAACACCTTTTGCAATACTGTGGTATAATTAAAGTTGGCTTTATGTAAGGGTTGTGCTATAGTACTGCACAACCTTGCTAAATATCAGCACTTTGAGTGTACTTAGCACCTAAATTAATAAATGGTATTAATAGCCAGTGTTTCCACTGGATCTGCACTGCTAGTCTTGTACCTTGTTCTTCTTAGCCCACTCTTGCTGTTGTGTCCCCGTCACTCAGCCCTAGCCCTGAATGTTTGATCTGATGCTATTTGCACAGTCTTTGCTCCAGCAGTGGGAGGAGGAGGTGGACTGGAAGTAAGACTTCCTGTATTGTATTTCTTCATGGCAAAAAGCATTTCTCCCTTTTCCCAGTAATGCCTTGGAGCAGAGCTAAGGTGTACAGGGTCCATTGCAATCTCAATCTAGAAAGCAGTGCTGGAGAAGTATTTTTGTAATGGAGTGAGACATCAGTATAAGAGAGGGATTCGAGTGACCCCTTGCACTGGAGTTTCCACCATGTAGTCAAGTTCTGGTTCTTCACAGTGTCTGAAATGCTATTGTCCTTCAGCAGTTGTATACTGCAATATTGGAGTGGAGAACCACCCAGTAAAAAGAGTTCAAGTTACATTAACAAACAGTCATAAAATACTATGATGTTTTTACAGATTTATGCATTTGTGCATCAGCATCCAAAATCTTACTGTTGGTATAATTTCATAAACTCAGGTTCAGTTCTGAAATGCATGTGCAGAGAGTAATGTATACCTGTTCACACTGTTTTACTAACAGTGATTTTTAACTATTGGGTGAAAATCATTCTGAATTCATGCCTTGAGCTCAGTACTAGTTTCTCTTACCCTGGAATACTGGACACTGAACTGACTGTTACACACGGAAATGTAAGATAAGAGAACTTACTTATTTTTATACGTTGTATACTTAATTTTTTAATATACTTTTAAAATATACATTTTATACTTAATGCTTTCATATTAGTAGGTGATTTTTGCTAGGTTTTGGTGTGACAGAATATTCTCTGTATTTTTCAAAGTACCAAGAGAAAGTAGTCAAGAGTCTTTGTTTGAAAAATAAGAATATTACAAAGTAAATGCATTTGCAAAACCTAGAAGCTCTGTATTGTTAATAAAAGTAAACTTTGCATTTCATTGTCAATTAAATGATTGATGCAATCATATGACAACTTTCAAAACATGTTTGATTGAGCTAAGTTGAAAAATTTCCACCAACTATAAGAATACCTTTTTACCTGTTGAACTTTGCCCATCTGCTTTGCTTCATATTGGTGCTACTTGCTTGTAAATGCTGTCCTACCATTTTGAGGGGAGGAGTTTCTTGGAAGTTGAAGAAGGAAGGAAGAAGACTGTTTTCAAACATCCTCACAATACCTTGAAACCACTTCATAGAATAATTCCAGATTTAGGGACATAATTCTGCTGTATGATAAGAGCAATCATGCACGTTCTCTCTAAGAAGCATTTTTTTTGTGTGGTGCTCTGTGGAGAATAAAGATTCATGTTATTATGGCTCCTGACTTTGGACTTGCAAACAATAAAAATGTCTTTATTTAAGCTGTGTAGTGTGCTAAATAAGCTTCTGCTCTGATCAGTGCTGTAGCAATAATCAGTTTATATTCTTCCCACATCTTTTAGGCAACTCCCTGTTTCTTTTATTCCAAAGTCATGCTAATCTATTAGCTTTATTCAAATATATAATACATTTTTATAGTTATTCAGAAAAGATTTTTGTTTCTTGGTGAAACAGCAGGTTACTAATG
This sequence comes from Limosa lapponica baueri, assembly GCA_002844005.1. NCBI lineage: Eukaryota > Metazoa > Chordata > Aves > Charadriiformes > Scolopacidae > Limosa > Limosa lapponica. Next base: position 250,647 of record KZ506176.1, read on the forward strand.
AAAGATGGTTTTTTTTAAAAATATTTTACTTATATATCAGGATTTAATGGGTCATTTTTTTTAAAACTCGTGCACATCAGTTACTATTTCTTGCTTATGTGTTCAAGGAATTTTAGGAACTATCGTATCCTGCTGTTTGGAAGTCTAAATCTTAATATATTATGCTGGTAGCTGCATGGCCCATTGTAGAAAAAGAAGATAACTAGCATATCTTTCTGCTTGGAGATGTTATATTCAAACTGTGTGAAATACAGCACCAGATTTGCCTGATATTTGTAAGATACTTCACATAATTTGAAATAACTGTTATTATAATTTTAAAGGAACATAATTTTTATGTGTTTTGTTTTACCAAAGTTTTATATTTGTTTCATTACAGATGGCGGAGTTTGACACCAGTTGGACAGCCTATACCAGGAACTAGATTTATTGCATTCAAAGTACCTTTAAAAGGGGTACGTATAAAAAGTAACTAGATTGGCTTTATTAGATATAGTGCAAAAGTAATAAAGAACAGCATGAATACTCCTGCAAACTTCAGGAAAGTTTTATGAAAAAATAATTTATTCAGATTTAGCCTTTCCAGTTATCTACTAGTGATTTTTTTTACATAATATTCTATATTTTTTTCTTTCTTTTAAAATTTGTATTTGATGTTACTCTTTTTATTTAACGTTTAAAACTCATAAAATCTCTAACCAGTCAGCACAATTCATTTGATCACTATTGTGGCCTAAATTCATTATCTTATTTAACAGCTTTTCATGACTGTTGTAAGAAAATAATATGGAAGGGTTTATCATATGAATAACAATCTAGGTAATGTAAGCAAAAATATAATTTTATGGAAATCAAAGACTACAGATTTCCCACATTCTCAGAGCAGGAGTTTTTCAGAAAATTCCACATAGTCTTTCAAAACACAGTCTATCATAACACGTTTAACTGTTTACTCAATCAAGCAATGTGTGTAGAGAGACCTTATTTTTGAAAATTGTATTCCACCTCAGTTTGTGTGATTTCACATAATAAAATAAAATCAGGAACATTCTACCATATGCCTTTTGCAGATTCACTGTTGTCACCTCCAAGTTAGTAGATCCAGTTTCAGATTTTACTAAAAGTCACTGCTGAATAGTGGTGAAATAACTGACTCGTGCTCATTTTGTGTGAACCTCAACCAGCCTCCACTGTTTTTTCAGCAGTGCACCAGTATCTGAAATACATGGGACTGAATACTTCTATATGCTTTCTGTCCTACTCTTTTTAGCTTAAGCTTCATGGTGACCAGTTTTGATAGGACTGTTCTGCTCTTTATTCTTTAATTTGGTTTCCTGTCCCTGTTTCCAGGGACAGGATAAGTGCTTGCTGGCATTTTAGATTATAATCCGTACAGTCAAAAGAAGAAATGGTTAATTGCCTTATAGCATGCGTGGTTCTGAGAGGTATGTGGTCTGTGACTGCCTTCCCTTCCATCAGTTCTGAGTCCAGTCTGCTTGAATATCTTGTTGACAAAGGAACTGAGAGGTGGTTGAGGCTGCTGTACCTTTTGCCACTGTCTTTATTAGTTATGGCCGAGCCTGTGTCAAAAGGCTCTCACAGTGGATGAGTGCGCTATTCAGAGAAAATCCAGTCTTGCATATATGAGGCATTTTCATACCTAGAGTGAAGAACATATTTCAAAAAACACAGCTACAATAGGGTGAGTAGACACTTTTCCCACTGGTTATGTCACATGAAGTTATTATTCATTACCCACCAACATGCAGCTTTCTTAGTCACCGTATTTTAGTCTTATCCAGTGCTAAATGACATGCAAGGACACTCTGCCAAGAGACGAAGCAGGAATAGGAATGTCTGCACATTTGTGGGGAGAAAGTTAAAACCTTTAGAAGAAAGGAGTTCTTGTGTCACAACTTCAAATATTTTACATCAAATACACTTAATTTTGTGTTACTGTGCAGGACAAAGTGTGCTTGGGGAAAGGGGATTGTAGTGGTTTACTTTTTGCTGATGTTTAGTTACCTAATCAGTAATACATGATCAGTATACACATGCTGCATTTTGCAGGATTTTTGTGCCTATCAAATTAGTGCTTATTTTAATAATGTTTGTTAACATCCCTTCTGAATACTGATATTTCCTAGTCCTAATTACAACAGCTGAATATTACACGTCGTGTTACTAGAACTTAAAAAGAAAATCTCTCTTTTCCATTTTAATTGTAGGCAATTAACCAGAGGCTTACCCCAACCCAGAAATTTACACCAAAAGATTTAATTGCTGCAATGAAAGCCCTAAATGTGGAGCTTGGATTAATTATTGATTTAACATATACCACACGATACTATGAAGTTAAGGTAATAGAAGCATAATAACAAAATTAATCAGTTACTGCAACCTTTGTTGTGTTTCCAACAGAAAGTAAATGCTTTATCACAGAGGAAGTAACTCCGTCTCCCAGCTAGTTGTATTTGTGGCTCATTTGTATTATGGGAACTCAAGAGTAACGGGTAAAGACTTTAGTGCCAGGCACTGCAGAAAAGATGCAGGAGATTTACAGCTGTGCCCTGAAGACGTTCTTGTTTATTCCAAGTCTTTTTTGTCGCTGATCTTTAGTGGAATCCACAAAGAAAGTGTATGTTTTTAAACTACTCTATTAATTTCAAATTTTTTATCAGTATGATCCAAACAATTGTGATTAATCAGCCCCCTATTGAAAAGGAGAATAAATAGCAGTGTTATAACTGAATGTTGATCTTTCAATGTACACGGGCTGTAAGCATTAAGGGGGTGAATACGTGAGTATATATATGATTGTGGTTGGGAAGGACAAATAGTGCTAATAATTGTAAAATGGGTTCGAATGGAATTACAGGAATCTCGTCTCTTCAGTCAATGTGCTACATCTTCTGTAAAAACTGTTCTTTGTTTGAGATCAGGTCTTTAAAGTGGAAATGTAAATGGTAGTTTCTGAGAGTGTATCTCTATAGAATTGCCTCAAGATTGTTTTCAGTTTCTACTCAGGATTTGAACTACTGTTTTACATTGGCATTATGTTAGATACTGCTTAAGGTTTTTCATTGATGCAAGAAATCAATAATTTTTACCATTTTTTTTTTCTTGTTCCTAGGATTTACCTAAAAGCGTGCAGTATAAGAAACTTTATACAGTTGGACTTGAAGTCCCTGATAATGCTACTATCCTACAGTTCAAAAAATGGGTCAGAAAATTCCTATGGCAAAATGCAGGAAATGGTAAATATCAGCATTTTATGCTGTAAAAAACCCAAAAATTTTATTTCAGTGCTCGCAGTACCGTTTATTAATTTTAACAGATATGTAAGGCACCAGGGATCTCAGATTTTCCATAGCACTTTCCACTTTGCTATCATGATAAGATACATTATGTGAAACACTACGTATCATTTTGCATTCAAAGCATGTCTTTTTCAAAAAAGGCTACTAACTTAAATGCCCTCTCTGATACTTGCCATATGTGTCAAAGCAACTGCAACAGGGCTTTCGTCTGCCTGTCCCGGTTGTCCACCATCAGCTTAGTGCTGTAGCTGCCAGCCTTTTATGGATGTTCTAAATAGCATGGTGTTTCCCTGATGGCACTTGACACTGATACACGTGAGCAGCCTAAGTCTGTTTAGTCTGACATAGCAGTTTTTTGATTTGTGAGTCCATTATTGGCCTCATATCCTAGCAATTCTTAAAAATCGTATTACAGAGACAGGGCCAGTGTTTCCACAGTGTAGATCTGCTGTTGTTTTAGTGTTTATGCAATAGTACAGTTCTTTCTGAGATGGTATAAGGTACTTTTTGCATAAATAGATTTGCATGCATTTTGCCAAAGCCTGTATGCAGCTCTTACCTTTTCCCTTTTTTAGCTAGTGATTCTTTGTAGGTAGATTTTAACTGTTTGTCTGTCCAATATTGGAGGACCATTCTTTCAAGCTTTTTCATGCTATTTGCTGTGATTACTTTGGCACTTTTCTGTGCAGATATTAACCACCCAAGTGCATACAGTGTTTGCTGCAGAGCATAACCGTGGTTTTGCTGTGGATTGTCAAGTCTGTTTTGTGAAAGAGCTCTGACCTAAATCTCAGGTGTGAGAGCCTGAATTAGAAGTGCTGAGAAAATTAAAAGGTATAAGAAGAAGCCTTTGTCCTTGCTCAGGAAATTAGTGTGCAAGTTCTTCCTTTGCTCTTTTTTGGCTTAGGGAAAATACTTGGAGCTTATTAGTTTTCTTCCGGTTTTGATCTAGTTACTTTTTGTGTGACAAAGAATAGTCTGTATTTGAATCTAATTATTTCTGATTCTTAGAATTGAGAAAATCAATTCCTAATTTGTTACTGGATGAAGACCTGCACTTCCAGCTAGTAAGACCATTTTGGCAGGGTTTATGTAACTTCAGAGTTGGGAGAACTTTTGTTTTTATGTTAACTTACTCATTGTAACTTGCGCTCTGATTTAATTATCCCTAAAATTTCTCAGGATTCTTCTTACAAATAATTTTTGAGAAGCTAGTTTTTTTAGTGTCTGAATTGTTAGGACACCAACTTAAAATAAACTTATATGGCAATGTGACTATTCTGTGGCAAACAGTTACATTTTATCTCACTCAAAAATTTATCAAAGTCCCATTTCAAAGACCATCTGTCAGTATTTAATCTCTGCCACAACTTTGTTCTTCTGATGCTTAAAGTTTTGTCGTCTAAAACTCTCAAGCACATATTTCAATTTTATTTATTTTTTTTAATTAAATACGGGTAATTAGAATTGTATGGACTAGTCTGGATGAGGTTTTATCAGTGCCTTGCATGACCATAGTAGTGTTTCCCTATTTCTGTTGGAAATATGTCAATAGTTAAGTTATTCTGCTTTTTAGCCTTTAGCTGATTAGTATAACCGTTCCAATAAAGACAGGATTTCTTTAGAGATTACTGGTTCCCATTAGAGTGCTTCTTTTCTCCATGCATGAACCTAAATTCCTCATTGCTATTATTGCGTTCCTCAATGATGATCCAAATTTTTAGTTACATTACTAGAATAATTCATTTAAATTATTTCATATTCCAAGACACAAGGGGTGTTTATTTATTCCTTTTTGTAAGGTTTACGAGAATCTAAGTTAAGTTCCTCAATTCTACATGTGCTTGTTTAGATTTGCTTTCAAAACCATATTTTATTCTTTTTCTCCTGTTACTGCAGTTCTGGCTGAGGCCAGCCACTTTATCTGTCATCGCTCCTCTTTCTTTTTTCCTGCGTTGTGCAGCGTTAATCTCAGTCTTCACAGGTTTGGAAGTAGTGAGCTAACTGCTACTAGAGATCCAGCATGAAGAGGACAAAGTCTGGATGTGTCTGTTCTTTTACAGGCACGACAGTATAATTTCGTAAATAGCAATCATTATTTATCATTACTTTGCTAGAAAAGTACAGCTTTTTTTTTTTTTTTTATTTGTCTTGCACTAATCTTTTAGTAAATTCACTTTCTGAACTATTAAAGACTATGTTTTCCTTTTTGATAGAGAAACTTATTGGCGTTCACTGTACTAATGGAATTAATAGAACTGGCTACCTTATATGTAGGTAAGGGTTGTATAAAATCAGAAATCATTGTTCACAAAAGATAGTGTCCTTATATTAACCTGTCTGTAATCCCTTTGGGACAATAATCCAATCATATTTTTCTTCAGATACCTTATAGATGTTGAAGGCTGGGATCCAGAGGCAGCAATTCAAGGTATTGATAGAGTTTGAACTAAGGTACACGTTGGGCTGTAACTCACAATTACTACAATTGTATTCAGAAACACTACAATTCTATTTTAGTATCCTTATTTAGTGTGCTGGCTTCCATAGAAGATTTTCTCTGACTGTTGATTCTATTCCAGGCAAGGCTTGAGCATTAGCAGGTTGACAGCATAGTAGGAATATGTTTCAGCGCTTAAAATATTTTTTTATTTTCCTTTTGCTTTGAAGAGTTTTCAGTCATAGGTTGCTACCACTATTAGTTTCAGTTGTTTAAAAAAAAAAAAAAAGCTGCAATATTGCCAGCCTGCTGAAGTATTTAATATAAAGTTTGTAAGTTATAGTTGTTTCAAAGTCAGCATCTCATGGTGAACAGAAACTTGCCTTTCACATTTTGTGGCTCAGTTTGAGCACATTTCATTAGACTTGTATCATTTTTTCTGTAGCTTTTGGTGATGCTAGAGGTCATCGCATGGATGGTCTTGTGTATCTCACAGATCTCAGAACACAACCAATGAGAAGGTAAACAAAAGCTTTTAGTTGTATGGTTAAGATTTTCCAGTGTGTCTACTGGTATTTTGAAAAGTTCCCTTCTAGTCATAAGCCAAAATTAACCCCCTCTTAAGCCTTTAATATGCAACTACACGTGTATTGTAAGACTTCTGATATGAATAACACGAAGTGCAGTGTACTTCCTGTCTTCATCTTTTCAATTTATATGATTCAAAAGATTTTTTTTAATCTGACGTACTATTGAGCGTTGGTGTGGTTTTATCATACTGGGACAAGTGCATTGAGTCTGTATTCTCTCATTTTAAGAGGGAAGAAGCCACTGCAAAGATTTTTTTTATAAGCTCCTTGATCTGCCTGCTGTTGTTGACATGGTAGAACCAGACACTTAAAAAAAAAAAAAAAAGGTACAGTTTTAGGAATAAAAAAGTATGGGAAAGTGGAAGTTTGTTCTTAACTCCACTATTCATAGTAATTGTATCCCTGGCGTGTAAGAATGTTACGCTTATCGTATTCACCTAAGAATAGCTAGCCTTTAGATCTCCCTCGGTTATGTGTGCCAGTGGTATCTTGTAGTAGTAAATTGATTTTAAAATAATACCTGACTGATTTGTGTCTTTTTAGTTTATGGAATGTCCTTTGGTTTACTGCTATCACTGTTTTGTAGTCTGTGCGTGACTAAGTTAGTCCTATGCCGGATTTTTGAATACGTTCTGTGCTTGTCTCATATCCTTTAGGATGTTGTTCCAAGCTTACGAAATTTAGGTATTCTCTTTGTTTCCCTGCAGCCCTTCCCAAATGAATTTACAAGATTAAAATTTGATAAGTTATGAATGTCTGTAAATTTAACTTAACATACAAAATTTCTATCATTCTAAACTGAAGAATTTCATGTGGGGTTTTTTCCTCTCTCAATGGTATGTTTTAAAAAAAGAAACCTATGTGAGATGTTTTTATTCTTCTTAGTAACCTTGGAATGGATGTATGGGATTCAGATGAAGAAATTATTCCACACCCACCTGCAGAGCGGTTCCCAAATGAAGATTTTCAGGGGTAATAGTCTGAAACATGGAATTAAAAGCCAAAAAAACCACACCGTGGGAAAGAGAACTGTTTCTTGTTAAAAACACTATACATACTCTAATTTAAAAGAAATTTTATTAATATAGCCTACTCATGCAAAATATATTTACAGAATTTGAAGAAACAGTGATGAGACAAGGGAAAGGAAGGGAATGTGTGCTATTAGAAGCCTGTAATTAGTTCACTTGGAAAAATTTAGAGTTTTACTTTGCCTGTCCTTCTTTATTATTCTACAATTATTTTTAATTTGCAAATATTTTTAATTAATTTGGAATCACTGGTTTTGACTGTTTAACAAGTGCTATAGAATTACAATTTAACGTTTGTCACAGCCATGACATCAAAAGTTTTACAGTCTTTCTTACAGTTTGGATTCTTAGTAGCTTTGATACCCATATATTTGTAATGTTTTTCATATCAATTCTTAGTTAAAAAAACTTGTTTTCATTAATGACTTGTAGCACTTAGAAGTATGATGTTCTGTTTAAGACAAAAACTTCTTTACAGGTCTGGGAAAAGATTAAGAATTTATGATGACCACTGTCACAATGATTTGCAAGGACAGATGCAGTTGAGAGATTTTGATTTCATTAATAAGGGGCCTGGACAAAGACGAAGACTGTTTCATGACCGTCAGACTCAGGATGATTTAAGAGCACCAATGCAGATGAGAAATTGGGACTATAATAGGGGACCAGGACAGAGACGAAGACCGTTTCCTGATCATCAGTTTTATGATGATTATCAAGAAGACATGCAGCTGAAGGACCTAGACTTCAATAGCAAGGGACCTGGACAAAGGTTGAGACCTTTTCATGGACGCCAGTTTCATGATGATTTACAGGCAGAGAGACAATTGAGAGGCATTGAATTTAACAGAGGCCGTGGACAAAGGCAGAGATCTTTTCCTGACCATCCATCTCGTAATGATCTGCAGGAAGACAGGCAGTCAAAGGATTTTGATTTTGGTAGCAGGGGCTGTGGCCAGAGACGAAGACCGTTCCGTGACCACCAGTCTTGTGATGAATTTCAGACTCAAATGCAGTTGAAAGAGTTAGATTGTGTCAACAAAGGTCCTGGCCAAAGACTAAGATCTTTCCGTAACTATCAGTCACATGATGACTTACAGCCACAGATGCAATTGGGAGATTTGGAGTTTGGTAATAGGGGTTGTGGGCAGAGGTTGAGACCTTTCAATGATCACCAGCCTTGCAATGACTTACAAACAGATGTGCAACTAAAAGATTATGATAATAAAGGTCCTGGACAAAGGCGCAGACCTTTTCATGACCATCAGCCTTATGATGACTTACAGGAACAGACTCAGTTAAAAGACTTTGATTATGTTAATAAAGGGCATGGACAAAGGCCAAGACCTTTTCCTGATCATCCAGGTCGTAATGACTTGCCACGTGAATGGTGTTCAGACAGGTAAAGCATCCTTGAGCTGTAAGACCAGAATTAGAGAATAAAAGTGTAAACCTCAGCACTTATAATTAATTAATTTAAAAAAATAAATTAATTTGAAATAAATTAATAATTCTTTTAAAATCATATATAAATGATCAGTTAATTTGAAATAAATTAATAATTCTTTTAAAATCATATATAAATGATCAGTTAATTAACTCTTTTTATTTTGACATATGGAAGAGTTTGATAAAAGCTGGAGTGTTGCAGCTTTGAAAGCCAATGTTTCCTATATTAGAAGGTTGCGCTTATTTAAAGCTTATGTGTTTCCTTTACTTTTTTAGAGTCAACTTGAAACAAAACTCTTTGTCCCACTTTGTTCTGTATAGAAACCTAATTTAAAAGCAATCCTCAAGACAGAAGAGGAAGATCCTTCCATGTATATTTTGTAGGAGAGTGAATCCTCTATTACAGAATAATTAAGAATTAAAATATTTGGAGCTATAAATCCAAAGTATGTTATTGCCTGTTAAACTATGTTCTAGAGAGCTGCTATTACATATTATCCACAAAAATTAAAACATGGGTTTAGGAACAAAAAGGGCCCCTAGGTAAAGAAATCCTCAGTAAATAGGGAATTTTAATTAGAAACAGCACTTGAAACAAAACAATCTTCTAGTAGAATTACTTAATATAAAGAGCCATAATTTTAATTGCTAGAATTGAAAAATTAATATAAACAAGTTTGCAATGTCTGGTAGACAGAATTTTAATTTTAGGGGGTAAAACCAAGATTGAGGGTCTGAATTGTTCTTTCAAGGTTATACAAGTTTAATGTCTAATGGTGGCCACCAACAACAAATCAACTGTTTTATTTCTACGGATTTCACCGTTCGTATTTGTTCTTATTACAGTAATCGACCAAATTGTCCTGAAGACCATAGGAGAATGCATCCCTCAGATGAATTTTATAGAGGAAAAAACCGATTTGCACCATATTCTTCACGAACAATGTATCCATCTTCATCCGTACACCAAGAAGATAGTTCAATAGGGTATGAAGGAAAACCTTTTCAAGGTGAAACTACCAGAGAGATGGAACAAAGCAAAAGATTACCAGTTGTAACGGTTGATTACAATTATGGTCTGCCATTAGATTATGGACCTGAAGAGGAAAAGAGAACACATTATGATTTACCTCCAAGAGAGTGCTACAACTGGAACTGAATAAAAAGGACAAGTTTGCTCAGCTTAGACTTACCCATTTTTCTTTGTATGTGGACCAATTTTATTTTTTTTTAACAAATCAGGAAAATACAAATTTCAGTAGTAGAGAACTGGTCTCTATTGTAAGGTTAGCTTCTGCTGATGTTTGGTTCTTTAAATTTATTAGGGTGTATTTGTTAAGTGTAGCTGAAGACAATGTCTCAGTACACATGGAATTACAGTAGCCCTTCCTTTTATTGAAATTGGAACCCTGTACCTTAATAGAAGCAACTTTCGCAGTGATTGTAGTTGTGTCTTTTGTATTGCATTTCTTTAAAATGTATGTAGTTTCCAGATGCAAAAGTCATAATAAAATACTGCACTATCAGGTAAACTAGCATTGAGATTATAGAAAAAATACTATTAAATGGATGAAGTTATGTCCACTTGATCCTTTAATTTGAAAATAGCAGTTTGAATTACTGCTAACAATCTGCAGCATTGCAGTTTAATTCCATATTTTCTGTACCATCAACTGAATTCTTTTTTCATAGCAGAAAGTAGCACTCTTTTTTTCACAGCAGAATTTTTCCCAGATTGCTAAGAACACAGAAGCAAATGGTGTTTGAATACTCTAAATGTGAAACTTGCTTTTCGGTAATCTGCATATCCCATCATGATTGTGTATTTTTTCCCGGTGCCATAGGTTATATGTGTTTCAGAATAGCCCGGTGCAGGTAAATGTCGCAGTTTTCTCAGCAACACATCCAAATGGGGTGGCTTATGTTACCATCAGCTTACCTGTCTCTACTGGCCAAGATCAGTGGTGCCTGTATAGTTACACCGCCCTGTTTGTCAGTCATATTTGTCCAGTTCTATTTTTTTACTAGTTTATTTTTACAGCACAGAAGAGTAATGTAATCAGAATAGAAGAATAACCTCTTCAGGTAAGTTATTTGTAAGAGTCGTGTCTTGGACAGCCTCCTCTGAACTGCCGTCAGCGGGTCTCAAGAAGGTGGTGCAACAAACAGGAACTGACTTCCTGCAGGCAGCTGCACGGTAGCACCGACAGTTCCTACTGTGGGTAAAGAAATCTTAGTCCATAGGATGGAAAACAATAATGTAATACTTGGGTAAATTTAAAAATTTACATTTTTCATTATTATTACATTTTCATAAATGAATATTTTAAAAAGGCATCACAGTGAATAAGGATAAAGCTAGACTGTGGTATTAAAATAGGCAATTCAGTGCTGGATACGTAAGTCAGGCAGTTAAGGAACTGCCTCAAAAGCAGCATAGTGGTAAAGCGTAAAGCAAGAGGGTGCAGGTATATGGTAGAAAACTTTAAAAAAAAAAAGTGTTCATAGCCAGAACCCATGGAGCTTTTTTGCCTTTTAACTAGCAGCATAAACCCCAGATTTCTGAACTCATGGTTCTATAGCTGCTAAATAAGGACTAAATTTGAAAAGTGTGGAACATCTGGCAGTTCCTGTTGTTTTTTAACACGTGCAAAAAGTTCCCCAAATCAAAGGATTCTGTGGATATGAATTTAAACTGAAAAAGCTTCATTGCCTTTGCAACTGATAGAACAACTTTGGCTTCATTTACTGTACAAAGTAAATAGTTTCCTCATTTTCACAGTGGCTGGTCAGTTGTATTTCCCATTAAATGTCTGATTGTGAGCCTCATTCATGTGGTTTCGGGAATGAAGTGCTCTCTGGATAAACTGGTTGTGGGACTGAGCACTAAGCATTAAGAAAAATCATTTGTTCCTTCACTTGCCTTTTTTTTCTTTTTCAAATGAGGGCTAAACTGAGAATCTTTAGGCTTCTTTATTTGGAGGCGAGGAAGATCTGCAACATGGGCCACTATATTGCCAGATTATTTAAAAAAAACAAAAAAAACAACAGAAAAACCTTTCCTGGTGTTCTGCAGCAGGGAGCTAAGGATTAGGGACTGGTATTACAACCGTTTGGTTTTGTTTGGGGTTTTCTTCCAATATGTATGCAGTATTCATAAAGTGAGTAGAGAGTGAACGTTTGCCCTTCATATTTTTGTTTTGGCATTTGAATTACCTTTTTTAGGATTGAAGTGACCCTACAGTCAGCCATTCGTTACTTCAGGCTGGGGGTGTTAGGACTCCGGGGAGAGCCGGGACGCTGGTGCACTGGGACGGTCAGCGCCAAGAGAAACGTGGCATAAGGAGCTGGGGTCAGCGCTGGGTGTCACCGGCCTGGGTGGGTGCCTGCGGGACCCCAGGGGGGTAGAGACAGACAGGCAGAAACAGTGTAATTCCTGTGACCTGACAAAATAAGTATCACTTTCACAAATATGTTGGGTTTATCTTCTCAAGCAAAATTAAAAGACACAATGTTTCCATAAATGGCTTTGAGATGACTACATGAAAATAGCCAAAGGTGGGTTTGTATATATTTATTTTTTTAGCATTGAGGATAATAAGGCTTTTCGCCCTGTTGTTCCTGATGGAATTGGGCAGAGCTAAGCCCACATAATGCACTACATACTGTTACTGACATTTATCTCAAATTCCACAGCTGAGTCATCACTCCATGTTCACATCTGTAGTATTCAATTACTAATTGATCCACATGGTGGAGAATGAAATGAAATGAAATAAAATGCTTCTCTTTTTTTTAGCTGAATATTGTATCACAGTGACACTCAAAAAATCACACAAAAATAACCCCAACCCTTTTTCTCTTATTTATTTCACAGTTCCACAAAAATGTCGTAAAATCTTGCTGGCCTCCTTTGTGTATGTTCTCAGAAAACCTAGAAAGAGCTATTGTTCTATCACAGAGCAGTAAAAAGCAAGACTTGGATGGACAGCCTTGGTTTCCCACTGCCCTGAGCATGAAATCTTGAAAAACACCACAAGGATACAGAAAATCCAGAGTTAGCACAAAACTATTTGAAGGAGTTGTAAGGGGTTTAATATATGTAACTATTGAACTCTGAATTCACAGAAAACTGCTTTTTCTGTTGCTGTCCTGAAGTCCTGATTTAATTGCAGGCCTGATTTTTATCGGGTGGTGAAGCCATGGGGCCGGCTTGCCTGGAGAAATGATCATACCGAGTTAGGAAAGGTTCAGGTGGTTCCTGGAAAGTGCTGGGAGAAAGTTTGGGAGAGCTCTATTGCAGAAGGATGATGCCCAAGAAGGGCTTGGGGAAAAAGAGATGTTTCAAGTGGAAAACTAGAACAACTAAATTTATACTTGGAAATCCGCATTATATGTACAGCTAATTTTGTTTTGTGTGTGAAGAACAGTTATGTAAAAAAGGACTAGAAAGGTTTGCATGTGACTCTCAGCTGGAGTAAAAGGTAAATGACCTACAAGGAGCCACAAGTACAATTAGGATCATTTCCTGTTTTATTTTCATCTAAAGTAACTGCTAGCAAGCTGCAGGCTTTTTTTTTCGTGTGCAAAAGTGATCAGTGATGTGTTATGAATCAAATTTGGGGTGCGCTACTACAACCAGTGAGCCAGGTCCAGTGGATAAATGACCTGAGCACGAGCTTCTGAAGAGCTGGTCCTTCTTAAGATGTCTCATAGGAGGCAACCAGAAATGCAGATACCCAGAGATCATTTGTGGTTTAGAATCTGCTCAGTGGTGGGGAAATGTATTCTCCATCTGGTTTCAGCAAGGGTATATGTGAATCCCTGGCTGCTGTGAACAGCAGTTTATTTAAAACGTGCGTGCAAACAAAAAGCAGTAGCTTCCATGCTGTTATCAACCACTAGTGTTTGCTTCTTCTCCAGAATGTCTCTTACTTGCTCCAGTTATCAGCAGACCATACTTCACTGGTTCCAGTGGACAGCAACTACCAAACCTGCAGACTCCTTTCTTCTTCTTGTGGGGAGTCAGACAAAAACATGACAAAAAGGAAGCTGGTGAGGAGGCAACCTGGTTCTCCTTCCTCCTGAGGTGAGAAGACAGTGGGGTGGGAGGTGAAGGGCAGGAAAAAAAAATATTTGAAAAGAGAAAAATGAAGAGAGGGGGGAAAATGCAAATGGAAATGTCAGAGGGAGAGAGTGATCAGTGTGAGGGAAGAAATGTGCAAGAGATGTATGCTGAAGAGCTGGTCAAAGATTACTGGGTATAAAGAGAGGGCACATGCTGCAGGAGTTCCTGGCAACTTCTTATCTGGATCTTCTGTGTGACAGAAGGCTGTGTGTCACACAGGCTGTGTGTGACACACTTGTGTCACGCATCTGGATCTTCTGTGTGACACACTGTGTGAGTGCCATGCTGGTGTAAATAACAGTTATCAAAAAAACACAGAAGCACTCAGACCTCTAATCCTAGCAATAAAGTCACGTGGGAGCTTAAAACTAATTAAGGCTTCCCTTTAAGCTTTAAATCTAGTCTATGTGTAGTATAATATCCTGAAGATATTCCCTCCAGAATCCAGTGAGAATCTCAGACGATCAAGTAAGAAACTACTCCACAAATCTGTTTCACACATTGAAACCGAGCTGGGTTTTTACTGGATATCAGGAATCCTATCATTTGAAGAGTCTGAGAATCAAAGCTAATTTGTTTATTACAAATCCGTACCTGCCTTATTGCAGGCTTTCAGGACAGTATCAAAACACACTGCAATATTGTTATTACTGTACCCATCACACAAAACCTACAGTTATGAATTAAAGTGTGACAAATGGATCTGGAGTACCCACCTCTATAACTAGTACAATGAGCAAGTCACTGCAGAGTCATACTGAAAGCAGGAGGCATCTGGCATTATCTTCCTCTATGAGGAACATTCAGGTCTGGATGTTCCACAATGGAAGATAGATAGAGAAGCCACCACAATAGATAAACTTAAATGTTGACAGAGATGAGGATCCTCATGCAGTTCTTCAAAGGACCTCTTCTGATGTAAACAGGGAGAAGTTTTTATGTTGCAAGTTATACTACCAAACAAAAGTCTAGACAGCAAAATTAACCCTTTAAGGAGAAACTAAGAGAGTACAAGCTATTGTTGATATCTCTTAACCACATCTCAATCCATCTTTGGGATGCACATGGTAAATAGAAGAAAGAAAGTATAAACTGACATTGCAAAGTGAATGCCAGAGCTGATTGTCTGCACACCTCAGATGAAAACTGGGAGCACCATATCCTGATATCTACGTCATGTTGGAGCTATTTAATAGCAATTTTGGTACATGGTGAATGTTAAATCTTTGATAGGCCTAAAACATATTCTGAGAAATAGTGTAACAAATTAAAAGAAAAACTTTATTATAGTTTTCTGACATTTAATATACTAGTTATAATAAAATATATAGAGAGCAAAGGATATGTTCACCCAACCTGTTTTTAAATCTAATGTAAACTTATTAACTGTAGCAGAACTTGTGATGACGGCCACAGATTAGCCTTCTGTTCTGTCTTTTCTATAGCTTTTGGAAAGAGCTGGACTAGATGTGAAACCTCTGGCTCTGTTTATTCAGCATTATAGTGTGTTTCTGAATCCTTATGTCTCTGATGATAGAGGTGCTTTTCTATTTATGCTCTTTGTATTCAGTTTGTGCACAGTGGAATTATATGCACTTTTTTTTTCACTGCACAGGCTAATGTCCCTCTTGCCTTAGCTCATGAAAAAAGGAACAATCTGACTACTGAAATTAAATAAAGAAAAAAAACCTTACAGCCACAAAAGCTTAAATAATAGAAGAACTTAATAAGTAAGTCTACTTGTTTCTCTCGTGTTATTTTCAGGTTGTGTTTAGAAACCTAAACACTGTAGAAAGACCAGATTTATAGGAAGAATTTGACCTCATTATTTCCACTTCTCTTTGTCTCTAACTGTGACTCATTTTTGCCTGTTACCTTGATGCAAAAAAAAGCCCACTTAGATACTTGACAGGAGCTTTTCACCTTCATTCTTCTTTCTGGATATGAAATATTAAATTCATTTTAATATATGTATGTGTGTCTATGTATAAATGTATCCATATGTGCATTATAAACATATATATAAATTTCTGTATATAAATGGAGATCTCTAAATGCCAGTGAGAGATCAGGTATAAAGATACAATTGCCCATGTGAGTTACTATTGTTAATCTCCTAATACTTAAGAGCTCATAAACTAGATTCAGTGAATGTACATAAACTTTAGTCACTTTCTTGACATAGAAGTGGTGTGGTTACTAATAACACCCTGCAGAGAGAGGTGAAAAGAGGGAGGATTTAAATGTAAACTGTAAAAGTTTTTTTTGGAAAAGAACAACCGTATCAAGTTGATAGATTATACTATTTCCTACAAAACATGCCACAGACACAATAGACTACCCAAATTATAAAATATTTATTTAAATCAGAAGCATGGATAACAGCTAGACAAAACTAAGGAACTTCCAGTTTTTATGTGTAAAGTGTATCTCAAGAATATCAGTAATTTAAGTCTTCATCTGTTATAAAATAGTGCAGAAAGTGGAGCTGAGGTAGAAAATGAGACATTTGAGATCATGGAACTAAATCCTGGAGAAATTACAGACCATGGTTAACAAAACCGAGGTTGTTGTGCAACCTTGTACAACAAGGTCGATCAGTTGTACAGAATATCTGTTTATAATGAATATAAAGGGGATGGGCAAGGAGCAGCACTTCTGAACAAGTCCATGCGATCTCATGAGATAAAATCCCGGGGAACAGAAGATCACAAAAGAGAACCACAAGTTTTGTCTCGCTACTTGTCATATCAGGAGCCTCTCATTCAGGAAAATTGTCCTGAATGTACAATGTTAAATATGATCAGAAGGAATGAAATGTAATGAGACAATTACACAGCATTGGTGACATTTGGAACCTTTTAGATGTTGGTGATTTTCACGGATTGTTTTTACAATCCTGTTTGATGTTGAGAAATTGGAGCCCATCAAACTTTTTTCTCAAATGTTGCTCTCTTGTGGGTGGTAGTGACTTCAACCTGATTGGTCTCTCAGAATACAGTATTTCATTGGTATCTCTGAGGTGCTTTTTGGACTGCAAGAGCTACCAGTCAGCATCCAGCCTCCAGCCACCATCACTTATGGTGAAGAACTTAAACGGAAGACCATGTACAAGTTGCCACTTTTTAAGGAGGCTTTCAAGAAGGTTATGTAGCTAGTCAAAAATTTCCTTGGAGTAGAAATGAGACAATTAAAAGCATGAGAGCTGGCATGGAAGCTAGTGAAGCTTGAATGATAAAAAATAAGTAAACCTTTAAATAAAAAAAATAAGAATAGCAATAAAAAGTATTAATTATCAAGAAACAGAGATTACTCAAGAAAAAATATCCTGACACCAGTAAAAAAGGGGCCTAAACTACAGAGATAAAATGTAAAATAAAAACTAGGAAGATTAAATAATACTTGGAGAAGAAAGAGAAGAAACATATATAAAAATAAATAAGAATTCTAAAGTATGTTAGAAATAGCCTACAGGATAACTGGTTAGTTTGCAGACCTTGGAACAGAAAGCATCATGAAGAAATACACGTTGCAAAGACCCTGCATAATTTACCTGCATAAGATCATAATACATAAATTTATCTCAGAGCAATTTTCCCCCAGATAATCAAAATAATGATAGTGACTAAGACACCAGCAAAGAAGATGTCTGAACAAACTGCTGGGCAGGGACAAGCTTCTAAGACTAGCTTCTCTTCAGACAAGATTTCTAAGGGAATTTAGAAATCAAATAAGACAGCCGTTAAAATACATGCAAACTATTACGAAAATAATCTTTTTTACCAGACTAGGAGCTGTCAAATATACCTACAGTTCAAGAGAGGCTGGTGGGATCCTAAGCGATACAAATCTACAAAACTTCAGGACACTAAAAACTAACTGGCAAAATAAAACTAGAAGACTAGAACACGTAGAAGATTATGCTATGTCTGGTCTGATCAGGAGGGATTCCACCAGGAAAACTGTGCCTCTGTCATCCACTACTTGCACTGTAGCCGTAGCTGCAGCACTTGGAGACTGCACCATTTTCCCCCTGGGCTCTGGAGGCACACACCGAGCAAGAAAGCTGCAGTTGCTATGAATCTGTGGACTAAGCAATAAGAGTTCACAGGTGGACAAAGCTGGCAGCAGGAGGAAAACAAAATAAAAATAATTGAGATCCATGCAGGAAGTAATCATCATAACATACCAACTGATTGGAAATTACTGACTTTTATCTAATTTAGGAACAGGTTTGAGAGCAGATATGCAGGGGGGGTTCTTATAACGTATGTGAAAAGAAACAGGAGAAAATGTATGGCTACTCCTTGCAAAATGGATCAAAAGAAAACAAATGTGCAAAAAGGATTGGTATGACATATGGAGCAGGTGAACAGCTGCATGGACAAAGAAGAATTGGTTTTCATAGGGTGTAGGAAAAATACTGAACAGAGGATACAGGTGAATAGTTAAGTAACGATGTGCTTTACATAAATGTCAAGTCAAAATACAAAAATATATGTTGTGAAACTTGAATGAATTGCCTTTCAGTCCAGAATTTATTAGGTAAATAACAGATCGTTCTTTCTGTCTTGCAGATTGTTTTGCTTGGACTGCAGTTTATATCATTTCAGCAAGTACTCAGTGCATAAAACCCACCATCAATATTTTCCCTGCACTTATTTTTATCAGGTAGGATAACCCCTACGAAGCTGTTCTAAACAACTTTTATTGCATGTTTGATGTGCCTTCTGCCTTGACTGCTATTAAACCAATGCACAAAATGTTTTTAAGGAACCTAAGAGGAAATAGGGTGTTAGAATTGGAAATAGCACCTGGGGGTCATTTCAATAATGGTCAGAGCAGGACAGGACTCCTGACTAAGAAAATGCAGAAATATTATCAGGAATGTTTGCTATACATCCGTGTCAACAGCATCGAACATGCAAGAAAAATATATCCACCTTTAGCCTGCTCCTCGCCGCTCCGTACCCCAACCCTGTACTGTTCCTCCCCATGACGTGGCTGAACAGCAGGCAGCCCATCAGGCGAAAACACATCACACATGGGACAGGAGCACACACGTGCCTTGGATCATGGGTCAGGGACCCAGGCAGATGCACCTGCAACACAGGATGGCAGAAAGGAAGGTGCGTGTCGTTTTGGAGTACTTCAATAAGAGGGTCTTGGCCTCCAATTGACCCCTGGTATTTTTGTGTGTTCTGCTACAGGAGTCATATTGAGCTCTCTAAAGGTAGCTACTACATCAGAGCTGTGACAGGGAAGAGAAAATGCGTTGTCTGGGTCATTGTGTGTAGCACTGTGACAAAACCATCTTTGCCACCTAGAATCATAGAATCATCTAGGTTGGAAGGGATCTTTAAGATCATCTAGTCCAACCATCAACCTAACTCTGGTAAAAAAAAAAAACCACCACCAAAAAAACCAACCAGACAAACAAAAAAACCAACAACCCATCACTAAACGATGTCTCTAAGCACTATGTCAACCCGTCTTTTGAATACCTCCAGGGATGGTGCCTCAACCATCTCCCTGGGCAGCCCATTCCAAGGCTTAATAACCCTTTCCGTGTAAACATTTTTCCTAATATCTAATCTAAACCTCCCCTGGCACAACTTGAGGCCGTTTCCTCTTGTCCCATCACCTGTGACTTGGGAGAAGAGGACCCCCCCTGGCTACCCCCTCCTTTCAGGGAGTTGTAGAGGGTGAGAAGGTCTCCCCTCAG
>KZ506176.1:280696-292361 GCA_002844005.1 Limosa lapponica baueri
TAAGAATGAAAATGGTAATTAAAAAAAAAAAAAGCACTGCTGCTCAGTGACAACTGTCTCAGTGCTGCCCTTCTGACTAGAGCAGGAGTGTTCAGGCTCTGCTGTACTCTGCTGCAGCAACACCAGAACTTAAATTAAGCATCTTAATATCTCGAAAATATTACCTGTTTGGGAATTGTACATCAGGGAATCTGGTGGAGGGAAAGGAAGAATGATTGGTGTGATCAGGAGTACTGTTAGTCAGATATTGTTAGCTCTGTTTGCTAATCTTGTTCCATTTATTTTCCTGGGGTTGAACACTGAGACCTTCCTGTGCTGATGGGACACAGTAGAAAGATTTTTTTTTGTTTGTTTTGCATTTGTGTGTAAGTTAAGCATATTACAAACTACAAACCAGGCATACTGCAGGTTAAAAAAAAAAGCAAAACAACAATAAACAACTGTATTTTGTAGGTAATACAGCTTCAAAAAGTTGTGGGTTTTAGGAGTGAATAGTTATTGTTGTAACTAAGATTGGAATAAAAGTTGAGTTTTTTTGAGGGTAGGCTGTCACAGTGGTTTCCTCCTGTTTTGACACATGAAGAGCTCTAGCTGAGGAAGTGGTCTAAGTTGCATGTTCTGCTTGACTTTAGAGATGAAAAAAAGATACTTTGATAGTTGAAAGAGTGGGTGGTGCTAAATGGCAAATTTACTGAGTATGGAATGTTGATGTTTCATAGAGAGATGAAGAATGAAAGGGGTGAGTTTAAGAATGAGAGAACAAGCAAGTTAGAGCAAGCTGTGGTTGCTCTGCAAGCTAGCAGATTTTGTACTGAATAATACTGAGTGCTGCAAATCAGGTTGGGTTATTAGTGTCAAATGTACTAAGGAAAAAATACTGGTAAACAACTAAGTATCTGGTATGTTCCTCCTGACTAGTCCACTATCAGTGATTTGGAAGAGTTGGATCTATAAAGCTTTTGCTTTCCTCTTTGACTGTCTAATCACACAAAACTTCTGGTTTAGATATGTTCAGGTTTTGCATTTTTGTGTAACTTTAAATCAATTTGCTAACTAGTAAATCACAGCAATTGGAACTCCAGTTCTATTTTCTACAGAAATTGAAATGGACTCATCTATTTTAGTAGTAGGAAGAGAATTATTTCAAAGCTGGCAAATATCAGAAGTGTGTCTAAAATACTGGAATTATTTGAAGTACTTTCAGTTAGAAATTATTTTTTATCTAATGACTATTTAATCTAGTACCTCCAGTTGTTACAGCATTTGGGTTTTGGAACTTTATTTCTGCGATGTTACTACCTTGGCTCTGTAGCACTTCTTTTTCTAAGGCATTGTGACACATCAATAAGAGATTCTCTGGAATAAGTGTGGTTTAAGTGTCAAAGAAAATACAAAATCCAGTGATGGTGGAAAGAGGGATTTTTGTTTTTTAAATGATTGGAACTAATGTTAAAGACAACTTTAGTGAAATGTAATTAGTAGCAACGGACTAACAGGCAAAACATTTGTCCAGTATTTGCTCAAACCTAGGGTTTATGAGGAAGGGGTATCTGTATCCTTATTTTGTTAGGCTGATGTAGGTGAGTTTTACTGCTGTGTAAATTCCAACTTCATATTGTTGCAATATTTGGAGGAGGTTTTCTATGATTAAGGCTAGATGGGACAATTCTGATTGCACTATGTGGACAGCTTCTAGACTTGGATTCAGTCAGTAATAACCTCGTAGTGCCCAGTAACTAATGGATAAAGTAGGCACCCTGTAAAGTCAGTTCTAACTGTCCCACTTTACAGTGGAGCTAATAATGAACGCTCGTTAACTTCCGTCATTGATTTGGTTAGGTAGTAGCTTTTTTATGTAATGACTTTCTTATTCAGTAACTAGAAAGAAATAAGCTAACTATTCTGAAAATAAATGATCAGGTCTCTTTCATTACATACAGAGTTACTGTGAAAACAGATCTGCTGGTTATATTCCTGTATTTCATGGGAAGACCAGAGGTATCGGGTTATTTCAAAGCTGTAAATACAACAACAGGTTTGGTCTAATATATTCCAGGTAGTTAGGGGAAAAATATGTGAAAAGTAAAAAATTGTGATATCCTAGAAAAGCAAAGTTTGATATTATAGATCACAGGCGATGTCTTCAAAAGAAATGATAATGCACAATATGAGCAGTTGAGCCCTTTGCTTGCTCTATCAGACAGAATTTGCTGAAGATCATTTATAACTTAACAGTATGTGTTCTGTGATAGAGCGTTTTCAATCTTGAACAATAAAGAATGGAACAATTTAATTTTTTCTTGTAACTGCATTTTTTTTAAACTAATGTTTTTAACAATTTCTCTTTTGTTTTTGCTTACCAAATTAAATGTGCTTTTAAAAGAGCTGTGCTTAATACTAGGAAAAAGTACATTTATCACCCAGTCAACTGATGTTCTCCAGGCAAATGTTTATTCTGTTTGCATTAGATAAACTGAAAGATGTGGGGGAATATTAATAGAGGTGGGCAGCTGAACTATGAATAGTGTAACACTTTTGGGTTTTGTCGATCGTGTTTAGGCTTGATCGTCTCTTTATTTTACTGGACACCGGTACAACACCAGTAACAAGAAAAGCAGCTGCACAGCAACTTGGGGAAGTAGTGAAACTGCACCCTCATGAACTGAATAATCTCTTATCTAAAGTAAGCATCTCTTTTTTTTTTTTTCCTCCCCCCCCCCCCCCCCGTACTTTAATGGCGAGAATAAAACTAGTTTAAATGGGGTGTGGGTTCTGTGGGAAGAAGAAAAAGCGTAGTCTTGTGTTCTTATAAAAAAGGAGACTGAAGGAAATCAGGAGACTACTTCTGCTGTTTTGTCAGCCTCTGAAATGGTTACGTAAGTGACGCTTCACTTTGCGGTCAGTATTGATATTCCATGTTTGCTGTAAGTTCATATTTCCCTCTATAAAGATAAGCTGCCTTATAAAAATTTCTGCTCCTGCCTTTAAAGATTGTTACTTGTGTGATACAGCATTAAAAACATAGGAGGCTGCATGTCTTTAAAGGGGCTGGGAAATGGAAAGAGATTTCTGTTAGTTTGAGGCTTCAGTCTGGCCAAGTCTAGTAAAACCACCAAAAATAGGCTGTATCTGACAGCTGGAGGTGACTGAGTGACCTCAATTCTGCTCTTATTGAACAGGTGCCCTCACCACAATTGATGGTATCAACAGAGTGGCCAAGGAATTGTGAATGTCAAACCACTTTCAGAGAAAGAAATAGTTTTTCCAGAATTGAGACATAGTGGTAAATTGATTTAGAGGAACATATGTTGCTTCAAGTGACCCATGTTGTTCCTCTTCTTGAGTTAAATGACTTCAGAGTTTTAAGGACTATTAATCTCTTTTGAACACTTCCTTTTAGAAAGCAAAAACCAAAAGTCTTAAGCCTTGTTCAGTACTGGGAAGAAACCAAGATTGAGTTTGACTGATGGGACCAAATATATCTTATAAATTCTGAATGTCTGGTTGTGGCAAGAGCTCTAAGCAGTGAGCAATATAGAGAAGGCTACTTGCATTTCTTTGGTTTGTTTTCTTGTCCTTTGTTTTTGTAGTTTTGAATGTTGTCTTAATCCATAGCAGTAAAAATAAGTATGTTTTAATAGAGCATAACAAATGATGGATTTTCTGAAAGTATGTTTTAAGCAAATATTTATTTATTAATCTCTCCCTAAAGGTGTTGGTGTATTTAAGAAGTACAAATTGGGATACTCGTATTGCAGCTGGCCAGGCTGTTGAAGCAATAGTGAAAAATGTACCTGAGTGGAATCCAACTCCAAGATCAAAACAAGGTGCTTCTTAAATGAATTATGTGTAATTCATTGGTTACCTGATGCAAACTGTCTGTGATAAGAGACTTTTCAAGGCAACCATGTCATTCTGTTTTTTTGAGCATAGACTTTTGGCTTTAGATGTTCATAATTCAGTTACAATGATGTGCCTGACCTTTGTTTCTTCTAGGATTCCCATGGTTGTGCTCTCATAAAGCTTTTATGAATAAAAAGAATAATAACTAGGAAAATGGCAAAACTTTTAACCAATCAACTTTGTCATGTTACTTTTGCAGACACTCTTCTCTGTTCCCTTGCTCAAAGCACCTTTCTGAGGGAGCTTGCTGGAGTCTATTCTGTTTGTACTCACTTTGCATCTGAAAATCATGTTAGGGAAGTTAGAGTTGTTTTTATTGTCGGCTTATGGATCTGTTGTCAGTGATTTTGTCTAAACCTGTTGGCACTATGTTCACAACCTCATGTGGCACAGGTTCCAGAAATTCAGTAACTGTAAAAAAAAAAAAAACAAAAACAAAACAAAACAAAAAAACAACAACAAACAAAAACAACAAAACCAAACCAAAACCCACAAAAAAACCTCCCAAACCCAACCAAACAAAAAAACCCACCCCAAAACCCAAACAAAAAACATGCAACCCAAAAACAAACAAACAAAAAAAAAACTCCAACAAAGCCACTACCCGAAACAACGAAGTTCATATCTGTTTTGTGGTGACCTCATATTTGTTTGTTTCAGGTCCTCCAGGTTCTGTTGCTGTAGAATTTGACAAGCAAGTTCTGCATTTGCCTTATCCACTGCCTTTATGATTTTTATAAGCCGTTGTATTTGGTCTCCCCCCACAGCTTGGCTCCATGTTGAAGAGTTGCAGTCTCTTCAGTCTTTTCTCCCAAGCCAGCTGCTTTGTCTATTAGATAACTTTGTTTGTCCTTTTCTGTGCTCTTTCTTACTCGTGTCCTCCTTGAGATGCACAGAACTGCACACAGTGTATCTCCATCCCTAGAGTACTGATATTTATACATGGTGACAAAATGATGCACTTTGTCATGTTTTCAGTGTCCTTCTTAATGATGCCCAGTACTTGGTTGGCTGTTCTGCCTGTCACTGCCCAATAAGCTGGTGAAGACAGAAAACTGTTATAAGTGTCTCCAGGATGTTTATTGAATATTAAGTGCCAGTTCTGAATTCAGTGTTGTGTAGGCATGATTTAGGTTATTAATTTTGCACCTTATCTGCCTCTTTGCCCATTGAGTCTGCTCTGAGAGTCCTCCTAGGATTCCTTACTGCCATTGTGACTTTTGGTTACCTAAAAGAGCTTCATGTAATCTACATGCTTGGAGAAGAGTGTGTAGTACCATTGCTAAAGACTGATAGAATTGGTTCCAGCACTGATCCCAAAGCTAACTTTTATCTGTCTTTAACCACCTTTCAGTGTGTAAAAGGATGTTTTCCCCAATTCTGTGGTAACTTAGTTCCTTTGTGGTTTCTTTTTTTAATATGAAACCTTGCCAAAAGCTTTTATATGTCCATTGCACCCCCTCTATCCACTTGTTAAAGCTCTTCAAGGACATTGATAATCAAAGACAGGGTTGGTTTGTTTCAGGAGGCATTCTGAGTTTCCCGGTAAATCATATGTATCCATGTACTTTATAACTTTATTTATAGACTCTACTGTCTTACCAAAGGTAGAAGTTAATTTCACTAGTCTAGTTCCAAGAATTATTTACAGCACTCCTTTTGTACTTGGAAATTGGGCAACCTCTCAGTCTTTGAGTACAGCAGATCTTTCAAATGCATTGTCCAGTTCTTGCATATCTGTTCATCAGATATGAAATGGAAAAGGTAATTATGTGTGTTTGAGAAGAAGGTACCATTTAATAGGGCTGACTGCCTGTGCAGTCTTTTATTTGTTAAACTGCTTGATGCGGTAGTCAAATACGCATATTTTACAGTGGCCTGGTTGTGTTTAGGTTCTCAGGCTTGCTATAAATCATTTATCTTTTTGCATACGTCTAATGAAATGTTAACTTCAGGCCTGAAGAAATGTAGGTGGTGTTTATATTGTACAGTGTTCTGTGCACTCTAGACTCATTCTACTGTAAATGCACAAGCTGTCATAAATAAGTGTGAGTGTGGGATGTAACAGACCAAACTAAATGTCGTATTTTCTGTAGGCAACAATTGTATTTTTACTGCTGGTTGTAATTCAGGATGTAAGTGTGCTGGATTACATACGAATATCCAGTCTTTTTGGATACTAAGCAGCACTTGACTAGGAACCACAAAACACGCTATTGTTTGAGTGTTGAGGGAAGGGAATACTTTGGAAGTGAATTCATAGCTAGGAAGTAAGACACCTTGTGAGGAACAAATTTCTTCTGTAGCAGTATTGAACCACACTGTACCTTCAGTCTTCCGCAGCTCTTGGTGCTGACTTTCTCCCATGCCTGTTAAGACTACTTTCCAGCTTCCATGCCAAGGATGCTTGGCTGTTGGTGGTAGGCATGATAATTATTCAAACTATTTGTGAGCCATATGCAGTTCAAATGGCAAGTTGGCCATACGTATACAGAGAAGACCTAGTGGTACGTCAATGTCCGAGTTTTAAAAAGCTAAATTTATCAAGGGAAGAACATTTTAAATATTTTCTACTCAATTAAGTGTGTTAAGTGAGCTTTTTCAGTCTTTGCGAAACAGAGCCTTTACACTTTGTGAATCAAAATGCTGTAAGTCTGATTCCTTTGAAGGAGAGACATTATTTCTTCCTCTTGCTTAATCTTCTGTCAGAACTTCGGAAAAAAAACTTCATCACATTCTCCTTAATGTTATTTTCAATGTCCTATCTAGAACCAGGCTCAGAAAGTCCTATGGAAGATTCACCTTCAACAGATCGGTTGCGTTTTGACAGATTTGATATATGTCGGTTGTTAAAACATGGTGCCTCTCTTCTTGGATCTGCTGGTGCAGAATTTGAAGTCCAAGATGATAAATCAGGTATATCTTTATATTTTACTTGCAGACAAGAAAACCTACTGATTTGAAAAAGTTTGTTATGGCAATATTATGAGTCTAGTCATCCATGGTTTCTCGGAATGCCAGGAAATAACGGAAGAAAATATTCCCCAACAAAACTGGTTTGTGTTATGTTAAGCTAAATGACTTTTTTAGGGGTTGTGTATTGTTTGGTTTTTCTTTCTTCTATCAGAATTAGTATGTGTACAGGGGGAAGAGGAGAGCGGAAACCTGAAAGAGGAAGCAGAAAAAGCAGTATTATAGACTCCTGTAGAATTTCTGTAGACTTTTTAAGAGGTGCGGGAGCTATCACCACTTTTTCTTCATTAAAACAGTATTCCTAAATATAGTAGTAGGATGTGGCTTATTTAAAAGCTTTCAAGTATAGAAAGATTGTGTGAAAAATACTGTGATAAAACTGTTGAAGTGGAAAGGTCAAATATCGGTGCCTGTGTGATGTCTCGTTTCAAGTGACTTGCCTGATATCTTTCTGCAACTTCTTAGCTGAGAGTTAGCTTATATCAGTGTAATGACATTGAATTAATTTAATCTGTTGGGGTTTTTTTTGCTGTCACTGTACTTTCCTGCTCTAATTCCAGTCCATCTTCCAGTTTCTGTACCAAATGAAATAATGCTATAGATAAGAATCTGCTCTGACGGCATAGCCCTGACTCACTTGTTCCCTGCGTGTGTTGCATTCTGTGCAGTGTACGCAGAAGATCACTAGCTCAGCAAGGAACCGAACCTATGGCTGCTGGCACTTAAACAGTCTATTAAGCCTGGCTGCTATTTTATTGCTTGTCATCTTCTGTGCTAGGTTAATAAAGTGTTGTACAAGTTTCATCTTTTCTAATGAAATCCTACCTGTTCAGAAATCAAATAGATGGAATAAGACACTTCAGTTCATAGACTTCTGATATTTAGGCCAGTGTTGTATGATTGCACATAAATGATTTTATGAATGAGTAAAAATAAAAAAAAATCAAAAAATAAGAAAACAAATGAAAAATAGCTTTTGTTGCTGCTTTTTTAACTGGTGGGGAAATGTACAAAAGCTACTCTTTTGAATGTTGTAGCAGCTTTCCTTTTCAAGTAAGTAGCCAACATGAATGGATGTAAAACAAGTTAATTTTTAGAATTAGCAGTCTTTGACACTTTTTCTTAAGATGAACTTGTGAAAGTAAACCTACATTCTAGAGATGGAAGTTGTTTTTATTTCTCTGCTTGTCAGTTAAATGGAATTAAAAAAAAAAAAGACAAACTTATTGGTATAGATATAATTAACTAGTAATTACTACTCAACCTGGTGTATACACCAAAATTCTGCCAATATTGGTCACCTACGTACAAGTTTATGTGCAGATATTTGACAAAAAAACCCCAATCTCCTGACTGGTTTCCATACCACACATGTAAAAAGAGAGTAAAGTCTGACAGCCATGCAAACCACAAGTTTTGGGTTACTTGGAGGGTTTATTTTACTTAGGCACTACAGTCTTCTATTTTTTTATGTAAATGTGGGTGCTCCTAAAGTCTAGGTGTTCAGTAATTAGTGTTGAATTGAGGTAGCTTCTATTAACTTCCTAAATGAGCCTTGCTTGACGTGCGAAGGTTGAGGATAGGATTGTTAACAGACTCCGGCACCCTGGGAAAATCATGCTTATGCTTCAGTCTGTTTTGCCATCAGCAGTTAGTTTGGGCAGAAAGAAAGGAGACACCTGGGTCTAGTGCACTTTACAAGGAGGAATGTTTCTGAAGAAAACAGGTTCAGATTCAACCTAGCTTAATACAGGATATTGGCTTGAATATCATTTGAGGGGTTTTATTGGTGGTTGTTGTTTCTTAGGTCTTTGTTTCCCACCAGAAGATAAAGTTTAGGAGGAAAAGAAACCTTTTAAGAAAAAAAAAAAAAAAAAACCAAAAACCACCCCAAAGCCCAAACTGCCAAAATTAACAGATCCCACAAGGATGCATGTGTCAATTTAATGTCAATTAAAAAAACACTAGTTCTTGAATCAGTTGCTGGATTTAGTGTGTTAATTCACTGCTTTCAAAATGCACTTTCCAAAAAATTCAGGGAAGATTTGGGGGTTCTTTACTTATGTAGACCAAGTCTAATTTAATGAATTTCAGGGGAGTTCCTTTGTGCTTAAAAATTGATCACAGTTTTAAGTACTAATATAGCTTCAGCAGTTCTTTCTAGGAATCAGTGTGATTTGGTTTATAAGATTCTATCGATGTATCAGCCAAGGACAATTTAATTCTGTAACTTTTGGGTTTCTTATGTTGTTCCATTGAGCAACTCTTCCATAAAACATCTGGCTGGAAATCTGTCACATCTCTTTAAAAACCTTTTTTTTTTTTAAGGTGAAATTGATCCTAAAGAGAGGATAGCGCGACAGAGGAAACTGTTACAAAAGAAACTTGGCTTAGATATGGGTGCTGCAATTGGAGTGAATACTGAAGATCTCTTCAATGATGAAGATCTGGACTATTCTCCTTCTTCAGTTTCACTAGTAAACAAACAACCTGTAGGTAAAACCTCGGGCTGTTTAACTGCAAGGAATAATAGAGTGGGTTTGCTTTATTTGTGCTTCTGTGATTATAATCTCTATATTTTAAGTATGATGATCAACATCTAATATGCTATGCTTTGGCTTCCTGAATTCTTATGCCTCCTAGTTGCGTGGTAGTATTTGATGTCAAACTGCTGCTCTGAGTTTGAAATGAAGGGTTGGGGAAGTTGAAAGAAATGTGGGTTTGAGAATTTTTCAGGACCTTCATTGTAAGAAGAATTGACAATGAATGACTTCTCTTTCAGACTCTTCAGGCTGCTGAGTTAATTGACTCAGAATTTCGAGCTGGTATGAGCAGTAGGCAAAAGAATAAAGCCAAAAGAATGGCTAAGCTTTTTGCAAAGCAAAGATCCAGAGATGCAGTGGAAGCTAATGAGAAGAGGTATAACAGTGAACTGGTTTGCTTTTATTTCAGTTAAGCTGGGATTGTGATTTGATTTATCTGTTGAAAAATTTCCTACGGTCTTTGCATCTTAATCTTTGTGCTAATTGTGCTGATGGTAAAAAGCTTGCATGCCATGCTCTTTCCCAGTTGAACTTTAAGGACCTAGCTTCGGAGTGATCTTGAAATAATGGGATGTTACAGCTAAAATTTGCATTTTGTCCCTGTTATTTAATATAGCTTGAGGATAGTGCATGAAAATGGGGGATTTAAGAAGATAAATGATAATAAAAATTTAAGATACAGATTTCTAATATGTGCTGTGTTCCTCAGTGTACTTCATAGTGACATTATTGTACCTTGTATGTTTATAACAAGCAGTTAACAAAATTCTTTTTTCTTGACTTTAAGAATTTCTGTTTCTTGGAAACAACTGAGACAGTTTGGGACAGTATTCTGCTGTCTCCTCACTGAATTTTTCTACATGTAAACTTACCTAATATTTTACACTATTAAACCGCTTTGTATGCTTGCCACACTTTATTGTATCTGAAGACTTCAGTTGTAGAAGTAATTACTTCCCCTAAAGCATACTTTCAGTTCGTAAACTTGTACTCTTCTTTCTCAGCAATGATAGCACTGATGGGGAACCAGAAGAAAAGAGAAGAAAAGTTGCAAATGTTGTCATCAACCAGCCTGCCACAGACTCTAAAACTTTGGTAGAAAGTGCTCCAGAAGAGGTATGATGTATTGTTCTGCTGTCAGCAGGAATGATCATTCAGTTTTTTAACAGAGTAACGTGAACCAAAACTCCTTTATGCTCATGAATTCTCTAGTCATTTTAGCATTAAGAGAAATGGAGTAAAGAATGCTATTGCCAGCTTCCTTTTGTATGTGATGAAGAAAATGAGCTTCAAACTGTGTATATCATTGAGGAAGAAAGCAAATTTAATCCAGTGGTAGCAGTTTGTGACCCAAATGAACCCAAGTAGGTGGATTACAGGTATCAGACCGGGTATTAAACTGTAAAACTCTGCTAAACACTTAGATGATAGGATTACACTGAGCCATAAATAATTTGATCTAGATGTTCGTGTACACTTTATTTAATCTTCGCCTTACTTTAATTAGGCTTATTTTAGAATTAAGTTCTAAATTTAGCAATTGAAAATTTAGACAGTTGCCTTAGTCTTAGAAAAACTTGCATTTGTTTCAATAGAATGAAAAGATGAAAAATTGTAAGAAGTGGTATACCAGAACACCAAAGGTACATAGAAGTTTATTTGAAGAGACTTTATCTTCATTAGTCTGTATTCTACAAAAAATAAGACTTTTACGGACATAGCTTAGTAATTAAATTCATATTTGCAAAATGATGATTGGAAAATTAATTTGAGATTAATGGTAGCTAGCTGCTGGTTGCCGGCCTTTCAAATGCTTTGCGTTTGTGGTGGTGTGAACTTACTGATGTTAGTATCATCATTTCCTTTCCACAGCCATCTGTTTCCTGGTAGGAAATTTTGGAATAGTGGATATGGTTCTAGTTATAAAAAATGCAGAATGTGTTTTGAAGAAGGTGGTGTTTATGACTGGATTAATTGACCCAATTTAATTATGTAGTGTAATTTCAAACTCAGCCATCCAGAGTGACCTGGACAGGCTTGAGAGGTGGGCTTGTGCAAACATTGTGAAGTTCAACCAGGCCAAGTACAAGGTCCTGCACCTGGGTCAGGGCACAAATACAGGTTGGGCACAGAATGGATTGAGAGTAGCCTTGAGGAAAAGGACTTGGGGATGGGTGTTGGTGGAGGAGAAGCTCAACATGAGCCAGCAGTGTGTGCTGGCAGCCCAGAAAGCCACCCGCATCCTG
>KZ506176.1:292696-335378 GCA_002844005.1 Limosa lapponica baueri
GAACTTCTTTGCTGTGAGGGTAGTGAGACCGTGGCCCAGGTTGCCCAGAGAAGCTGTGGCTGCCCCATCCCTGGAGGGGTTCAAGGCGGCTTTGAGCAACCTGGTCTGGTGGGAGGTGTCCCTGCCCAGGGCAGGTGGTGGGACTGGGTGGGCTTTAAGGTCCCTTCCAACACAAACCATTCTGTGATTTTTGTTCTTTAAAGGCAAAGTTCAGAAATTTAAAGAATCACTGGGGAGGATAAGAAACTTTGCTCAATTTTCTGCCTTAGCATGGTTCCTAAAGGGAGGCTGAGTTCCAAAACATCAAAATTAATTACCATAGAGAAGAGGTTACAATACTAAAAGACAAACTTCAAAAGCTTTTTAAGAGATTCAGTGCCAATCAGCAAAGTTTCTGAAATGTGGAAGAAGATGGTTGTTTTCAATTCTCTCCAGTAACAAAGAAAAACACTTAAGCTTTTGGCGGTGTTTGTTATCTTCACATATCTAAGTGGCATGCAATATAAGAAGTATTTGCCTGATCCCTTTCTGTTTTAATTTCTTAAATTTTTTTTTATGAATTTAGGCAAATGAATGGCCTCTGGAAAGCTTTTGTGAAGAGGTGTGCAATGATCTCTTTAATCCTTCTTGGGAGGTAAGACGTGTAGTATCTAAGGTGTAACTATAGGTTTAAAAAGGGCTCCAACAGAAGCACAAAAATGGCATGTGTAGGACTTCAGAGCATTTTGCTAGATATCAAAAATTACATCCAATGTGCCTTAAAAATTTAAAAATTACAAATCTGCTTTTAGAGAACTTAAGTTGTTTTAAAGACTAATTTAAAGGGGAAATGAAAACAGATATGTAATGTGTACTCAAGTGGGGAGTGGGAAAGATATGGAAAGTGGTAATTATAAGTGAGAATTCTTCAGGTGTTGAAATTCAAGTAAAATAAAAGCCCATGAATCTGTGGTCAAAAAGCTTAAGCAATTAAAACAGGCTTGAATTCATCAAGAGTTTGAGGAGTATTGTGTGAGTGTTGCTGATAACAGTGGCATGTTTGTCTAGTGCTAAGCCAGCAGAAGAGGGGAGTGGGATCACTCCTTTGGTAACAGAGGGTAGGCTGCAAATCATTAGTTGTTCTCTTCATTTGTAAAAAAACTTCTAATGTTTTTTTAGAATTATAGTAAATACCAACTGCAAAAACTATATATTTGGTTGCCTAGACAGCTTATTTCCAAGGTTCAAAATCTGTTCTGCTCACTCCTTATACTATTTTCCACAAACTTTGATATCAGTTCCAAACAAAAATATGAAGTAGCTGACAGTGTTCTATCTTCTTTGAGCAGATGATGGAAATAACTGTTGTCAACTAACTTTAGTTTTTTAATCAAAAAGTTGATCTTTGAAAGATTAAATGTTACCACCTGTAGCATAATTATGTATGTCTGTAGCACAGTTTCAGCGGCAGCAAGTTGGTTCTGCCCATACTGACCTCAAACTTGGAAACACAGAGATAGATCATATGCAGCCAGCACAATTATTTTGGGCCCAGAAAAATTCAAGTGGCACATCACTGCATGTGAGCTAATAAGCCTCACCTTATTTGAAGCAGACTGCTTCCAGTTGAAGCCACAGTCCACTCGTCTTCTGGAATGCAGACATGCTCAGAGCTTTCTTGGTATGTTTGATATAGGGTGCATGCATCTTAATTAAGGAAGTGGATCAATACCGAATCATTATTACGGTATGTTCTGGATGAAAAACAGGTTAAACTACCTCAAAATACATGTTTATAAAATGGCCCTGTGGCATCATCGTGCACTGTCTAGAAGCAGTCTGGATAACTAGTTCAGACTGCTTGTCTACCTTGTAGGCTGTAGACAGCTGGAGTCATGTGAGATGAATCCTGCTACTGATATTTCCTTTGTACATTTGTCTGTTTCGCTGTTGTTTCATGGTTGCAGAAGCTGAGCATCTAACTAGTAAAGTCTTCATCTTTTGGCTTGTAAAAACTAGCTCATAAGTAGTCTTGGACCAAGTAAATGACTGGTGTATTAGGAACAATTAGGATTTTAAGACTAGGCTCTCTGGCTGGTTTTTATTGGCTTGCTTATAGCTTCTACCAACAGCCACTGAGCTGTATGTGTGGGGATGTGTATGTTTGCATTTCATCTAAGATATTCTGATTAAGGGAGGACCTACCAGCTACTCAGTTCTAGTTGTTACTGTCATGAAATGAAATACAATAATTTTCTGCTAGCAACAAGCGTGTTACTCGAGCATATCAAGTGCCCTCAAAACAAACAAGCAAAAAGAATACCTACATGAAGGCCTCAATAAAAACCCGTTCAAAGCCTTGCTTTTGCAACTCTCTGTGTATCTATTGAGTGTACTTTTCTGGAGTAGCCAATTACTAGTTTAGTTAGGTATCAAAAATACCAGGAAACAGGTGTGTAGCACATCTTTATACTGGTCTTCTGTAATTTCCAAAATTCTTCCTAGTGTTTTCAACTGTTTGTCTGGTGGGAACATACAAGTGGCTATAATTTGCTTTCCAAATCACTTCTTCACTTATTTTTTTAATATTTAGCCAAGCAAGGCATGTTTGTAAGCTATGCTGAATAGTGAATGAAGGAATTCTTGGAAATTTATTTTGCAGACCCCAAAATATTCAGTGGGGATCCAAACTGTTTAAGAAATACAGAGTTTTAGGGATATATATACTATAAAGATAAATAGAAAGTGTTTAAGAAATATAAGAGCATTGCTTTTCTTTAGCTTATAAACTTTCTAAAACCAGTTATATTTTCTAGTTACTCTTTCTCTGAAAACCAGTGGTTTATAACATAGTGATGTAAAACATGATAATACAATATGATAACAGTATGTTCTGTGTTAGAAAATAGAAACAATTTTAATTGCTTTTGTCCATAGGATGACAAATATTTAGGGAAAAAAAAAAGGTTTCTTTTGGACAGATTAAGTATATGATTTGATAAAATATTACCCTTTCCCACAAGTTGTAAATACCACTAACTCTGCAGCACTTGAAATGTCTCTATTAAGGACAAAGAAGTATTGTTTCAGTTACCCGGTGTGGTTCTTCTGTTCCTAAATATTTAGAAGCTGACTTTTTATTTCACTTTTCTAGGTTCGACATGGTGCAGGTACTGGACTGAGGGAGATACTTAAAGCTCATGGTAAAAGTGGTGGTAAAATGGGAGACAGCTCTTCAGAAGAGGTAAGTTTCCAGTCATGTAGACTTAACATATTTCTTAAATGAAGTTTAGAAAACTGACTTCTTAAAATACTTAAGCTTTGCAGGAGGTGGGTGATTTGGGCTATATAAACCCTGACATTTGTCTGCTCAAAATAGTCTGGATGAAATCACTTTATGCATCCCTGAAATGTTTACATTCTTTTTAAAAGGCCTGTGCAAAAACCAACACTACTGTATAAGCAACTATTAACATGTAGGCTGTGCACAAAGCTACTAAACACTAGCTTCTGTACTAGAAAATATTGTTTTCAGGTCATGGTAAAGGTATGCTGAAACAAAATTTACAAGCTCATTATGTAACTAGTGAAGTGTCTCAGACCACCTAATTCTCTTCACTTAAATAGTAAGGTGAATATCAATCTGCTTGCTTTGTTATTATGAGAAAAAGTATTTAAATAGTCTATTTAAAAGGAAAACACTTTTAAAAAATATGCTGACAGTAATGACTTGATTACTAATAGTGAATCTTATCCAGATTCATGCTAACTTCCCTGCTGTAAAAGCAACTGGGGGAGCTTGTGGTTTAGAGATTGTTGAAGGGTGAGGAGATACATTTATCAAATGTAAATCAAGCTACATCTAATATAGGGAAAGCAAAAGTTACTATCTCTCCTTGCTTCCATGTGGAGTAGTATTTGTTCCATGGAGATTGCAGGGTAGTAATAACACACACTGCAATGATAAGATACTTTAAACAGTTTCTTAACTATTTATGGGAAGAGTGTGCGTACTCTAGGCTAGCTTCAAAGGCTGCTGTACATGCTATATGCAGGCTATAATTCTTTGACATGTATTGGAATATGATATCCATAATATGATGACAGTGTTGTTCATAAAAAATCATGGTTTTCAAGGGATGTGGTAGTTTAGTAGGCAAACAGTGGGTATGACAGATGGTGCCAGAGCAGTTGCTTTTATGGGGCTTCTCCGAGATTCAGAAGTGCAGAGCTATTGGGTCTCTAGCAGAGGCCAGAACTTCAAGACAAGCTAAATTGGTCTAAATTGCTGCTTTGAATCTGGAGGAGACTTGGCTGAAAAGCAAATTCCTGTAACTGGGTCTCCCACAGTAGAGAAGTACTGCTTCATAGATTATTTTTATTTGTAAGTATCCTTCAAACATATATTAGTCAATTTGCCTAGGATATGTTCCCAGCAGTCAGTCTAAGTTATCTGAATGACCTTACCTTTATGTGCTGTGTAGGGATAAAATTATCTGCCTACCTTACAAGGTGCTCTCTAGCCTTTTGATGAAGGTACTATGTGTTTTTTTTTTTTTAAAAAAAACACCAAACATTGTCATGTTTCTAATAAGCCAGGTGACCTGAGCCAGGTCATGTTTCTAATAAGCTAGTACTGACTGTTTTACTGTGACTATCTGTGCAAGATGACTAGATTCAGTCAATTTAAACATATGTTGTCATATCTTTTATATAAATTTTAGTTAAAGCAAGCATATCAGAAATCCTTTATGAATAAATATAGTGAAGGTGTTCAATTTTTCTCTTCCTACAGATGATTCAGCAGCATCAGGAGTGGCTGGAAGACTTGGTTATTAGACTCCTTTGTGTGTTTGCATTAGACAGATTTGGAGACTTTGTGTCAGATGAAGTAAGTTGTCACTGAGTGAACGGTTAGATCAGCAGGTTTCTGTAGGAGATCTGCAGCAGATCAGCTGTGCTTTGTACAGTTCTACTGCTTGTGCCTGTTTTAACTGTTCACAGATGCTTATTACAAAATAGCCAATACATAAATTTCACCTTGTTTGTATAGCAGTTTTGGTCATCTGACTCATTGGGTTTTTTCTAAGTCAAATTTCATACATAAGTAATCTGGTTTATCGTTTACTTTATCCTAGGTGGTAGCACCAGTACGTGAGACTTGTGCTCAGACTTTGGGAGTGGTATTGAAACACATGAACGAGACTGGAGTTCATAAAACTGTGGACGTTCTCCTGAAGCTGCTTACACAGGAACAGTGGGAAGTGAGACACGGTGGTCTCCTAGGAATAAAGTATGCTTTGGCAGTACGTCAGGTAATAACCCTCATGACCAATTGCAGAGAGCTTTAGAACAAAAAGCTCTGCTCAAAATTGAGGATGTGGTTGAACATTAATAGGTATGACAAAGCAAGCTTGCTTGTGTTGCAGCTTTGTGTGGGTTATAAATGTGTGTCTGCATTTTTATATCCAGGCTGTAGAAGTCTGCAAGTATATAGCAAAGTTGTACTGTTGTAACTTGAAAAGTTACTTGCACAAAACATGATAAATAGAGACTATGCTTCTCTGGTTTTGATAATGCTTTCATGTGCCAGGATAACAGAGCTGAGTGCTACCGGAGTGCTTTTCTGCAAACACTGAGCTTTGTTTACACAAAAAACCCCCACCCCAAATCTGAGTTGAGTTACAGTTCATTCAAGTTTATAACCTAGGTTTTGTTTCATGAATGGTGACTTAAAATATTTAGATTATAGTCTTGGACCTTTTGCTTCTGTTTTATATAACAAACAGGTTTATTCCCACGCTCAGAGTACATCTTAGTGGTTTGGGGCATTTTATCCTTTTTTAAGTTTAAAAATGCTTGTGATCTTTCTGGCAGGACATGATCAACACTCTATTGCCTAAAGTGTTGCCTGCAATAATTGAAGGTCTCCAAGATCTGGATGATGATGTCCGAGCTGTTGCTGCAGCATCTTTAGTACCAGTAGTGGAAAGCCTGGTCCAGCTTCAGTCTCAGAAGGTGACCAAATTGTTTTCCATCAATTCTGATTGAAAATTTCACTTTTGGTCTGAGTGAAGAAAATAACACTTACAGTCAGCACGTGGATTTTTTTTTTTTTTACGATAACCTTTCCTTATTTGTGTAGGTGCCTTTTATTCTTAATACTTTGTGGGATGCACTTCTGGAGTTGGATGACTTGACAGCTTCCACA
Organism: Limosa lapponica baueri; assembly: GCA_002844005.1. NCBI lineage: Eukaryota > Metazoa > Chordata > Aves > Charadriiformes > Scolopacidae > Limosa > Limosa lapponica. Next base: position 298,887 of record KZ506176.1, read on the forward strand.
AACAGTATCATGATCCTTCTTTCTTCCCTTTTGACTTACCCTCAGGTCCGCAAATGCAGGTAACTTTTAAATTAGTATTGCAAGTTTTACTCTTGCTTTTCCTTAAAGTGAAGGTTGGGACAGTGCTTCCATTTTCATTACATTAGTAAAAGGCAGCAAAATAATTAAAAGGTACTAGACATTGTTTACATGTGACTTTTTTTTTCTCCCCTCTCTCTTTTCATCTTGGGTATTTTAGTAAAGGGTATTGGTTCCACTCATGTGGTGGTCCTGCCCACAAACTACTTGTTTGTCTGCTCCTTGTTGACAAACTCAAACAAGAGAGTATGTACATCAAAACACATGCATGTACGTGTAGAACTTTACTATTGGAACAGTTCTACAGAAAGCTACAAACTTGAAAATTCACATCAAAAGTACAACCAGTAATTTGGTGTGACTGGTTGAAGGCAATGCCTAGTTCCTTTCTGTTTGGGACTCTGTCAAAAGGAATTGCATGTCAGTATGTTAACATTTTTCATAATAACACATGGTTAACTCACAGCACCTGCACTTGAGGTAGATGTTTTACACATTTTCTCTTTCTCATCCTATGTGATTGTCACTGCTGAAGCTGGTTTTTGCCCAGATGCAAAATTAAGAATGAAGCTTTGTCACTAATGCGGTCTTTAATTCAGCATGTACTACTTGCATCAGCTGATGTGCAAGTTCATGCACAAAAGATCCAAGTTTGTTTTAAATTGCTTCTAAGCTCATAAATGTCTAATAATACATTCAAAACAAAACTAAAACACCTCTTTTTTTCTAAGTAGTTGAACAAACCCAAAAGTATAATCTAGGAGACAACATGGTAAAAATACATGCTTGAATCAACTAGTTCTTTATACCAGCAAGAAAAAACAGTATTTTCCTGAAAAAAGATACTGACTCACAGTATTTTTTAAATGTTTAATACTTCTGGTTTTTAAAAAAGCACTCTTTTCGATAAAATGTTAACTGAGGATAAGAAAAATTAACATGGCTCTGTGGCTTTTTTTTCCCCTGTCACTCCCTCTATATCTTTCCTTCATGTAATAGTATTCAGCAATCACTCACAGTTTTGGTCCCCCGTGTGTGGCCATTCTTGCATCATACTATATCTTCTGTGCGAAAAGCGGCACTGGAAACATTATTCACGCTTCTGTCTACCCAAGACCAGGTAAGAATTAGTTATTAGTGTTTTATTATGATACATGTTGGAATCTGCTTGATCATATGATATCCTTCTTTCAGAGCTCTTCAACATGGCTGACTCCAATTCTGCAAGACATGTTGAGGCACATATTTCAATTCTGTATTTTAGAAAGCAACCAAGAAATTCTGGATCTTATTCATAAGGTATTTGCACGAACACTACATATTGCAGTTGTATCCTGCTTTTTCATATCTTCTGCACTTTTGTACCGATAAAGAATAGTTTGTTCACGTTAATTATTTTGTAGTTAACCGATTCTATGCTTTACTGTAGAGTGAAGGAGAGTAGGATGGTTCCTACCGTTTATCAGCACACATATAATCTTAAGTAGACCTTGTACACATTTGTCATGTTTTCCACTATGTTTCTTTCCCCAGGTGTGGCTGGAACTGCTAAACAAGGCATCTGTACAGTATGTGGTTGCAGCTGCTTGTCCGTGGATGGGAGCCTGGCTCTGCTTAATGATGCAGCCATCTCATTTGCCCATTGACTTAAACATGTTGCTAGAAGTAAAAACCAGATCAAAAGTAAGTGAAATGTGACCTCTCTAAGTGTTCTGGGGAAAATAGGAAATCGATTAGCTGTGTATAAAGACATGTTTTAAAGGTGTTAGAGGGCAGTGATGGGGCCTTTCTACAACTCTAAATGTAACCTATCTTACATCCTCAAGTCTGTGCAGCAAAATAGTTCTTGTCAGGTTATCCGTGAGAACTCAAAGCTCTGTCATGTAGCATGCTCCCCGTGAATACTTTATTTACATGGTTCCAAAACCATCTGTTTGCAGGACCAAGTTAAGTCTGAAAGTATTGTGGTGTTTCTGAAAATGTGCTGAAAGAGGACCATACAATACTTAGCAGAGAGATGATTTGCAATGAATAACTAATTTAAGAAGTCTGTTATCCAAGAAATGTTCTGGCTTAGTCCAGCTTTTGCAGGGTATGCTGGTTATTGGAAATGTTATGGAATATGAATTCATCTTTTCTATTACAAACATGTTTACTTTCAATCTCTCCCAACTTTACTCCATAGGAAAAGGCAGGCGCTAAACTGCGGCAAGGTCAAACCCAGAATAAGGAAGTGATTCAGGAATATATTGCTGGGGCAGACAGCATTGCAGAGGATCCAGCAACCAGGGACTATGTTGTCATGCGAGCTCGGATGATGGCAGCAAAGTAAGTTTACTGGACATCTGAAAAAAATATTTAAAAGCAATTTATCTCTTATTATATAGTTTTTTGACAAAATCTAATTGTGTAGACTTTTTTTTGGCATCTTCATTTTGAATCATTTAATGTAGAGCAATTGTAACATTGAAGTGACTGTTCTTTTCTCCTTTTGTCAGGTTGCTGGGAGCACTTTGTTGTTGCATTTGTGACCCAGGTGTAAATACTGTTACTCAAGAAATAAAGCCAGCTGAATCATTAGCTCAGCTACTGCTCTTCCACTTGAATTCTAAATCTGCCTTGCAGAGGATTAGTGTTGCATTAGTAATCTGTGAGTGGGCAGCCTTGCAAAAGGTAGGATGTTTCTGAAGCAAAAATAAATTTTACTTACTATTTTAATCCACAGCTTGTCGCCTGCTATTTACTTTGAAATAACATTTCAGTTGATTAGCTAAATGGTGTTTATACCTCTAAATACTAAAAGCTTGATTGTTAGACAATAGGAGGAATATGTTACTTGGTAGCTAACTGTCAGAACTATGAATCAGTAAATGTGTTCACATTTCTTGTACAAAGAAATCTGTTCTCAAGTTGCATGTTATTTAAGGTCAATGCTTCCTTTTAGCATGACTGTCTTCCCTGTATTCATTATCACTTCAGTTCTAGTCGCAGACTGAAGGGTTTTTTCATAATCTTTGTTATTCTGGGTTGCAAATGTTACTGGTCCCTCTAGAAACTGGATTTTTGTAGCTAGATTGCACTGTTTAGTGCCCAAAACCAGACAAAATAAATTTTGATTATTCAGAAATACAAATCATGTCTTTTCCTGTTACAGGAGTGTAGAACTGTGGCCATTTGTGTGCAGCCTCGTTTACTTGGAGTCCTTTCTGAACACCTGTATTATGATGAAATTGCTGTTCCTTTTACACGAATGCAGAATGAATGTAAACAACTTATCTCCCTGTTAGCTGATGCACACATTGACATTGGAAACAGAGTAAACTGCAGTGTATTTACAATAGATCAAGCTAATGACCTGGTAAGTAGAGGCATGTTTACCCTTCATTGAAATCTATCCTTGTATTGAAATACATCTTCAGCATAATTATTACACAGATAGTAACTTCCAGAAATAATGTGATGACTTTTACACATCCTTTGACATGAAATATGTAATAGATACTACTTCCCCTGTGGTGTTTATGCCAAATTAAAGTAGAATGCAAGGTAGATACTTAACAGGAGAAAAAACTGACAGTGTTCTGATTTCAGGTGTAGATCCACTACTGAAATCTACACAGAATAAACCAAAGCAGGCTATAACTCCTTCAAAGCCACTGTCAAAAGACTAGTAAATAAGTCTGTACACAGCAGGACTGTGTACATTCTAGTACCTTCTACCCCTCAAGCATATCTGTTAAAGTTTGGGGGTTTTTTGTTTATTTTTTCCCTGGCAGCTCAATTGTGTTGTCTCTCAAACTGAAAACATCAGTTTTAGATGTGCTAATAAAAAGGTAGCTCTTGACATGAAAAACTCTGTAAGTAAAAATAGAGCTGATGATGTTGGGGTAACAAATAAAAAGGTTATTCTTCCAACCCCAAACTGGCCTTTGTATCAGAGAGAAAGATATGACTATGGGTAGGATGTAAATGAAGAGCTTGTGGATTTGAAAGCCTGCAAAAGAAAACAGGACTGAGGTGGGAGAGGTGTGTAGACCTGTGGAGATAAAGTAACGGTGATAGATGTGGTGCAGCTTAGGGCAGGGGAGGAGGGGGATTAGGGTCTTGAATGTAACTGGGTTGCTGAGGATAAGAATAAGAGAAGGTTTAAGTTTGTATGATTATGGCCTTGATGACTGTAGCATGATGGATCTTGAAATTCTCAGATGGTAGTATTTATGTAGCAATATGCAGAAGCTTAACTTGGAAATCTCAACATAGCTTTAAAGTTACCTATAACTGTGTATATGGGCTGAGGGCATTGTGGCAACCAGTCTGATTATGGCTGCCAACTAAAATGAATAAATTGCTAAGGTAAAGCTAGACAGAATCATGTGAGCTTATAGTCTGTGAAGTACAGGAGTCTTCATACACCTCAACTGTTCACTTTTGAGTCTAGGAATAGGGCTGCTTGACCACTGCATGTTTTTTCAAAAAATACCCATTCTGGATTAGAAGACACATTCAGTAACTACTTACTGTTTTCTGTCTCTTGTCTTCTGCACCCTTTTCAACTCAAGGTTTTTTTTTTTTGAAATGCAGACATCAAACCTACTTTGCATTGATGCGTGGGTCTTCATGCATTAGACGTAAAAGCCCTGTGCTCCTCCTTGCTATTTATATTTTTTGCATCCTTTGATTCTAGTCATCAAGGTTATGTGGGGTAGAACTTGAAGGATCTATAGAATGAAGCAGGACAAGTCTGACAGTTGAAAGACTTGACCTGAACATTAAAAGACAAAAACCAACAAAAAAAAGCCCCCTCGGACTAACCCTCTCAACAGCTGTCATCTTTCCTTAGGAGCCTCACTACTCTATCAGTAGACTAAGCACAGCATTTCCATATTGCTTTTCCATATCCATTCCATGTTGCTTTTAATCTCTTTCCTGCGAAAGATCTAAGCAACAGTGTTCAACCAATTTTGAGTGGGGACAATATGGCAAATCCTGCAACTGCTGTGTTATGCTGACATTTTCCTTAGATTTTTATCCCAGTCTCTTTCCTCAAAAGAAAATCAGCTTAGAAACAACTTCTTTATGCATGGGACCTTGCATGTCCTTTCTGGCCTCTGGTATTTGTAGCATATTCCCCTTGGCTTATCTGTCATGTGCCAGAATATCTGGATAGATCTGGCAGATATAGGACAGTCTAAATTTGAAGGAGTATGTAAACTCTTCTTTTAGCTTTGGGAATCTAGATTTGAAATGTTTGTAATATGCCTGATTTTCCCCTTGAAAGTTCAAGATTCCAGAAATTACATTTTGGAGCGTTTCCTGCTATTTGCTGGAAAAATGGAGATAAGACCCGGTGAAGTGACTCGTGTTCTGCCATGAAAACCACGGTTTTTGGAGGATAACCCATTTTTACAGTAAATGAAACAGATTTGTAATTCTTTCTTCTTTTCATTAGGTTACTTCTGTTTTCAACGAAGTGACATCATCCTTTACTCTGAATCCTAAAATTCTACAGCAGTTGGACAGTAAACGTCAACAAGTCCAAATGACTGTTACAGAGACAAATCAAGAATGGCAAGTGTTGCATCTGCGAGTCCATACATTTGCTGCGTGTGCAGTTGTGAACTTGCATCAACTTCCAGAAAAACTAAATCCTGTTATAAAACCCTTAATGGAAGCTATCAAAAAAGAGGAGAACACGCTTGTACAAAACTATGTGGCTTCATGTATAGCAAAGTTACTTCAGCAGTGTACAACAAGGTCTCCTTGTCCCAACTCGAAGATCATAAAAAATCTCTGCAGCTCCCTCTGTGTGGATCCACATCTTACCCCACTAGCAGCATGTCCTGCACAGCCTCAGAGTAGCCATGAAAACTCAAAAGGTATAATATACTCAAAAGGTACAATACTCAAAATATTGCCAGGATTCTTAAAATGTCTGCTTGTCTCTGAACTGTTAAAATGAGTGTTTGACTGAGTCTTGTTTTCAGTGGTTTTAAAATGCCAGCAACTGAGTCTTCATTTATTAGTAATTATTTCATTTAGATATCTTAAATTACACACTGTACGTAACTAATGTGTATAGCTTTCAGAAACTTCATGTATAAAAGACTTCTGTTCCAATTTTCAATTATTTACTCTTGTTCAGTTATTACCTACTTACGATCACATTTCATTTATGTGTGTTATGAAGCATTCTGTTGAAATCGAATCAGTATGGAAATTTGAGTAGCCTGTTAGAAAAAAGTGTGACTTGTGTTATGTTCATAGGCTAATAGTAAGATAACACCAGATGAGGTCAGTGTTGGAAAGGAAGGAGTCAAGGCCAGGCTGGATGGAGCTCTGAGCAACCTGGTGTAGTGGGAGGTGTCCCTGCCCATGGCAGGGGGGTCAGAATGAGAGGATCTTTAAGATCCCTTCCAGCCTGAGCCATTCTCTGACTCTATGGATTTTTCTTTAAATGACTATCACTTGCTAAAAATGTAAGGATTGAATGAACAACTCAAATCAAGACCTTAATACTCCAGGATTCCAACGTGCTTTAAGGTTTGACCATAATACGTTTTACTTCATGTGACCTCCTTTGTCTCAGAGTAGAATAACATTCATATCTGATTGAAAATTAAGCTGATTGGCATAAGAAGAAATATCAACAAATCCAAAGATACTGATGGCATCTGCTATTGTATCACAATAGAAGTCTTGAACTGTTTGTAAAGGACACAGAACATAAGTTTGCACGATTATGTTTTATGTGACTGAAGCTTTGTTACCTGTATTTCTTGCTGAATAAGAATTTGTAGTAATCTGCACACTTAGATTTTTTTTTTTCCCGAGCCTGTAATGTGCTCTTAACAGAGTAACTCTACTCTGTACTTAAATTTTTCTATCCTTGAAGACCATGGTACCTGTGGGCTTTTTTTTCAAAGCACATTGAGATCTGCAGATGACTTGTAGGAAATTGTCACTTCCACCTACATTTTAAACTGCAGCTTAAATCATTGTCAGCTATTCTCCCTTTTCCATTAGGACCCAACTCTGATAAAGATGGGATGCATCATACGGTTACGAAGCACAGGGGAATAATTACACTTTACAGACATCAGAAAGCTGCTTTTGCCATCACAAGTCGGCGAGGTCCTACTCCGAAAGCTCCAAAAGCCCCAGTTGCAGATCTCCCCACTGGCAGTAGTGGAAGCATTCCTACAGAACTTGATGAGGTAAATTTCAAAAACTTGCATTTGCAACTTGGCCATCCAGTGCTCCCTTCCATCAGCTTGAATTCACTGGAGCTGATAGCTTTATAATAGGGATGTCTGGGATCTTTCCATGAGATAACTGGGTTGATGTAAAATTTTGTGGTGCAAGCAGCATATGTTGATGATTATATGAAGTTTTAAATCTTCAGTGTGTCATTAAGAAAATCAGTATTCCTGAAATATCTTACATTTAGCATGGGATATGAATGCTTCAATATAAATCCATGCAAATGGATTTCCACAAACTGTGCTGTGATTGTGTCCCGTTACCCATTTTAATGTGGTCGTCTTGATGCCCAGTAGAATCTCTGAAGCCTTACAAACAGTATTTGAAATATGACTGGCTTTAGGATACTCATGATACTTCCACAGTTCATATACTAAATTTTTTTGTTACTGGTTTATTCATATGTTTTATTCAGCATGGTTTAGTAAGACCCTAATCAGGCCCGTAATACCAGTGGATTTTGTTCTTAATTGTTAAAGTGATTTTTATCAATGCCACTTTCTGAAAAGGGTGGGAGCAAGAGAAGAGGATTAATAACAAATAAAGTATTGCTTTTGGGAAGTTTTTCTAGCATGCTACTGTTCTTGGTGTCCCATGTATTGGCAATATCTCAGGTTCTGGAGCAAGAATTGGTTGGAAAACCTCTTGTTGAAGAGGGACCTGTCTCAGCAACAGCCATGTCCCAAAATGTATAGGATTCAAATAATCTTCATTTTGTACCCATGTTAAAAAAAAGGTAACTTACAAAGAAAAAAATCAACCTGCAAATGTGTCATAGGCAGCTATAAACACAATCAGAATTGAACGCCTATATAACAATGGGAGTTGCCTTGAAAATAATTGTTACTCTTAAATGCATCTGTCCTCACTACTTTGTTAAATTGTTTAATTCTAGGCTCAGAAACCTTATGTTGTACAGAGAAGAGGAGCTGAATTTGCCTTATCAACTATAGCTAAACATTTTGGTGCTGAAATGGCGACAGGATTGCCACATCTCTGGGATGCTATGGTTGGTTCATTAAGGAACAACATTCACATAAGTAATTTTGGTAATTACACTTCTGATTTAACCTGGGGAAGGGGGTGGGACTGGTAGGCTGGGTGCGATATGTCAGTCCTAAACTGAACACCTCTTCTGTTTTTAACAGATCGGAAGTCCTTACTGGAAAAAGGAGATGCTCCTGCCCAGGAGCTGGTAAATTCTTTACAGGTTTTTGAAACAACAGCAGCTTCAATGGATACTCAGCTACATCCTCTGGTAATCACATTCCAAAGCAGCTTGTGTATGAAGCAATTAAGTCTGTTCATTGCCACTGTTTTAAATCTTTGTTTTTAAAGGTTTCTTTTTAGATGTCTTTCTAATTTTGCTCAAATTGTGTTTTTATTGCACTTGCTATCCTGCCTGTTCTCCAAGTCCTGTGCCCTAGTCTTGATAAACTGAAGAAATAGCCTTCTATTTTCAGCAGTTAAGCTGTTATGCTTCAAAGCTATTTCTTCCCTGTGTCCTGTAGGGTGTTAAATTCTGTATTTGTTTTTGTGGGTTGTAGAATAAACCACAAAAGCAAACACCTACCTACAATTTAGACTTGGCCTACCCTTTTCTGAATGAGATGCCCAAACAAGATTGTGTCCAAAGTTTGAGTTATGACAGTATTTATGCTATTGTGTTACATTGAAACCAACATCTCAACTCTTGGTTTATTCTAATTCTAGATTTCCTAAACCTGGAGAACAGACTGACTCCCTATGCAGGGAATGCAAAAATTACAGGAGACTTCAGTTACCCCCAAGTAGACTGGATTAGATTAATTTTTTTAATTATTTCTTTTTACTCAACACTTAACGTAAAAAACCTTAACATCTCATGTGCAGCAGTAGGCTCTGAACTGACTATCTCTACTCAGGAGAGAGATCCTGGAGTTAGGATAGTTCTGTGAAAGTATCAACTGAATATAAAGTACTGGTTAAAAAACCAGAAAGTTAAGAAAGAGACAGCACAAGAAAGTCCCTATATTTCTGCATCTCAATGCAGCCTCTAGTGCCATAGTTCAGCATAAATATGGTAGCACTGGAAGAGGCATAGAGAAGGCAACAGGGTGATAAAAATATATGAAGAGACTTCCATGCAGGGAATAAGGAGGCCAGAACTCTGTGCGGAAAGAATTGGCAGGAGTGGCTGTAGAATTCTGAGCAGATGGAGAAGATTCCTATGGCACATGTGGAATTGTTTCTTACATATTTTAATAAAATACTGAAGGGATTTTGAGTTAATTTAGCATATGACATAGAAAGACACTTTTATATGTATGTATTTTACATGTGTAGATACACATATGTGTAGTTATTGTGTAGATTGTTTTGGGGGTGCCAATACTGTACACAGGTTTCAAAAAGAATAAAAAAATAGAAAATCAAGGACAGTGGAACTGGTTCATTAAAGGTAATATTTAGGGGCTTTCCACACTAGGAAAAAACGTGACCATCTGATATCTGACACAAAAAGGTATCTGTGCTCATGGAAAAAAAGGCGTGTATGTACTTGGGAAGATGTGAATTTCCTTCTGTGTGTTGTCCTTGTCACACAGAGTTAATAAGACAATGTGTATAATTCATCTGCCTAAACATAAATGTGATGAGTCTAGGACAAATTTGATAGCTGGAAGGAATTCTTTAATTGATGTATCTGTATTTAAGCAATATCTTTTTTTAAATAGTAAAATAAGTTCTGAGTATCTAGTAGTGTATTTTTCCAGTGTGAAACACTTCCTTAATTATCAAGGGCTTCTTTAATTTGCATTTTGACTAAAACCCTAAACACTTTATTACACTCTGAATTTTAACTGTATTGTGGAGCAATGTGTTCAAAGTTCAATTGTTTTTCTTCTGAAACAACTTTTCTGTTCAAAACAATTTTTTGGTTTGAAACAATTGCATCTTCTGAAGGAGCTATTTCATGTGTTCTTTAGGAGGCAACATTGACTTCAAAGACTGTTTACTTCAAAAATAAATCGGTAATTTGTTTATAATTCGTATTAACCTTTTTTTTTCTCCCCACCCTCTTCTATTCAGTTAATACAGCATTTGTCTCATCTCTATATGTGCCTTCAACATCCCAGCACTGCAGTGAGACACATGGCTGCTCGTTGTGTAGGTGTTATGAGCAAAATAGCTACCATGGAAACAATGAATGTCTTTCTAGAGAAAGTTCTGCCGTGGTTGGGAGCAATAGATGACAACACCAAGCAAGAAGGTGCGATTGAAGCACTTGCATGTATCCTTGCTTGAGTATTCAAAAATGCGGAAACCTCTTTGCGGTTGCATAATTTGAGGGAACAAAAGCCGTTGCTTGAAAAAATGGAGGAATGAAATGTTAAGCTATTTTTCTCCTTTGTAGACAAGAAATGGAAGAAACTTTAATTTACATTGCCTTTATTTTATCTATCAAATGAAGTTTTGGTGGAGGTAATTCAGTGTCTCAAACCATGGAATTCACTGGGCTGAATGTAACTGGTAGACCAGACTTTTTTTTTTTCCCCATTGCTTTGTTAGTATAGATCTCTGTCATCTGATGTAGTAATGACTTTTTGTCTATTGAGTGTGAAATCTGCGAGGTTACATATTGATGTCAGACAGTCCTGAACTGGGAAAAACTATTTCCTTAATAACTGATGCAGGTGTAATGGAGCAGCTGGATGTTGGTATCGTTCCATACATTGTTCTTCTAGTGGTTCCGGTTCTGGGTAGAATGAGTGATCAGACAGACAGTGTACGTTTTATGGCTACTCAGTGCTTTGCAACGCTAATTAGACTAATGCCTCTTGAGGTAAGCTCAAGTTGTAAGTATATGGAGTATGTGAACTGTCCTGTGTCTGCTTTTTCACCAACCACAAAGTCCAAGCTTCTGGGTTATTAAATGCTAAATAGGTGTTGAGACCATTATCAGATAATTGAAGATTTGTCCTTTATAATGTAAAATGAGTAGAATTGGACTGTTACTAATCTAAATTAATGTTACGTAAAATTTCTCATTTCAATTGTGTACATTCAGTTAAAAGTGTATATTAATTAATTTTGTGTGTAATTCTGCTTCTCTTAGTTTTGGCTCAAAAATCTTAGGAGTTATATGTGTGCTCTCCCATGTGGTGAAGAGAACCGCATAAAACAGGAGTAATAGTGTGGAGATATTACTTATTCCCAGTTCTTAAAATCAAAAAGCCCTACCCTACAGCTTTGGGCAAAATATTACATGTATTATGATCCAGTAGTATTTAATCAGTAATTAATTTGCTTCAGTTTTTCACTTCTACTAAAACTTGCATACCGCAGACAGTGCTTAATATTGCACTTCAAGAACTACAAGGCTTCCAAGTAACTTATTTTCACCACCAGATGGTAATAGAAGACAGTTCAGAATTTGTTTGTGTGTTTCTAATGAAAAAGAAAAGTAAGTTTAATGGGTTTAGAATCTTTTATCTCAATTTTTAATTTAGTGTAATAGAGTCTTAGAATCTGGTAAATAGCAATCTGCCTTAAATGGAGCACTTTCTGCATGCTCATGCTGAAATGTTGAACAAGTTGAAAATGAGCAAAGTAGAAAAAAATTCTGGCATGCTGCTGTTCATTCTGTTGCCCTTCATGTGCATCTAAATACAGTCCTATGGAATACATACAGCTTAGATATTTTTTTCTTTACAGCTACTTTAATAGAATTTAGTGAGCATTTTTTAAAAAAGTAGAATACTTGTTTTATTAATTGCATACATACGCATGGTCAGTTCATGTTTCTTTTCCATAGTTACACAAGAACCCCCTTTGGATTTCCCTTTCTAGTTAAGGAAGTTCAATATCGGATATTGAACTATATTAAATATGCAAACTTAAAGTAGATGGATATGAGAGAAAATACCAGTGTTGTCATGGGACTATCTTTTGAATGCTAGCAATTTTAAATGTTAGGCCAGACAAGGAATTTAAATTGGTAAATGTAGAGGGGTTAGTCATCTCAGTAGAAAGAGTAGGGGGTAAGTTGATAGGGACTAGGGAAATATATGTTTTTATGGGGAAATACTTTATTAAGGAGTCCTTTTTTGAATTGTAGAGTAGTTTGCATTGTAAGAGACCTTTAAAGGTTGTCTAGTCAAACCCCCCTGCAATAAGCATCTTCAATGAGATCACGTGCTTAGAGCCCCATCCATCCTGACCTTGACTGTTTCCAGGGATAGCAAAATTGAAATAACTTGATCATAAAGCTTTCATAGATGAAGTTTCACACATGCTTCCTATGAAAACTGATGGAGTGGTGTTTTATGGATACAGTTTTACTTTTTTAGATGGGAAGACTTTTTAGCATAGTCTTGCAGATATTTCATAAGGCAAACTCTTAGGTTTTTCAGTAGTTATAGTGGTATTATTAGAACGACATCAAAAAAACCACTTTCCACTCTTTGAATTTCATATCCCTGAAGCATGACAGTTCTGTAACAAAACAAAGGGTCTATCTAGTGTTTTTTGTTTATTGCTGGTGTTTTATGTACCACCTAAAATGCAAGACCTGAATTCAGCTGCTGGATAAGTAAAAGTGATAGAGATCTGAGTAAGGCTGGAGTTTCTAATCTGTATTTTTGTATTGGTTTCTAATTGTAAGAATTGGAAACAATAGCAATACGTAAATTGGGAGTATTTAGCTATGCTCAATTTCCTGTATCTTTATTCTCAATTTCATTATTCATTGAACCATAAAAACGAAAAATATGACTGAGAAGTATTGTAAGATAAATGGTTCAGCTTAACCTGTCCTGTTTTATTTATAAGCAGTGATGCTGCAAGTTGACGATATAATTAAATCAATTTAAATGGTATGGTATTCACTTTTCAGACATGTTCTTTTAAAAAAGAGGGTAGGGAGAGCAGTTGAAGAAATAGTCTGTTGTCTGTGTATATATATAAGTACTTAAATACCATATTGGAGCTCTTCTAACATCTGAAATCTGGGTTAGTTTTCCCCATTCCCTATTAGCCTTGTACATGGTGGAAATATTCAATAAGAGTTTTACTTCTCAGCCAGCAGACCTCCCAAAGTGATTAGTAACTTGGGTTTTGAAGGAAAGCTAACTAAAGATGGTGGTGGCCCAGAAAGCTGGGATGACAGATGTGATGATAGAAACTATTAGTGCCTCTTTTGCTACTGTATATTATTAGCAAGCAAGAATGCCTGACCATATTTATCCCCAGAGAGCTTCTTTGGGCTTCTGGCCTGGTTTGGAAAGTACCTAGAAGCCATGGTCTGCTGCTACAAACTTGGAGGAGTTAAGGATTTTTTTTCTCCCAGTAGTTCTCAACTGCTTGAATTCATCCTATGGATTTCAGTATCACTTTAGATCTAATTCTCTTAATGCCTGTAGGAGAAAAATCCATCTAACTTTGGATGGTAGACTGTGGCTAAGGAGAAGCGGGTGTCAAACGATTCTCTAGCCAGCCAGATAAACTCTGATTAGAGGTAGAAGACCTTAGTCTTTGTAAAATCTTACAAGGATGACTACAATTTCCCCTCTTCTGTGTATTTGTATCAAGCTTTTCAGTATGTCCTTTGGGGCAGTTTGTCTTTTCCCCCTACAGCTCTGGATGAGTTGATCTGCAAGGAATCAAATAAGTACAGCACTGAGTCTGGATTTATACAATTGAGACGATTGACAAACAGATGGCAAAGATCTGCAAAATGTCTAAGCTAGTATGAGGCTTTATTTCTTATCGTCTGAGTGAAAATTACTGTAGCCCTTACATTACTACTTCAAAAATATTATCCTAGGCTGGTATACCAGATCCACCAAACATGTCTGAAGAATTAATCCGAATGAAAGCTAAAGAACGTCACTTTCTGGAACAGTTATTGGATGGAAAAAAACTGGAAAACTATAAAATTCCAGTACCAATCAAAGCAGAGCTCAGAAAATACCAGCAGGTAACAGCTTATACTTTTATTTTAAAAGACCAGTAAGTTTGATAGGATTTTAAGGAAGGTTAGGAGTTGTTCAGGTGCTTGGTTTTTTTGCTTGTGGGTGTTTTGGGGTTTTGTTTTGATTTTAGCTGTGCAGTGTGTATCTTAGACTCTTGGGTAAGGAAGAACAAATAAAGTAATGCATGCCATTTATACTATTTTTCTTTGAACAAATTTTTTCTTCTTCTCTCTGGATTCTGTAGTTTTTCTCAGGGAATGGTGAATGGGCTGTGCCTTGCTTAGGCTGACCGTGGGAGCTCACCCCTGCGAAGCCAGGCCTCAGTGTAGTGTTTGGCTGCTTATCTTTCTCCCATTTTTCTCCCCCTCTGTTTTGACTGAATGGGCTATAGTGGATGCATTTATGGTGGGAAACAAGCTCATAGTTTGGCAGTGATGGATGAAAGCACATACAGCTGTCTGAACTGACACTTAACTAGCTAAGAGCTAGTTATTACTTCTGATGCGCTCTTTTTATTTTCTGATTTCAGGATGGAGTGAACTGGCTGGCGTTTCTCAATAAATACAAACTTCATGGAATTCTGTGTGATGACATGGGTTTAGGAAAAACTTTACAATCCATTTGCATTCTTGCAGGTGATCATTGCCTCAGGTAAGCTTAAACAAATAACATTCTATCTTAAAGACTTTAATGATAGGTTTTATCTATGGTAATGACTCTGGGCAACTGTCTGTAGATGGCTTTGCTTCAGCAGGGGGGATTGGACCAGATGACCTCCCGAGGTGAAAAACAGTTTTTTGGAACTTATTTTGATATTCTTAAAGGGCTCAGGAATATGCAAGAACAAAACTGGTGGACAGCGTTCCTCTTCCCTCCTTGGTGGTGTGCCCTCCTACGCTCACAGGACACTGGGTGGATGAAGTGGGCAAATTTTGCTCAAAAGAGTATCTTAATCCTTTGCACTATACAGGACCTCCAACGGAGAGAGCAAGGTAATGCACTTCGCATTTATGACTTGGATAAAGTTAAATTCCACACACAGAATTTTGCAATTCACTTTACTACTGAAGCATAGTTTGTGGGCATGGTAAAACATGGCTGAAATAACAACATATGTAAGGAGCACTTGAGTTATGATCTCCTCTCTTTTTTTTTTTTTAATTAAGATTACAACACCAAGTGAAAAGACACAATCTCATAGTGGCTTCATATGATGTTGTGAGAAACGACATCGACTTCTTCAGGTAAGAATTGGTTTATTTTCTGAGGTCTGTAATAGCTTAGAATTTTAAGTGCTACTTAAGTCTGTGTTCTTCTTTTCTAGAAATATTAAGTTTAATTACTGCATTCTTGATGAAGGCCATGTAATAAAAAATGGAAAAACAAAGCTGTCAAAAGCGGTAAAACAGCTGACTGCCAATTACAGGATAATTCTTTCTGGGACACCTATCCAGGTAACTGCTTTTCTTTTTTCCCAAGGAGTTGGGTAAGTAGTAGAAAACAAGCAAGAAAGATCTACTTTGCAAGCCGTTTTATTGTGCTTTTTATCAGAGCACAATTTTATCTTGTTCAAAGTACATGTTGTAAAAAAGCCTTTCATTGCTAAATGCTTGGAACTACATCTTTTTCCTTTCCCAGTATACCCACATATAGGGGAATGGGCTCAAAAGTTTGCAACAAGACTTTCTCTAACTCTTTTTCTTTATGTAGCAGACAGGGAAAGGGAGAGAGCGTCTCCTTATGCCTCTAGTGAAATTAGCAAGAAGCTTACCTCTGAGAACTCCAGATCGAGGGGTTTGTCCAGAATGACTTGTCTGTGGAGTATCTGTCTCATCCAGGACTAAGACCACTGGCATCCCCTGAGTTTTATTGTCCAGAAGAACCCAGGGTGTGACTTACTATGTCAGACACAGTAGAAAGTCCATTTCTATATTAAAGTGCATATACTTAACAGTTACGGTGCACGTACTGTAGTTACTTCCTGTAACTTAAGTTAATGAAAGAGCCACCAAGTTCCAGGAGCTCAAAAGTATGTTTGTAGTGTTTTATAGGTAGTGTTAAATATGTATGGAAATGTTTCTGATAAATTATTTTCAAAAGTAAAGAATGTTATAAGTTAACAAATGTTTCTTTCATGTACAGAACAACGTCTTAGAGTTGTGGTCCTTGTTTGACTTCCTTATGCCAGGATTTTTGGGCACTGAACGCCAATTTGCAGCTCGTTATGGCAAACCAATACTGGCGAGTAGAGATGCCCGAAGCTCCAGTCGAGAACAAGAGGCTGGTAAGGATCAAACATTTAGTCTTCTGTTTTCTTCCTGAAAACTGAGAACTGCTATGAAAAGAGAAAGTGTGGTTAGTGCCAACCTAAGAGATTGGGGAGGGGCTGAATGTTTTGAAATAGTGTTTTTTCCGTAAAATACTGCTTCTGTTGCCTTCACTAGGGGTTCTTGCCATGGAAGCACTCCACCGTCAAGTTTTGCCATTCCTGCTAAGGAGAATGAAAGAGGATGTACTGCAAGATCTTCCACCCAAAATTATTCAAGATTATTACTGTATTCTCAGTCCTCTACAGGTACGCTTAAGAAGTGACTGGAAGCTTAGTTTTTTCAGCACAGTTAAGACCACAAAGAAACCACTTCTCTATTCCTGGGTCAATCTGATGTCAGCTCTGACATTCTATGGGACCACAGGGCTCAGAAGTTTTTCCAGTATATGCTTAAGAGCTAATTTTAGTCCAGTTGTAATAGTGTTATTTCTTTAGCTTAATTTCTGGCATCATTCTACAAGAACAACATTTAAGCATCTGCAAATTTTTTTTAAGAATACTTTCCAAGCTGAAAGAAAATAAATTGCAAGAGATTCCACTGTTAATGTAGATCTTGTGCTACATACAAAATAGCTTTCTTGATTTATGTTAATTCAGAACTTTAACTCGGAACTAAATTCTAAAAAGAACTGTCTTTTATTCTTTTGGGGAAACTACTTATTCTCTTGTCTGGGGCCTGGTCTACAGGTTCAGCTTTATGAAGATTTTGCCAAGTCTCGTGCCAAATGTGATATTGATGAAACAGTTTCTTCAATTTCACTGAATGAAGAAACTGAAAAACCGAAGCTTAAAGCTACAGGTCATGTATTTCAGGTACAGCTTTCTTCAGTAATTTTTACTACATAGTTCTTTAACTTCTGGTAACTGTATTTCTGAATTTAATAAAAAATGAGAATCACATTTGTGGCCATATGATCTAAGTAAAATACTTAGATTTTTGGGTCAGTTTGCCTGGAATGTGATGTGTAGCTCTTATGCTCAAATTATGTTTTTGTGTCTTAGTCATATAAAACTGTCTTAAATTTTTTAATGTGTTCTGCTGAACTAGTGTTCAGCTATTTTGTGGATCGTGGATACTACTATCAATTAAAAACTGATGACCAAAAGTGCAAAACCTCAGAACAAGAGGGAACTAATTTTGAACTCAGTTGTTACAATACAAAATTAAGATTCTAAAACACAAAGAAGTTTCCTTAAGGTTAGATCTGAGTGTATGAAGGTTTATGGTCTTACAGAATTGCAGGTTAAGCCTTGGCTACTTGGAAACAGTAACTTTTAAAGGACCTGCACAGCTCCCAAACCTATCTACTATATCACACACAGAGGAAGGTGTGGGAAAGATAGTCTCTGCACTGTTCCTGCAACAGGAACCAAGATCATTATGCTCGTAACAGTTACTTGGGTATAGTTTGAAATGCAGGCTTTCTTAATATAAATGTGCAACTTTATTTTAATGAGAATAGACCCTAAAGTCCAAATTGTGGAATGTGGCTGAGTGGCCCCTCTACTTACAGTCAATTTTGTTCATCCTTTTTCTGTAACTACATCGTTGCTAACCATTTCTCTGAACTTCGTTTCCTAAATAATTAAAGGCATTGCAATACTTACGGAAGCTATGCAACCATCCAGCGTTAGTGTTAACAACCCAACATCCAGAATATAAAAGAATTACAGAGCAACTTGCAGCTCATAATTCATCCCTTCGAGATATCCAGCATGCACCTAAGCTGTCTGCTTTAAAACAAGTAAGTAGGCTTGCATTTTGTGCCTTAAA
Source organism: Limosa lapponica baueri (assembly GCA_002844005.1). Lineage (NCBI taxonomy): Eukaryota > Metazoa > Chordata > Aves > Charadriiformes > Scolopacidae > Limosa > Limosa lapponica. The sequence continues at coordinate 317,281 of KZ506176.1, forward strand.
TTTCCTAAATGTGTGTCTACTGGTGTTACAATTTAGAAGGTTTTGTTTAAGACTTCATCAATACGAACACTGATCTTAAACCACTAGTTAAGTATCAATTGAAATAAAGTACAAGGAGTTTTTAGGCATATGCCCTATTTTTCCTGTTAGTTCAAGGAAGAGGGGGAAGCACAAGTTTGCCTGAAGGTGATGATGCTTACATTTTTGCTGCCTTGTCAAAAACCTTACTTCAGTTTTGTCTTACTCCTGTCCCCCTTGTTACAGAAAATGTTTTCTCCTATTTATTATACAGGAGACTATTAGCTTGATAATGACAGGTTGCACTGCATACTTAAATTATATTGTGAGTAAAGGAAAATGAAGAAGACTGTTCTGCTGACTCCTTAAATTTTTCATGGTTTGACAGTGAAGCCAAGCTTTGCATTACATCATTTAACTGTCACTTACAGATTTCCTTCTGTAGTTTGTTTCTCTTATTTCTACTTATGATAGTCCATCAATGTCAATATTTACATGAGATCTACTATCACTTTGATACACTTTAATGCTCTTTCTTTAAGCTACTGCTAGACTGTGGTTTGGGGAATGGTGGATCTTCAGAAAGTGGTACAGAAGCTGTTGTGGCCCAGCACAGAGTACTTATCTTCTGTCAACTTAAAAGTATGCTGGATATAGTGGAGCATGACCTTCTCAGACCTCAGTTACCTTCAGTTACTTATTTACGACTAGATGGCAGCATACCTGCTGGTCAGAGGCATTCCATTGTTTCACGGTAAGCATATCCCCTCATAACCTATATGAGGCCAACTGTAATGAGCTATATTATTTATATGGTACAAAATTGTGTTTTTGTCTGCCTCAAAGCAGTTGAGGTTCATAAATTCATTATTTAAATTAAACTTACCATCCTTTTTGTGTGCAGGTTTAATAATGACCCATCTATAGATGTTCTTTTGCTCACCACTCATGTTGGTGGATTGGGACTTAACTTAACAGGGGCTGATACAGTAGTATTTGTGGAACATGACTGGAACCCAATGAGAGACCTGCAAGCCATGGATCGGGCACATCGCATTGGGCAGGTGAAAAACTCTTCCATTTTTTTTCCCCTTGCTGAACTCCTGTTTCTTCGAATTTGGATAAGGTTGTAGCATAAGTGACATCTGGGGCTTTCCACCATTCATACTGTGTTCTTGCAAATATGCCAGATGTTGAAGTGTGTACTTATCCCCAACTTGGTATGACAGGACAAGGGGTAATGGTTTTAAATTGGAGGAGGGGAGATTTAGATTAGACACCAGAAAGAAATTCTTTCCTGTGAGGGTGGTGAGACCCTGGCCCAGGTTGCCCAGAGAAGCTGTGGCTGCCCCATCCCTGGAGGGGTTCAAGGCCAGGTTGGATGGGGCTTTGAGCAACCTGGTCTGGTGGGAGGTGTCCCTGCCCAGGGCAGGGGGGGTTGAAACTTGATGATCTTTAAGGTCCCTTCCGACTCTAATCATTCCATGATTCTGTACTTCCTGCGCTGCTGAGGAGAGGCCAGTGAAAAATCACCCTTCAGTGAAAGAAGAGATGCAATTGAGAGAAGGAGCTGAGGGGAAGCCCCAGGGGTTGTCCTTCTCTGACAAGGAAAGAGTGACTGCTGTTAGTCTCCTCTACAGCTGTAAAAAGCAGGGAATTCCTGACTTCCTGCATGCAGGTGCCTCTACTGTATGCTAGCAGTCTCGTTCTTTTCAACTAACATCAGTCAGCCTTGTTGAGTACAACTGCTGAAGGGAACTCCAAGCCAAACTGCTTCCAGGCTGTTCATGATGAATACTAAAAAGTTCTGCTTTCTTGAATACCGAAGATGATATTGTTTAGCTAAGCGTGCTTTTTTTTCAGAAACGTGTTGTTAATGTGTATCGCCTGATAACCAGAGGAACTCTTGAGGAGAAGATAATGGGTCTTCAAAAGTTCAAAATGAATATTGCAAATACAGTGATCAGCCAAGAAAATGCAAGCCTACAGAGCATGGGAACAGAACAGCTTCTTGACCTGTTCACTCTTGACAAGGTAAAGAATCATTTTTACAAATACCTACCAAAAATAGAGGAAGCTTAGGGAAATGCTTTGCTTGAAATGTAAAATTAAATCAGATGAACACTTGAAGTTGGAATGATGAATTGTAGGCAGCTCTCTAAAAAACAGGAACAGCTGATACTTAACCAAAAGAATCATCAGACTAGAATAATGTAGTATATTTGTGAAAACATTATTCTGTATGTGAATGGATTTTTTTTTTCTTTTGTGAAGGATGGAAAAACTGAAAAAGCAGATACCTCTACCTCTTCTGGGAAAGCATCAATGAAATCAGTACTCGAAAACCTTGGTGAACTATGGGATCAGGAACAGTATGACACTGAATACAGTCTTGAAAACTTTATGCATTCATTAAAGTAACGATCGTATATTCGTAATACAACTGCTGCTAGTTCACGTAATTTTCTGCTGATATTCAGCAAACTTCAAAGCATATATAGTGAACCTTTAGCTTAATGTGTAAATAGACTTATGGAAAGAAAAATCTTCAAAAGACTGGCACTAAGTAGTGTCACCTGTTTCACTGGGGAGTTACTCTGTCTTAAACATTTGCACTGTATAAAAGAACTTTAAATGTAAACATTGTGAGGTGGTTTGAATTTTACTTGTTCCGAACTGCTTCAAATTCTTACTCGGTAGAAGAATAAAACAAAGCAAGTTTTTACATATTAACAAGTGTTACTTCTGTTTGAAGTTAAGTCCACATTATTTCTTTCTGTATTTATAATAGTTTTGTACAGTTGTTTCAATGAGTACTTCAGGTTGTTCAGTGTACATTTTTCTTTTAAACACAACTTGCTTTTATGGTGTATTAAAAAACAATTTTCAACTTAAGCTTTCATTCAGATCATTTCAGGACTTGTGTCACCAGAGGCAAAGCCTAGAAGCCTTGAAAGTATTGAATAATTAAAGGGCACTAGGTGTGTGCAACCACCTTTGTATATTGAGTATAAATATATTATGCTCTTCAATCTTTTGACACCATCTTGAGCGAACAGCTGACTTGAACTTTTTAATGTAATGAGCTATATTAAATACAGGTAATGGCCTATTTGAGGCCATGTTTGCATCCTATTAGCAGGGGTGTACTTTTTTAATTTATCTATAAGGCTAGAATATAGCCACTTTGAGAGATGCATGTATTCAGTATGTTTCAATCTTATATATTTTTTGTAACTAAAAGAAGAAATCAAATATACAGACAGACATTTTCCAGAAGTAGATTTTACACTGTCTAGGATTCTAAAATCCATGCTAAAGTGACTGTTTACTAAACTGATGCATGATTTAAAGCTTCTTAAAGGAAGAGGGTGGACTTTTTTTCTTTAGGAGAAAATATACCTAGAAATACCTACATTCAGTTTGAGGGAATTGAATAGTTGAAATTGTGTAACAAAGATAGTAAAGGCCTTCAGTAGCAGTGAGTGAGAATAACATGGCTGTATGTTACACAGCTTTTTCTAAGAGAGGCAGTAGTAAGAGCGTGTTTCTAGACGTGCATATGTACCAGTATATGCACTTATAAATATTAAATTATAGATAACTTACAGCAGTTGTCTGAATACATAGAATATATGTATAAGTATAAAACCTAAGGTTTGTAGCTTGCTGTGTGCTTAAGCATCAGAGCTTAAAACCACCGGAGACCTCAACTATGTAAAATAAGATTGTTATAAAACAATATATATAAATCAAGACTGTTCTGCAGCATTGGAAGTGAATTAATGTCACATTTCAGTAGTTATGAACTGCTATATTGTAACTAAATTAGCATTCCATGAAAATAAACAAAACTGGGAATATATAGCTTGTATGTTGTCTGTGTCCATGTTTAGGTTTTTTTCTGTAGAGAAGACTTTTTCACTGTAGCTGACTAAGTAACAAAACTAATGCTTTTGGAAATTACAGCTGGATTACTGGTATTACGTTAGTTCACTTCTACCTTCATACATAGAATATTTCTGTTGTGCTTCCAACTGCTAATCCAAGCAGGGGGAGAGACAAGATGGGGCTTGGTGTTCTGTTTGCAGAGAAATTATAATGCTGGAATACTGGGTACTCTTAAGGTAATTTAGTGTGGTAATCTAGTGGTAGAGCCCAGAGACAACAAGACACTTTGACTAAGTAAGAGGCTTCTTTATTCTAGAACACTGCATATGTTTTTCTTTAAGAGTTTTATTAATTGCAGTGGTAGGAAACTTTGGCTCCTGTTGGAAAATAAATATACAGCAAAGGACTGCTTTAAACCAGTTATTTATCACATTGAGGTTGCTATGCAACCGTACCACTCCTTGTGATGGCTCTTTTGGATGTGACACCAAAGAGTCCTGGAAAACAGAGGGGAGCAGAACCTAGAATAAGTGTTTCAAGGTTATATGTACTGACTGATCTTAAATCTGTGAATTAGCACTTTCAAAATGGACACCAGCAGGAACACTGCACTAAATATAAAAAAAATAATAATAATTTTTAGTTACCTTGATATTTGAATAAGAGCTGCTTTATGCTCTCCAAGCTAGCAGGCCATCTACCATGATCTGGCTTGTTACTGCGGTGTTCACGGTACACAAACTGGATTCACTTACACCAAAACTAAAGCAAGAAATATGCTCTTGGAACGCCTCTAACTGCATTTGACCTGTTTAATGGGTATTCAGCAGGACCAGATCACAATCTAGGCTGAAATAAGAACTTCAAAGATAGTGCAAGGATGTCAGTTTTGCAATGCCAGCCATTTTTCTTTGCCCCTACTGCAGTGTATTGTGCGCTAATGGAGACACAGCCTAAACCTTGAATTGACTGCAAGTTCAGTCATTGCAGGCCCCAAAAATCATGACCCTAGAGTAGAACCACACAGGCCCAAGGCTTGATGATTGTGTGTAATTTGCACTGAATTACTAGTCTATATCCATTATTTAGTGGCATCAAAAGAACACCAGTAGTCACCAAAGCCAGACCACCAAATTATTGATATAGTTCCAGATTCTATGCTTGCTAATTTGTGAAAACTAAGTACCTCTTACTGGTGACCCCATTCTGGGCTGAAATGTATACAGTTTGAAACAACTGTATACGTAATGGTGCTTTTCAAACAAACTTTAAGACTGCTTGAAATTCTGCTTCAAACTAAATGGAAAACTACCTTCTGCAACCTTCCTTCCAACATTCCTTCTGAAATATCTATTAAACTAAGAATTCATTCGGGTAAGTCTGTCTTAATGCATGACATCTTTGGAATCTAAGCAGGAAGCTTCTTTCTTTCTTTCTGCAAATGTGGACTGTTGCAGGGGATTATTTTTTTTTTTTTTTAATCCTGCTCCCTAATGCTTTTCCTAGCTTTAGGGAAAGGGGTTTTTTCCCAAGCTTGCTGAAATCCAAATTACACTGAAGATCCAGGGTCTGCATACTCACGATTTAGTTTCTCATGTGTTCAAGTTTAGTCTTTCTCTTTAGTCCTCTGTACTAGATGCCCATTATCTCTAGAAAGCTTATGTTTTACCTTAAAATGACCAGTAGTGGTATCTCCAACTTTGCTACCATCCCATGGTTCTACAGGTTACTAGTGCAGATGAGTGTATCTTTCTAATTAAGTCTTAATTCAAGCAGAAGTAGGGCAACTTAAGCCATGTTAAGAACTGTGGAAAACTTACAAGATGAAAGCATATTCACATATGTAAGATTTTATTAACTTCCTTACAAATGGCAAATAATGTAGAATATAGCTAGGTGTGCAGCTGTTAAACAGAGCTTTGGCACAAGGCAAGCTTTAAATTTTTTAAGGACAATAACTTATAGTCAGCAGTAACTGACTCATGGCTGGTGATGAGTTGCTTTGTAATCAAAACCTTGGAAGCTGCAGGTTTCTCTTTAAGTGAAGATAGAGATGTATTATAGTAAAAATTCACCTTTTAAATCACATTTAAGTGAGTTACTTCAAGGGCAGCTCTCTGAGTGCATTCTTAGAGAGGTGATTATTGATCTGAATTCTTTCAGTGTCTTACTAAAAGATGTGACCTTTGAACTTCTGTCAGAAACTGTATTAGTAGGCTCCTTATTTTCTAGTGGCTTCACTAGTTCTTCAATATTGTCCTCTACAGCAAGTTTGGAGGTATCTGTTCAGTTATGCTGTTTATTTTTAAGGACGACCCGCTCTTCAGGAATCAATCTTTATTTGCTACTGTCAGCTAAAACCAGAGTCAAACCCTAGCTGATGTGGGGGATTCTGCCCAACAAAGGCAAGTCTCCACTGCTGAGTACAGCAGGGGCGTAACAGAGCTCTGACCTCACACTGACGTAACTCACAGTGACCTTGGGTGTGACCTAACAGAAGATGTGTTTCTTCATTCTGCTGTGTGTGAGCACAAGCAGAGCTTTCTGCTGGCACGATGGTGGTGTGGAGGGAGGGAAGGTACTAAGCGAGCGAGCACATCGCAAAAAACAAAATGGCAATCCACAGATTTAGAGCTGCTTGGCCTCTCTACCACCTACGGTATCAGCCCCGTTGTCCCAGCATCAGAGCAACCAGGAGATAAGTTTCTGTCCTTCTTGATGACTAAAGCCCTTCCTTATATTTCACAAATCCTTCATGGAGAAAGATTTAATGATTATCTCTGCATCTGCGGCCTCATTCTGTGTTAGCGCTGCCTGAGAAGGACCCTCTCCTGGATCTGATTTAAAAGGATGGTTTCCTTTAGCTGCATTAGAAGGACCCTCTCCTGGCTCTTTGCCAGAGGAACCCTCTCCCATGCAGTCTGGCTTGGGCTGGTCTCTGCTGTGAGAGCACAGGCAATAAGCTGACTTTGCCAGACGTCTCCAAATGTTTGCTATTTTTAAGCCCTACCCTGGTGCAATTTAAAAAAGGTAGATTTTGAAGTTGACATCAACACAAAAGCTTGGAGCCCCAAGGTTTGTGTGGCAATGCAAGTGGTCCCCAGGGAGAGTGAGAACAAAGAAGAGTTTCCCCTTGTGTCACCTTGGGTGTGGGAATAATCTCTGGACATTTGCTATTTTTGAGCCTGGTCCTGGGAAAAGTGAAAAAAGGTGGTTTTTGAGGATAGAGTTGCCACGAAAGCTTGGAGCCCCAAGTTATGTGTGGCAATACAAGCAGTTCCCAGGCATCCTCAAAACAAGGACCAGTTGTCACTGCTCTCACATTGGGTGTGGGAGTAATCTCCAGATGTTTGCTATTTTTGAGCCCAGCCCTGGGGCAATTTAAGAAAAGGTGGTTTTGAGGATGAAGTCACCGGGAAAGCCTAGAGCCCCAAGTTTTGTGGGGCAATGCAACCAGTTCCTAGAGAGACTGAGCACAAGCAACAGTTCCTCCTGCTGCCACCTTGGGTGTGGGAGTCATATCTGGACGTTTGCTATTTTTGAGCCCGGTCCTGGGAAAAATAAAAAAAAGCTGGTTTTGAGGATGAAGTTGCCAGGAAAGCCCAGAGGCCAAGGCTTCTGGGATGATGCAAGAGGTTCCCAGACCACTTTAAAACAAGCAACAGTTTCCCCTGCTGTAACCTTGGCTGTGGAATTAATCTCTGGACGTTTGCTATTTTTTAACCCAGCCCTGGGGCAATTTATGAAAAGGTGGTTGCTGAGAAAGACTAGAGCTCCAAGGTTTGTTGGGCGATTCAAGTGTGTGAGAAATGCTCCTTGTCCCATACCTACTGCTCAGGCAGTGATCAATAAAAAGCACATTTTATTTAAACATTCTTGCAAGAACAGGTGCCCCGGCAAGCAGGCACACCAGGTTTTGGCACGTTTTGTTTTTATTCACTATTCCCAGCCAAAATTTCCCTCCCCAGTTTTCCCCATCGGGTGGGTACTCCAGAGGTTACAGCCCATCAGATGCTTAAGACTTCTTCCGCTTATCTTGCCTGTTGCAGGCAGTGTGATTAACTTCACTTGTAAGAGAGTAGTGGTGAAATATTTATTAAGGTGAAAGGTTGAATTTAACAAAATTAGCAGTAAATGCAACAGTGTTTTACGAGATTTGATGGCAAGGTACACCTGGTTGTTTACTGCAGAGAGGACAGAGTCAGATAAAGCATTCAAGGAGACCCTCCCGTTGAGTCATGAGGTTCAGAAAGGACCCCCTGGCTTTTTAAACTCCTTCTCAGAGAGGAGTCTGGGTGCAGCTGGATCCAATCCTAGTCCCAGACTTGGTCAACAGTTTATGTCTAAAGGATTATATATGAGCAATCAATCCTTTATATCACTTAGCTAAGTTTTCAAAATTTAGCATGCTATTGGTCACTTACTGAGAATCTGTTGCAGCAAGGAATCTCTCAACCTCGAGGAGTAGAACCTTAAGTGAGCGTTCCCACTCAAGGAGAGGTCCTGGCGTGCAGCCGGAGAGCTCAAAGGGCTCTTGGGCTGTCCACTATTTATAGAGTGAGATAATTAACTTACTTTGCACGGGAACAAAATATCTAGGTCCCCACTCCAGACAGTGTTTTGGCTGTATTGCCAGCCATCCCTGAAAGTCCAGGTGCAACCCATCACAACCCCCACTGATGGTTATAGCTTGAGCAGAAGCCAGGGTGTAAGAGGGGGAAAACAGGGAGGGCACACTGCCCCTGTTTACTTCTTTCCATCACTCCACCTATAGCAATTATTTATTTATTTATTCCCTTCTTTGGTAATATTGCTCAAGTTTTCCAGTCTCAGTTAAATGTTCATCCTCCCATTAAACTGCCAGTCTGGCATAGACTGGTTCCTCCTTTGTCTAAGGGATGAGCGTTCTTGCATGTCCCTGGGAAGCCTTTGTGTTGTTAACCATTGCCTACCTCATTGCAGGCTGACCAAGTTGTTCTGCAAAAACTGGCCAGGCTGTTCCTTTGCAAAAACAGTATCTTAATTTTTCTTACAATCCCTCGCCTTTCATTTTTTAAGCTTACTGCTTTTTGCACTAACTTATCAGGGTATAGTCCCATAAGAACCTTCTAAATTTGAAAACATGAACTCACACTTGTCGTCTTCTTTCCTGTTCTTCTCCCCAAGTTGAAACATTTTCCCAAGATACGGAGGAGGGTCTACTTCCATTTGTTTTGTTAAAACAGTTTCAACCAATCGTTAAACAACCCTCGTACGCAGAGAATGATGCAACATCCTACAGCCACTAATACCCCTGCTACTATTATAAGAGAAGTAAATATTGATACCACCATACCTTTCCATTTTCCAAACCAGGAATCCAGCCAACCTGTCAGTGAGGTGTCTATTCCAGAGTTCTCAGCTAACTCATCAGCTAGAGTGGTGAGCCCCTGAAGGGCTTTAGTTATAGTGCCATCTTGAGCTGTATTGTTTGGGATGAAGGTGCAGCACCGATTCCCTAACATCACACACACGCACATCTCCCTTCTCTGCTAAGATCATATCCAGGCCAAGCCTATTCTCCCATGCCATTCGGCTGGTCACATCCAATTGCTCTGCCAATCCTTTTACTGCATCTCTAGTGTAATTAATAAGCCTTTGTTGGTTATAATAAATAAAATTTATCCAATCTACATTTTTGTTTATAATAACCCACCAGAAAAAGACAGATTCAAATCCTGCTCCTATCTGATTTGTTTTATGTTCATCTGGGACTCCTCTAGGAACTCCAATGGAATCTATATATATCCGTTCATCAAAGGAGACACCTAAACTTCTTCTTACTCGCTTGCCTAAACTCAGGGATCCTGTTTCTTTTTCAAATGCTAGGGTGAATGGTATTGCCAATTGTACTATTCCACGTGTGTACCTTTCCAGTTAGCCGGCAACACAGACCGCAAGGTCACACTCAGAATCTCAGTGCACAGGGTAAATCCCCCCAGGGTTGGTAGCATTCACACCTTGCTGTGAGAGGCATGCTGGATGGTTACCAATTGCTGTGGAAAATACCAGTGGCACTCAAACATCTCTAGACCCCAAGGCAGGAAACAGTAAGGAAAGTGAGTGACAGGTCTTACTTCCCCACGTGGTCTTTTCTTGCTATAATACACCACATTCCTATGGAATCTTTTGTCCACCCCAAAGGAAAAGTGAAAAATCTGTGCTGTGGGCCTTCCTGAGGCACAAGCGTAACAATTGCTCTGGTTCAAACTATTAACAGTGTATTTTACCCATTCTACCCAAGCATTCGTCTCACCATACCCTGTTTCAACTTCAAATGTTTGTCTAAGATCTTTAATCTTGATAACCGTTACTAAGGCTGGATCATTTAGTGGTTTCCACTGTTGTGTTGCTGGGAGTTTAGTCTTAGCTGTCCCTTCTACTTGACTGCTGTTTTCCAATACTGCTATTCTAAATCTTCCCCTTGGATCTCTTCTGGACACATCTGCTCCTATTCCATATACTCGGTTAACTAAGTCATCTGCCTTGGTTATAGTTATCAACAGAGGATTACATTCTAAAAGGCTACACTCTGGGAAAGGTGATGCTTTGTAAAAACTTAGTCTCTTTTATGGCCTGTGGGTTATCTCCTTTAGTGATATTTATGGTAAACATGATTGGGTAATCTGGGTGTATACTACAGCTTCCTGGCAGGAAGCACAACACTACCCCTACAACTAATACCATCGCAACATGCTTCCTGAAATTCATGACTGTGTCAGGGATAATAGAGGATGGTCCGAGTGAGACACGATGGAAACTTACCAGTTAAACTAAGTCCCATATACCTGCCAAGAAAAACAAGGGAACTTTGTGCCTACTGTGCCTACCTCCCCCCTACCCTGTACCGATGGGGCTCCTCGCCATCCTGCTGCTCGGTGGTGCTGCTACTGTCTTTGGGTTGGTAAGACTCTCCTAAGTAACGGCTGTTTGTTGGTAAAACTCTCCTAAGTAATTTTTGGGACATTTTGGGAGTTGCTTATCAAGGCTTCACAATAAAGCTGAGTTAACATTTTTGTTTTCATGTGAGCTCTCGTTTGTACGTTGGAATCTCTCTAAAAGAACCGGTTACAATGACACACACAGATTTATAGCTCCCAGCTGGATCCCGCCCCAACCCACAGCTTATTGTCCTTTAGGGTTACAGTAGGATGTACTGTCCACTGTTCTACTGGATCTGTCAGAGGAGGGTTCAACTGGTTGTTTGAGCTGGGTGTAATAAGACCAACCTTTTTCCGCTGTGCTTACTGCTGTTTCAAGAGTGAAGAACACTTGGAATGGTCCTTCCCACTCCAGTTGGAGCTTACTCTCCTTCCAGGATTTGACTAGTACCCAGTCCCCTGGTTTATACGGATGGACAACAAATTCCAACGGTGGAGTTTGAGCAAGGTGGCCTTTAGTTGTGAGGGAAAGAAAGAAGACGATAACCGCAGTACATATTTCTTAAGAAATATGTCCTGGGTTTCAAATGTGGATACACCTTCTCTACCTCCAGTGTAGAGAAAAAACAACAAACCCCTGATGATTATGAAAAGAAGCAAACATCATCCTTCCCAATAGGTTTATTATTCTACTCAAGAGCAGAATACCTCCCCCCAAAACACATGTCTTTAAGAACGTGTGCTCTCAGGTGCAAAGGGAAACTTAGTAAGGCTTTCTCACAGCTCTTGATTCCTCTTTTACTATTTCTTTAAGGAAAACGGGCCTGTGAATCTATGAACACTAGCTTTTCTATACTTCAGTATGTTCTTCTTCTTTGTGAGTACTCTTGTATATCTTTGCCAATGCTACGATAATATTGTTTTACTGGTGTATTTTTCACCCGAGCTTAGCAACATACTCACTGTGCAAGTAAGAGCAGAACCCCTTGGGCTGATCTCAGTGCTGGATGGTGACTTCTATCTTTGTCCCTCTTGCCTTGGGAGTCAAGAAGAGGACAGCACTTAGGAGACCTTCTGAAGGAACAAGTCTCCAGCAGCAGAGCAGGCTGACTTTCACACAAAAGCTGGAGAATAAGTAACATAAGATTGATTGATTCAGTGAGGAGGGAAAAAAATTCAAGGCTGCTCATTAATTACATTTTGTAAGTCTTCACTAAACAGCTCCTTTCTGTTAACCCAAGTAGGTACAAAAGTCAAATGATTTGTTCACAATTGCTCACTAAGGGCCAAGAAGAAGAGAAATACCCTGCTGCTGGGATTTTAAAAAAAAAACCACACATGTAGCAAACTTGTACTTGCCATTCCTAGCTTGTTTCCCTTTGGTCAATCCATTTCTTACACAGAGGAGCATGGCTAAGAAAAGGGAGGACACGAGTGTGCTAGTACCTTGTGCGGAGCCCGCTGGAATTCTCCCAGCACGCTCTTGGTGATACAGTTTCCCTGATCGTGTTCTCTCCAAGGAGCAGTAACACAAAGAGGAGCCGTTTGCGAATGCACACACGTGAGGCAGCAAGTGCTGTCCTAACAGGCAGGCAGGGCGGTCGGAAAGAACTCAGCCTCATCACTGCTGACACCACAATGATCACCTGCTGTGTGCTCTCAACAGGGCTGGCAACAATTCCATTGCTTGGCTGCATCCGGGCACGGTGGAAACAGCACAGATTCACCTGTCAGGCAAGCACATGAAGGCAAGCACGATAACTTCCCAGATTTTTGCATAGGTATTGTCCACGTGGTGCAGGCTGCCAGGGAACAGCAACATTCCGGCTGCTCCATGAGGGGTGATGAGCTGGGAGCCAGGGATGACCTCAGCAGAGGCATCGCCTTCAACAGCCAAGGCACAGGCCTCCTGTCTTGCAGAAGTCCAAGCCAATGGGCTGAGCAGGATGGTGGCAACAGGGTCCCCTGACAGGCATGGGCAAGAAAAGGTGCAGGTCTGGATCTCAGGCTGACTCTGTTTTAGAAACCCAGCTGTCCTCTAAACCTGTACTTGCCACAGTCGTGCACGTGAACCACAACAGTCAGCACCAGAAACCTGCAGGCTTTACACATCTCTGGGACACAGGTACACAGATACGCATGCCCCAGAATGCACCCAGCACACGCACAAGGCTCTGTTGGGAGCACAAAAGCCGAGCTGGGTAACCTCTCTTGCCTGCTGTTTTACTCCAGTTCAAAGCATCTCGAGTAGTTCAGCATTTGATATGCTGAAACCATCACCCCTTCCCACGGGACTCCTCACAGAGTCAGAGGAGCTACAGGCTCCCGGGCACCCAGGGAAAACCCCAGTGCCAGCAGCCATCCTACCCCAGCCACACTCCAGACGGAAGCAGAGCAGCCGCTCCTCTGAACTACAGCAGCGGGGGGGACCCTGGGAAGGCTCTGCCTCCTGTAGGTACCCCGAGCTTGGCACAGCCTGGCCATGCCCACGCAAACCGGGCACACCACTCGCTGCTCATCTGGCCTCTTAGGAGGGCTCTCCTGCTAAACACACCTCCCACGAGAAGACAAGATTTAACGAAGCTACAAGGACCTGCTACAAAGTCCCCTTGCGTGCAAAGATCCCAAGCGAGCCTCTAGTTCTCCCTCAGAAACAAAGGAGAAACTCCTCCAATACACCCAACAATTCCCCCAAGGAAAACCTTCAGCGATAAAACCAAGAGGCTGCAGTTACTCTTCTCAGACAGAGATCTCCTCCGCTTCTCCGGACTTCAGTGGCCTTTAGCTTCTGAGGGAGGGACTCCCAGTTCAATCTTTAATTGATTGCTCTCCACTCTACCTGACCCACTCTGTGCAACCGGGGAGACCCACACGACAACAAACTGCCTCAAACACTCAGCAGCCTCGCCAGAACAAAGACCAACGAGCTGCTGCTGGGGGAGGGGAGCGGTGCGGCCCACCGCAGTCCCACAGCCGAGGGTGCGGCGGCCCCGGTGGCGCTCCAGGGGGTTCGGATGCCTCGGCAGGGCAGCGCTTTTCCGTAGCGGCTTCCTTACCTCGCAGGGCCACGAGTCCTTGCTGGGCAGCCATCACCCGCAACTCCCCGGGGAGCGGGGATTTGGCTGGGTGGCCACCCCGCCAACCCCGGCCAGCTTCCAGAACCTTCCGGAGAGAACAACTGTGCACCACAATCTCTCTCTCTCTGCCCCCGCCCGCCATTTTCCCTTTGCCTTCCCTCTCTTCTCTCTCCCTCGGTTTTCCAAATGGCGCCTTAAAGACACGATGCCAGCAGGCTCACAGCCTGAAGTTTACTTACACTTCAGCAAGGTTAGCTTGGTTAATAAATGTTAATTGCTGGTTGGACTCCTCTGGTGGCCTTTCCCCTCAGTTCTGACATTGGCATCCCAGGGACCCGAGTCGCCCCAACCCTGGGACGTGACAGCAACGTGTCCCCAGAGGAAAGCGGCCCCCATTTTCAAAAGAGCTCTGGCGGTCCTCATTCTACAAGTGAAGTGGCTGAGGAACAAAAAGGAAAAAGGACTTGCCCACATTCATCTAGAAGTTCACTGGCAGAAATAAAACCTGTGCTACTATGGTTTTGTGCCCACTCCATGACGCTGCTCTCTACCCCTCATCCCCCTGCAACCTTCTCCAAGCTGCTTGCGTGAGCAGCTTTCCTGACCCTCGAGAAAAGCACAAGCCACACCTGGCCATTATGGTGTTAATTCCAGTGTATTTCTTTGCCTTCTGCTGCAAACTACAAGTCTCCCTGACAAGTCGTCTCAGGCACTCAAGAAAACCTGGGCTGCCAAGGATCAACATTTATTGGGTGTTGCTAGTAGTGAACTAATGCAGAGGAATACACTTTGTATCCCAGCAGTAATTAAGTTTACGACAGTAGGAGGCCCTGAATGGAACTTGTGGGAAATGAGCTAAGTTTTGCTTCAGCTCTTTGATACATTCTTGTTAGTGTGTCTGTACTAACAAAGGAACCTTAGTGATAGTAGAGCCTAATAAATTGTATCCAACTAATTCTCAGAAATGCTCTTGGTCTGTCAGGGGATCCTTGTTCCCAGAGCGTTATCTAGGTGAAGAGAAACAAACTGCAAAATGGCCTTCAACACAGGAACCCAGAGGATAGAGGAGTATCAATAAGGCCAAAGAAACCAGTCTTGGACAGTAAATCTGCCAAGTGGACTGTGAAGACTGCCAAGTGGGCCAAGTTCACACAGGGGGCAGCTGATGAAGGGGAGGATACGACCACCTGATGAAGTAAACGACCACCAGAGTGCTTGTAACTACTAACACTGGACAGTAGGTGGTAGCAGAGACTGTGAAATGTGCGGTGTAATCAACTATTCAAAGGGGTAGGGTAGGCATGTGTATGCCTTATAAAGTAAAAAGGTGTGAACTAAACCTGGAATAGGTGAGGCGGTCGGGAAGATGGTGAGCTCCAACTTCTCAACCAATGAGAAGAGAGACAGAAACTCAGGCGGCCGGAATAGGGTATAAATACCTAAAAGCTGAAAGATCGTGCGTGCCTCTACTTTGAAATGCACCCAATTCAGTGCTGTTTCATACAATAAATTTTTTAATCTTTGCTTCAGCGACTTTGTTCTCTCTTAAATTCTAAGTGTGAGCCGGTGTTTCTCACAAACTGAAGCCAGCGGGGTAATTTTTTCTGCCACGTGTCCACCTTTTCCTTCTTCCCCTGCCTCCGAGGTCCAGGAGGCTTGGCTTGCTTTTCTTTTCTTACTTCCCTCTGACGAAGCACTGGGGATAGTATCTGAAGCAGCCCACTGCCAACTCTTGCCATTTCCTGAAAAGAACCACCATGAGCATGAGGCAAAGAGCGCAGGAAAGCAGGGAATGAAAAGAAGCACAAGGAATCAAAGAGAGAAAAAGGCAGAGGAGGCAAACAGACACCAAGAACCACAAAGGAAGAAATGCTGACCAGAGGGAACTGATTTGCCTAAGTGGGGAGTTCACCAGACTTTGTGCTCTGTAGTCCCAACCGGCCTTTGCCCAGTCTCTCCCATGCTCTTCCCCTCCAGTTACTCTTCCAAGCTGTCTCACCTACTCACCTCACAGCAGAAATTATCTTTAGTCCTTGCAGAACCCCTGAGAGTTCTTGAGCATGTATGAATTTACATCTCCTCACAGCCCACTGCTCTCTGTCAGTCCCCCCCATTTCTAAAGGAATGGCTGTTAAGACAGGAAGGGAGTGAAAAGGAATACAACAAGGGGGTATCAAAAGTGATGCATGTAGAGCAAGGTGCAACAAGGTTTGCAGACAGACAGACGGACGCGTTATTAGTGGAAAGAGAGATGTGTGAGCACAGAAAAATGGAGGAAAGCAGTGAAATGAGAGCACATCATATAACAAACCACTTTTCCTCCCAGGTCACTTCATCACTATAAGATCACCAGCTGGCAATTAGGACAAGAAATTGCATGCAGCCCACCAGCTGGCTACAACCAAAATTGTTTCTTACCAGGCAGCTGGTCGGTGTCTTCAGAGCAGAGACCAAAAATCATCTCCTGCTGAATTCCAACTAGTGTCATCTAGTTCTGCAGTAGGAGAGCTCCCAGCCCTTCCTTTGACGATTTACCCTTTGAACTAATGCATGTCTAGTCTAATTGTGTTTGTTGATCTGATTTGGCAGTGAAGTTGCAATGGCTGCCATCAGCCAAACAGGTCAAACATCAGTACCTTTCTGGAAGGAAGCTGACACTGGACCCTGGAAGGTGGGACGTGATCCCAGCAGGGAACGGGCACAGGATACAGTCTCATAACCTTGCCACACAGGTGCTGATCTACCGGCAATGTGGGCATAGGAATATTTGTTCTAAACAACTCTCTGGTCATCAAGTTTCAGCTTCTCTCATCTGTTACTGAAGTAGGAATAGCAATGGAGAAGCAAGTAAATATTGGAAAAAGTCATACCTGAAGTCTGGATTTTTTCTCTGCTTATTTGCTTCCTTGTAGTTGTCCTAAAAAAACCAAAGAAGTTCATGAAAAAACCATTATGCCATTGCCACCAAACTCAGGAAAATGTTTTACCCTTCACAGTAATTCTGAAAAGGGGTTGCAGGAGTCTATTTTCCAAAGACAAACATAGGACACATTTTCCTTTTCAAAGTGTATCAGATTCGTTTTCCAAACAGACCTACCTAGTTTTCCTCTCTCCTTTGCTTTTGCCCTTCTTGGTGTCCTCCGGATGTGTGTTCTTTGACCGCGTGGGGTTTTCATCCCTGGTTGGTTTCAGGGAGCTGTGGGAGGCTTCCCATTTCCTTCCTCTCTCTCCTGTGGGACCCACTGTTTCTGAGACACTTCCGTGTCCATCTTTTCCTTCTTCCACAGGGACCTCACTAGTGGCCACAGGAACCTCACTGGTTTCTCCTGGGACACGTCTTATGGCCGCAGGGACATCACCGGTGGCCACAGGGACTCGCAGATGGCCAGAGGGACCTCACCAATCGCCACCAGGACCTCACTGGTGACCAAAGGGAGTTTGGTGGTGGCCATGGAGACATCACTGGTTGCCACGGAGACTCCCAGGTGGCCACAGGGACATCACTCGTGGTCTCAGGGATCTCACTGGTGGCAACAGTAACCTTGCTGGAGGCCACAGGGACCCACAGGTGGCCCAAGGGATCTTGCTGGTGGGTACAGGGACCTCATAGGTTGCCATGGGAACCCCCTGGGTTGCCATGGTAATCCATGGGTGGCCACAGGAACCTCGCTTGTGGCCACGGAGACATAATCAGTGGCCACGGAGACCTCGCTGGTGGTCACGTGGACATCACTGGTGGCCACAGGACCTGCAAGTTGCCATGGGGACCTCACTTGTTGCCCCTGGAACCTCACTAATGGCCAAGGGGACCTCTCTGGTGGCCACAGAGATATCACTGGTGGCCAAGGGGACCTCGCTGGTGGCCACAGGGACCTCTCTGTATTGCTTGGCTGTGTGGAATGCTCGTCCAGACACTTCGGTCCCTTTTTGGGGAGGGAGGGGAGTCTCCTGGGTCCCCTTGGGGGGTGGGTTTGCTTCTCTTTCTCCCCTTCCCCTGTCAATGCACACCCCCACCCACCCCCAAAATCAGGGTGTCGTCACGCCCCCATCCCCGCTGAAGTCTCTCCCACCAAAGAGGTGGCGGCTGCTAAGGGGAGGGGGGGAGTGGGGCAGGAACTCCAGAGCAGCCGCCCTCCCCAGCCCCCCCCCAACTAATGGGACACCCTCAAAATATTCCCCCAACCCCCACAGG